>CM040122.1:173094396-173605291 GCA_022559845.1 Amorphophallus konjac
TCCTAGGATAGAGAGAGGAGGTCTCTCAACCAAGCCAGCAAATCAAGATAATAATATCAACACAAATGCCAAACAATGAATAATAGCCAATCTGTGAAAATGAACAGTAAAGACACGCCCTGGGAAGGGGCGTGTTCACAACAGCAAGAAATACACGCCCTGAGATAGGTCGTGACAAACTTAAAACACGGCAGCGTGGCTGCCGTTAACTCTGTGAGGGGCTCACAGACAGTAGGAAAAACACGCCTTAGGGTGAGGCGTTCTCAAGAAAGGACGCCTACACTGGAGGGCGTCAAAACTCAGATAATAATTAAACACGCCCTGATGACAGGCGTTGACAATAGATGGAACGCCTCTGGGAGCGGCGTTAAGTCCACAGACAATAAAACAATCATGCAGCAGGCAGGAGTTATAGTAAAAGACGCCCTGGGAATGGGCGTTACTCAGAGAAACACGCCCCTGAGAGGGGCGTTAAATATCTGACGATGAAATAAGCAACCAGAAAGCCAGCAGGTGTAATAAACGCACGCCCTGGGGGGGGGCGTGATTCAACAAGACACGTCCCCGTGAGGGGCGTGAAATCAAAAGACGCCTTCGTGAAAGGCGTTAATAATCAGAAATCGACTGACCCGGGGAGTGTGCAGAGTGCACAATGGAGGGTGCCCGAGGGGCACAAGGGAGAGGGTACCGAGGGTACCAAGGGGAAAGGGCACGCGAGGGTGCCTAAGGGGAAAGGACACACGAGGGTGTCAAGGGGAAAGGGCACTCGAGGGTGCCAATGGAGATGGTAATCAAGAAAGAAAACAGTGGAGGTCCCACCGTGATCGCCAATTTGTAGATCTATCTAAAATCCACACTTAAGAATAGAAATAAAAATAATAAAATGAATAAGACGTAATAAAAATAGCACGAGGTGCTTAAAAGGGAGTTGTGATCGCCAGAGGGATTACCTCAATAAGAAGAAAAGGGGATCGCGTGTACCTGGTGGAAATTGGGATGCGGGATGGATGTAGATTTCCTCCTCCAACTTCAATCGGCCGGCCGATGAAGCGGGTCTTCTTAGTTGATTACCTTGCAAAACGAACAATAAACACAAACAAGAAGAGAGGGATCAGCCCAAAATGCAGTAGTATCTATCCAAATAGACGTGTAATAATGAAGGAAAGAAAGGCACATGCGCACCTTTTTTTTTTGATTGTTTTTAAACCCCTTAACAAGACTTAAGGGAGGGGGAGTATGATGATAAAAAAAAAACAAAAAAAAATGAACAGGTGTGAAGAGTAAATAAAACGGAGGGATGATGATATGAGTGAAATGAAACAAAGGAGATGAAAAACCCTGCTGTCCCTGGTGACAGTAAAGGGAAAAAAAAACCAAATGATGATGATGGATGTAGGATGAAGCACCGGATGTAGCCCAAAGGGATGCAGAAGAGAGGCCGCAAGGACGAAGGAAGCTTCTGCTCGTGATGAAAAAAAAGCTTCTGAGCGCTCAATCCGTTGAATGCTTAAGGTGCTTAACCTTCTGCACGAACGGTCAAAGCTTCAATTTATAGCCTCGATTGGATGTGATCAAGCAAGGTAAGATCAGAACGGGTAATGAGGCATTCAAGGAAGGATCAAGATCGAGCAAGAGACCAAATTATGATAGGGAACTGTGAGGGAAAGATCGAAAAAGGAAGGACTCTGGAGCGAAACACGCCTTAATCGAGGACGTCTCTTGATGAATTGACGACTGCAACAAAGGCGTTTCTTGAAACACGACCTATCAAAGGACGTTTCTTCCTGGATTTAATTTTAGAAATAAAACTTGCTCTGTTTAAACACTGGTATAACACGCCTATGATAACGGCGTTTCTTAAAAACACGCCTTGAGGAAGGGCGTTACTCATAAAAAGCCTTTTATTTTGAAAATTGATAATTCCAGAAATTAGCGGATAATACCAGGAATTGACGCCCTGTACAACGGTCGTCCTTTCTTGAAAAACGCCTTATTCCAGGTCGTGACTTTATAAATTAACGCCCTTAATAAAGTCGTGAATAACAAAAATGCAAGAAAAATGCATAAAAATTCAAAAAAAAAGAAAAACTTTATATTATAAGAATATTGAAGTCCACTTGGGGCGTTTACATAATAACATGAGATTTGATCAACAAAACGTCAATTTTGGCGTGTCTACAGTGGTTGAGTGAATTCATATCTTAATTAATCCACTAATGTCCTAAAGAAGAACTTATAAAATCTTCGTGCATCATTTATAACTTGGGTGGTCGATTGGTTGATTCTTTTCTCATCTCTTCCCTCCATTGTATGTTGCGGTGTCATCATTTGCATATTTTTATCAGATTAGACTCATTTGGTTTAGTTCATCTTTGTGTGTCTCCATTTAGTTGCATTTGTCCTAGGTTCATTTCTATCCTTGTATTCCTTTGAAGTTCACTGTATAAAGTCTCCATTCTCCCCATGGAGCATTTTTCCCCTATACCTTATTCCTATACTTCTCCATCTTCTTATCCCCGCGTGGATTCCTCTTCCCATGCGGGCCCATCACCTTATTCCTCCATTGGACCCTATTCTTTTAGCGGGCATTCTTATCCCGCCCGTGCTGCTGCTAGTCCAATCAATCCTCATTCCCACATTCACGATTCTTCCAGGCCCATGCATTTCTCCATTCTCGGAAAGGGCTTTCCTTCTTCTCAGGTTGGGTCCCTCTATTCGGCCCATCATCATTATCTTGGTCTAAATTCATCCTCTCTTGCTCAAGCTGGCCCATATCCTTCTTGGACTCTTCCTACCGAGGAGATGATCGCTGAGGCCCAATGCCAGCTTGATGAATTGCAATGCCGAATCAATCCTCAATCTTCTTTGGATATCCCATTTGCATTCCATGGTCTTCAGCTTCCACCACGTTCACAGATACCGACTTATCGTCGCTATGGTGGAATTTGTGACCCCTACGTCCATTTGAAGGATTTCATGTATGAGTCGGCCCAGTTCCAGCATGATCGACGCTTGATGGCCTATTTGTTTGGCCTATCTTTAGAGGGCTCGGCCAAGGATTGGTTCTTCACGTTACCGCAAGAGCAGATGATGAATTTTCAAGCCATCCAAGCAAGATTTATTCAGCAGTACCAGGACCAGGTTGGGCCCAGATATTCTATGGTTGATCTGGCCCAAGAGAAGATGATGCCCGACGAGGAATTCTCCACGTTTGTCGACCGCTGGGGTCGCCTGGCCACGCAAGTCCCGGGGCATATTCCGGAGGAAGAGCAGATCAAAATGGTTATTTCTAATGCAACGCCGGAGCTTAGATGCATCTTAGCCCTGAATGATATTACATCCTAGCAACAGCTTTACAGTCGAGCCCGCTTCATTAACCAACAACTCCTAGTTATCCTTGACCACGAGTCTCCTCCACCATCACCTTCTACATACACTTTCCCTCCGCCCTCCACCGCGAGTCAGCCCTCCACCTCATATCCCTCCATGAGTCGACCTTCCGCTCCCACACACCCCTATACCTCCATATACTCCTCCACATATCAGCCCTCCACGAGTCAGCCCTCTGCTGTTTTATTTCCCCGCACCTCTCCGCTTCCGGTCAAAGAAAACACTACACCCTGAGCGGGTGGATGCCGTCCATTATATTCCCACTCCCTCCACGCGTCCACACCCTTCACTTACTAGCCCTCCGCCTTCACCTACGCAATCCCCCTTACCTACGCAACCTCCGCTACCATCCCCACTACCTTTTCATACCCCTCGGCATCCACCTTGCCCGAAGTGGGCTTCTCACTCTCTGTTGCCGGAATCCTTTACAGATGTTTTCAGGGCTTTGATGGCCACCCATGCGCTGCAACTCCCTCCGGTTATGCCTTGCTAAACTGCAGTCGAGAATTTGCACCATTTCTATGAATTTCATCGTCAACTGGGGCATTTAATTGAGGATTGTCCCGAGTTTCGGGAGCTTGTTTACAGCTTGAAAGATAAGAAGATGATTGATTGGGCAGTCATACACCAAGTTATTTTGGATCTCAGCAACCAGTAGCAGCAGCAGCAAGCCGTGCCGCCTAGGCAACCGTCTCCACTTTAAGACCAGGGGCACCCTGGTGTTTTTTCAGTTGATAAGATACCTGCTCCGTTACCCACTTCTTCCTCCATCCCATCTCCTCCACCACCTTTACCTACCCCAGCCTCTGCTCGGATGACTTCTCTTTCACCCTCCGTTTCCACCACCACACCTGTCCTCAACGCCTCTCGACGTGTTGTAAAGATACGCCGAAGAGCGCCACCACCTGCCACTTCCCCCACTACGCCACTACCTTCCTCTCCTCCTTCTTCCCCACCCCTACCTTCACCTCCTTCCCCTTCACCTTCACCATCTCCATCAACCACATCACCCCCTTCGCCACCACCAGCCACTTCCCCCACTACGCCACTACCTTCCGCTCCTCCTTCTTCCCCACCCCTACCTTCCCCTCCTTCCTCTTCACCTTCACCATCTCCATCAACCACATCACCCCCTTTGCCACCACCGCCACCACTTCTTTCACTCCCCCTTTCGCCATCATCCTCTGAGCTCGAGCAGGCCGAGCCTAAACCCACACCTCCACTTTTGCCTTTACCTCCACCCATGCCCATCATCATCATTATTCCCCCATCACTTGCACCATCGCCACCCATGCCCTTCAACCTCCTCCTTCTAACCGCCCTCTACCACTTCCCACTCCGCGGAGCAGAGACACACTACCCTTGGTGCCCCTCGGGTCTAGTCCCCAGGGAGATAAAGAGCCAAGCCAGGTTTTGATTGAGCATTACAAGCTTCAAGATTTCATTTGCCACATGTCGATCCGAGCCCTGGTCCCTGGCTATTCTAGGGACAATCAGCCTGCAGTTGCTATGAAGACGGTTGTTGAGAAGATTTCTTTAGCACTGTTGCCAGTTTCTTCAGAAGCGAGGCCGGTGGCAATCTCTTTGCTCGCCGGAGAATTCATCGTTGATGTTGTTATCACCACTCGCTTGATTGCTATTCAGTTCACTGGCCCAGGAGAGTTTTCTGCCCGGATGGTGCTAACCCACACGGCCGCCAAAAGTTTAATCAATTCAGCATTCAAGGGGTAATTGGCCATGTCTTCGAGATTGACCAGGGGCATTCTACATTTTTTGTCTCATCTCCCTCGGTTTATTGGTAAGGCGGCCATGTCAACGCCGCGCATCGCCCTCCCTTAGTTCCGTCTTGCGCTTCTAGCATGGGAGTTATGCTTCATGCCCAACTACCGAGTGAAGATGCCAAAGCTCCATGTTCTAGTGCCGAATGATAAAACTCCACTGCTTCCTGATGTTCATCCCAAGGAGTTGACTATTCTGGAATGTCTTTCTATGGTTGGCACCGCACAGCTAGGGGCAACTGTCCCGATGAAGCTGCATATTCATGATCGGGCCAGGCCGTTTGCCAGGTGGGCCTGTTATTTGAGAAAGTATTACAGATTAAGAAGCCCGAAGGCCCGAGTCCGCACCAAGCGGAGTTGTTTCAAGGAGATTCCTGCCAAGAAGAGGCAACGACATAAGTTCAAGGGCCATCAGTTGTGCATTCGGGGGTCCACTTCCTTCTCTCCTTCTTCCGTCCATTCATCTTTTCTTTTGCTCAGTTCTTATCCTTGGGTGGTGTACCTTCCGCCACCTGACTATATTTCTACCATCTTCTCCTATCCTCACCATTCTAGGCCTCGGCCTATGTTCTCCTCTTCCCCTGATCTAGGGGCATCTTATAGTTTTTCTCCCCGGATACGTCCGGATTCCACTTCTCATCCTTTTCCCCCGACCCTGTTGGGGATTCCTTGTGCTTGTTCCCCAACCTCGTCGGGTGGTTTTTCTGATCCTTCCCCGACTTTGTCGGGTGGTTTCCATTTCCTTTCCCCGACCTTGTCGGGTGTTCATGCATTTTCTTCCCCGCCCCTGGCGGGTGATCGCTATTCCTTTTCTCCGATCATGTCGGATGATCGTTCTCCTTCTTCCTTATCTTCACAGCAATCCTCTCATCATCTTTCTATTCTTTCCTCCTCACCCTTTCAGGGTTCTTACCCTTTTTCTTGCTATTTTCGAGGCTTTAGTCCGCCTTGATCTCAGTTAATCTCTGTTCATTCTGTATTCGGTTTCTTGTTATCAGGGCCTCAGTGCCTTAACGAGGGAGTTCTAGCCCTCGTCTCTCTTCTTTTTATCCTTATTCATCTAGTTTAATATCTACCGCTCCTCTATGTCGAGGAATCCAATCCTTTGCTCTCCTTTCATCCTTTATCCTAACAAGCAAGGAAAACAAAGTTTGTGCTCCTCAAAGCTCGATGATCAAAATCGTTTCAGGATGCCGGTTTTTACGTCATAGATTTGTAAAGGTATCGTTATTTTGTGCAAGAAAATGTTATCATTGCTATTACTCTGTTATTTCTACACATGCTTATAATGCTATTCCTCAACATGGTTGAGTGGCTTTAGTTGAATTTGCTTAACTTTGTGTAAAATAAAATGAGTAGCTTCTGCAGCATCCTTAGGCTGGTAATAACTCTACGCTGGAAGTCTGAGTTCTTTCCCTGATTGTTAAGGGTGACCCTTTTGAGTATGGGTTTTTCACACACTACACGGTAAGCCATAGCCCATCTCTCTAAAGCAACACTGTTACTGCTTTGGCCATACTTTGGGTATGCACGAAGGCCTTTTCTCTTCTTTGCTCGACCAAGTGCAGGGGCAAGAGATTGATGGATGAGATGACCAACCTAGGCGCTCCCTAATACGAGAGAGGTCTCAAATAGGGGTAATCTTGACCCTCAAAAATGAGCTTTCATGCTTTATCTAGCCGATAAGGGCTGTCAAAATGGGAAAAGAATTAATGCAAAATTATGAATCAAAGGCATGGCAAGAGTGGCAGTACAGTTCCCCGCGGGACGTCATGAGCCCGGTCGCATGCGTGCCTGATAAATATGGGTCTAAAAATTGAAGACACAAAGCCTCGGCGCAATAGACCTACTCTTTGAGGGGTAGTGCCATGGAAGGAATTCAAGTCCTGATATCTCCGATCCTGCACGAAGCTTGTCTCCAATTTTTCTTCTGCTTCTCCCTCTTAGGCTGGGTTGTATCCCGGGTATGGCCTTAGTAGGGGCACCGTTCTTTAGAAGCAGTTGGTTGTGGCGAGTCACCCTCACATGCACGCCCTGCTCAAGGGACACCTTTAATGAGAGGGGTAGGGACGACGATACCTGGCCAATAGTTTGAGCCTGTCTTTGGATGCTGCGGATCGCCATTTCAAAAATCTGAAAAAATGAGATATTGTCAAAAATCCAAAAAAATGAGATTCCAAAAAATGAAATATGGTCAACAAAAACAAAAAATCAAATATTTTCAAAAATCCAAAAAAATTAAGAAAAATCAAAAAAATCTAAAGATATTTGTTTTCTACATTTTATCTTGAGAACAGATACGTAATCTGTTTGCTAAGTGTGTAGGTTGTAGGTACTCAAGCTTTCCTTGCTCCATATTTTATGCTCTGCCTCCTACCCACATATTTGATCTGTTCTCTCTTCTTCAATCTTATCTCTTGATCTGTTCTGAAGCTTATATCCTTCTCAGTTTGCAATGATCATATTCCCATGAGAGGGCTTCGCCTCACGATTATGAACCTGGCAGTTCTGCTTCATTCTGATCTTGGGTTTTTGATTGAAGTGCGTATTTTGTTCATGTCTTTTGTCCCGCTGTGTCCTTGTCTCATGTCTATGTCCCACCGTGTTGTCCCACACATTTTATTTTGTCCCTCACCGCATGTTGTTAGTTGTCTTGCATATGTTGATAGTCGTCCCTCTATGTTCCATATGTTGTCCCAACCATGTGATCATTCGTCATGTTCTTGTCCCAACCGTGTGTTGTCCCGTCACATTGTTGTCTTGTCATGCTGTGTTCATGCATGCGTGTTGTCTATTTATGCCCTTGCATATGTGCTCGTTTGCCTTTGTTATGTTGTGTTGATCATCATGTTATGTCGCGTCATTTGTCCTACAATTGATCGTTATGTTATGTTTGTTATGTTCATTTGTCTTATACATGAAAATCCATAAAAATTTGAAAATGAAAATCCAAAAATACGTCGCTTCACTTGCACAGGTAAGTCAGGTATGGCCTTCTGTCCCTACATCCCTTATTGCATTACTATATGGTACTATGCTATATTATCTCGAGAACCAGTTGGTTATCTACATGTTCTAGGATCTGATGTTCCCCTTTAACAAAAACGATGATGATCCAGGTTCACGTGCTTAATCTTTAGATAAGTCGCTAGGTTGGGATGTCCAAGGGAGGATGGTTCTATCCTGCACGCTGTGGTTGCAGATAGTGTCTTGACTCTGAATCTCCCAGCTTAGCAATATTATTCTCGAGTATTTTATATTTTATTCTTTCTTCACATTTATTTTAATGATTTCTTTATTTTAGCCCAGCATGCATCATGCGCATCTTTTGAGCATTCATGACCCATGGTTTGCCCGCAAAATGTCCCACCAGTGGTGGTTAGCTGTGCGTTCAGTGATTGAGTAAGAGGAACAATTTCACTCTGAGTTAGAAGGTTCACTTTGATCGATTCGCTTGGTTTGGTTGATTAAGAGATCCCCGTCTGGAGTTTTAGTCCGCTTCTTTATTTTCGCTGCTTATTCCGGTCTCCTCATTGGTCCGAGGGATTGTGTCCCCCATGAGGTTGATCGTGTGTTTCTTTTTATTTTAGTTTAGTTCATCCAGATTGGCATCACTTTTAGTTTGATCATTCCTTGTGTTTGGTTTAGAGTTTTCCAGAAGATTCCTATCGCTTGTTGGTAAAAATGGGTGTCGTTTTACCTTAACGCTCGCTTTTCAGTCCGAACCGCTTCATTTCTGCTTCATCTCCATGTTCCATTTCACTTTCGCTTCACTTCCGCTCGCTCCCCTACAAAGAGGACGTTAAGGAGGGGCATCTGTTGACACCCGTTTTATGCCGATAAGTTGAGTCATTCCTCTTACTCCCATTTGTTGATGCCTCGAGTTGTCCATCACCCGTTGGGGCTATTTTCAGGCATGTTTTGGGCTTATTTTATGGGTGGCCTCCCTCCCTGGCTAGGTCCGCGCTGATTCAGGGCTTAATGGGCTTTGGTTTGTGGTTGATTGAGCTTTTCTATGAATTTCAAGCACCCATGTACATGTGCGGTCAATCTCCAGCCGCACAACCATATGTGCGATTGATACTGGGGCTTTCATATATTTATGGGATATTTGGTTGATTTTCTAAATTATCACCGACAAGCATATATACGGCTTAGCCATAGCCGCATAAGACCATTGTGCGGTACGTACTAAGCCGTCTATCTCTCAAGAGTCCTAACGTCGGTTAACTATTCAGATAATTACCTATTTATCTTTTTATTTATCACCGACAGGATTGGGCGGTTTCCTGTTAGCTGTTCATCTATGAGAGTCCAACGGCGAGGTTTTCGGTCAGTTCGATGGGTGTTCGGATAATATTTTTCTGATTTATTGAATTTCCACCGACAGGGTTGGACGGCCTAGAAGATGGCCGCGCATCCCGTTGGGTGGTCTATCGTGAGACCGTTCATCTGCTCGATTCCTGAAAGACTAACAGACTTTCTCTCTCTATCCATGGTTTTATCCCTAACTTCTACCGTCGTTTTCTCTACGAATACTTAACCATTTTGAGTACCGTTTCTTCTGGATGAGAGATAATCCGATTGTCTACGACTTTCCTTTGATTATCTCGACCTGAAAATGCCTAAAAACCCTAATTTCGGGGCTGGCTCTCTAGGCTCTATAAATAGACCCTAAATGCTACCTTTGAAAAGGGGGAGAGATTTTTGGTCGACGGCAAAGCCCTGCCGAATCTTTGAGCGACCTAGCACCTAAAAGGGAGGCCTTCCACGTCCCTACAGGCCTCCGGTCCAGGGAGTAGTCTCCGTTTTAAGTCTTTTTGCATTTGATAGTCCCGTCTCCTCTAGTTGCATGCTTGTTTTCTTCACACCCATTCTCCACATTTTATTCACTTGCACTGTCATTCACACATCCTCCCACGTTTTTGGTGCCCCTAGGGGTTTAAAACCCCCCAGGTATCCCCCCACTTCATTTAGTTATGTTTACTTCCTTCCGTTTGAGCATTTTCTATCAGCAATACACTAACACGAGGCCCATCCTTTCTGGCCGGTCGGAAAGGGTGGAGGTTGGACCCTTACAACTTCTAGCGTGGTGGTCTTGCGCGGTTCCCAACTAGCCTTTCAAGGAGACGTGCAGTGGTATCTGGACCGTGCTTCTTCTTCCAGCGGTCGTGTTCAAACCATTCATCTACAAGCAGTGCTTCATCCCGCGTCATCTGCAGCACCTTTAGATGGCCTATCGTGCAGCCGCTCATCTTCACTGGCGGTTCCTCATGAGCCGTACATCCTCTCAGCGCTGCTCTTAAGGCGAGTACCTCTTCCTCTTTCCAAGATACGGCATGTCCATCACGTTCGGCATCTTGGTGGCAATCACACTTGTTTACTTCCTTCTGTCTCCTTCTACTGTCCATATTTATTTCTCATATTGATTCAGTAGAAGGGATAGGAAGAGATCTTTTAACCGGTAAGGTCGGTAAAGAAATGAAGAGTAAGTAAGAACACGTCAACACCATATACATCATTTATTGACAGAACAAGTGATTAAACAAATGGAGACAATTATTCATGCTAAGAATTTACATAGACAAAAGTTCTATTCTCAAATATTTAAACCTTTCATTATTGAGAGGCTTGGTGAAGATGTCAGCAATCTATTTTTCAAACTCAATGAAATTTAGTTCAATTTCCTTTTTATTAACTTCATCTCTAAGGAAGTGGTGTTTTATTTCAATATGCTTAGTTCAGGAATGATGAACTGGATTTTTTGTTAGAGATATGGCACTAGTGTTATCACAGAAAATAGTAATACAATCAAGTTTAATGTGATAGTCAATAAGTTGGTGCTTAATCCATAAGACTTGGGCTGTACAATTTCCAGCAGCAACATACTCTGACTCAGCTGTAGAAAGAGCAACAATATGCTATTTCTTAGATGTCCAAGATACTAGACAACCACCTAGATATTGACAATATCCACTAGTGCTTTCCCTGTCTATCCTACATCCAGCATAGTCTACATCTGTGTAAGCTAAAAGATCTAACTCACACTTAGCAGGATACGAAAGACCTAAATCTAGGGTGCCAGATAGGTATCTAAAAATCCTTTTGACTGCACTAAAATGTGATTCCTTAGGACTAGCTTAAAATCTTGCACACAAACACACTGAGAATTGGATATCAGGTCTAGATGCAGTTAAATATAGAACGGAACCAATCATATCTCGATAGGTTTTGGAATCAACCATTTTACCTTCTGGGTCAGCATCAAGACTGGTTGATGTACCCATTGGTGTAGCAATTTCCTTGAGATTCTGCAGCTGGTATTTATTCAGGAGATCTTTGATATACTTTCCTTGTGTGATGAATCTTCCTTCAGAGGTTTGACAAATCTATAGTCCAAGGAAGAATTTCAACTCACCCATCAAACTCATTTCAAATTTGTTAGTCATTAGATTAGAGAATTCCTCACACATAGATGGTTTAGTTGAACCAAAAATAATGTCATCTACATAAATCTGAACAACAAGAATATCCTTGTTATCTAGTTTAGTAAACAAAGTTTGGTCAACCTCACCTCTGGTGAAGCCCTTACTAGTGAGGAATAATGTCATCCTGTCATACCGGGCCCTTGGAGTCTGTTTCAATCCATATAAAGCCTTATCCAACATGTATACATGATCAGGAAAATCTACACATTCAAAGCCATGAGGTTGTTTGACAAAAAATTCTTCTTTTATTAAACCATTTAGGAAAGTAGATTTTACATCTATCTGTTGAAGTTTTATTCCTAAACTACATGCAAGAAGAATCCTTATTGCTTCAAGCCTGGCCACAGAGGCAAAATACTCTTCAAAGTCTACCCCAAATTCCAAATTATACCCTTGAGCAACTAGCCTAGCTTTGTTTCTAACAATTTTTCCTTGCTCATCTGTTTTATTCCTACAAACCCACTTTGTTCCTAAGATGGAGCCATGTGATGGTTTAGGAACAAGGTGCCATACCTTGTTTCTTTCAAACTGATTAAGTTCCTCATGCATGGCATTTATCCAATGATTGTCTTTTAAGGCATCATTAACATTTATGGGTTCTATTTGAGAAACAAGAGCAAAGGAGTTAAGCTCATTTTCAATTCTAAAGTAAGACCTAGTTCTAGGGGGTTCATTAATATTACCAATGATATTTTCTAATGAGTGATCTCTAAGATTTCTAATATTGATAAGTTGATTACCTGAGACCCCATTTACCTCCCCCTGAACTTCTAGCTCTTCATTTTCATCTTCAGTCTCTTCATCTACTTTTTCTTCTCCTTTGTTCTCTAAAATTTCTCCTTCATCCTTGTTCCTGCAAAAATCACTTTCAGTTCTGTTAGATGTTTCATCGAAAATTACATGAGGTGTCTCTTCGACAATTTTAGATTTCTTATTGTAAACTTTATAAGCTCTTGATATTTCAGAATATCATAGAAAAATTTCAGGTTCACTCTTTGCCTCAAACTTATCAAGATCTCTCTTAGAGTTAACATGAATGAAACATTTAGATCCAAAAATCTTAAAATAATTTAGTGAGGGTTTCTTACCTTTTAATAATTCATAAGGAGTCTTTTGACAAGGTCTTACCAAAGCCCTGTTGATGATATAACATGAAGTGTTCACAGCTTCAGCCCAAAACCTTTTAGGTAATCCACTCTCAACCAGCATGGTTCGAGCCATGTCTACCAAGGTTCGATTTTTCCTTTCAACTACTCCAGTTTGTTCTGGAGTTCTTGGTGAAGAGAACCTATGTATTATTCTATTTTCCCTGTAGAAAACATCAGCTTGTGAGTTTTCAAACTCACCACCATGGTCAGATAGAATGTTAGATATGGAGAACTTACCATCCTATTTTATTCTGTAGAAGAATTCCTGAAATTTATCAAATGCTTCATTTTTATGAGTTATGAAGAAAACCCAAGTAAACCTAGAAAAATCATCTACAATAACAAAACCATATCTTCTACCAGTCAAACTAACTGATCTAGTTGGTCCAAACAAATCCATGTGAATTAGTTCGAATGGTTTAGAAGACATGCTTTTAGTTATGGATTTTAGAGATTTCCTAGTGTGTTTTCCTTGAGTGCAAGCTTCACAAACTTTATTCTTTTCTTTGAATGATATTTCAGGTAATCCTTTTACCATGCAGAATTTATTCAACTTATGCAAGATCCTATAGCTAGCATGTCCTAGCCTATGATGCCAAAGAAATGCAAGGTCATCTTTATTTGCAGATAGACACATGTTCACATGGACTTTATCATCCAAGTCAACCATATACATGTTATTGACTCTTTTTCCAGTAAACTTTACAATTTCAGAATTAGGTTCAAGAATAGTGCAAACAAGTGAGTCAAAAATAACTTTATACCCCTTATCACACAATTGACTGATGCTAAGCAGATTATATGCAAGTCCTTCTACCAATAATACATCATCAATGCAACAGGAAGAACATTTACCTATCTTACCTGATCTAATGATTTTGCCCTTTGAATTTCCACCAAAAGTAACATGACCAACATTCTTTTCAGTAAGCATACAAAACTTTTCTGTCCTCGGACATGTGCCTGGAGCAGCCACTATCAAGGTACCATCTGTTGTGATGGGCTGCTAGGCATACCTGCAAAATCAATTAAGTAGAAAGTTTTGGAACCCAAGAATGTTTGGGCCCCATTGCAACATTTAACTCATTCAAACAAGATAGCAGGCATTTTGGTATCCATATTTGTTGTGTTGGTTTAGTTGTTTTGTGGATTTTTTATTTTTCTACTCATTGTGATTATTCTGAAGTTTCTGAGTTTTGAAAACTTTTGAGTTTTTGTGCCAGTAGTTGTTGGTCCGAGAAACCTTCGGATGTGTGTATCCATCATAGAACCTGAATTGAGTATTTCTGTGATAACCATAGAAATTCTGATTTCTAGAAGACCAAGACCTAGGTTGCATTGATCCAACCCAAGAGTTGCGTTGATGCACCCAGTAACTTGAGGTACCCCTTCTTTGACCTCTGTGTTTAATTGACTGAAACCCAAAAGAAATATACATTGGTGCAGTGAAGTGTGTGCTACAATTTTTGACTTCATTCTCTTTTCCTTTTCCTTTGTCCTTAGCACTTATTATGTGTTGTTCAATGTTCATTTTTATCAGGGGATTATATTTTCCTTTCTCTTTTTCAGCAACAAATGAAATTGTTTTGGCTTCAAAGCTTTTCTTGACAATTGGATTAAATCCTAATCCTTCTTTCCTGAAATTTACTGTCGTTCCAAGAATAACATTCAGATTCTCAGTGCCTTGTGTCATAGCTTCAAGAGATTTTTGCTTATCATTCATTTCCAAGTTCAGATTGTTAATAATTTTCTTCAATTCTTCATTTACACATCTCGTAGCTTCATATTTCTCATTAACTGTCTTTGATTCCTCTTCAAACATTTGCATTTTGATTTTAAATTCATCAATACTATTTTTCAAGTTTTCATTTTCACATGTTAGTTCTTTCAACACATCTTTATATTCATCTTTTTCAGTAATTGAGTTTTGTAAGTCAGAATTATATTTCTCTAAGCATGCAATTCTATCATTTAAAGAAGTATCACAAACAAGAGAATTAATTTTCTTTTTGAGATGTCTATTCTCCCTACGCATATTATTATATTTATCTAATATTTCAGCATATGCGTCTTCCTAGTCACTATGAATTTAATCTTCAAAGGGAGAATTTACCTCATCTTCATTTCTCTCTTCATCCTCTTTTCTGGCCATCAGGCATAGTTTGTCTTCTTTATTACTTTAACAAGAACTGCTATAATTATCTTTTTCATCTTCGCTCCAGGTGCTCATCATAGTCTTTGCCTTCTTATTTTTCCACCTGGGCAGATTTTCTTTTTGCATCTCTGGACAATATGCTTTTAAGTGTCCTGACTTCCTGCAATTATAACAAACTATAATGTCAATCTTTTTGACATTTTCAGATTTAAATTTAGACTCCCTTCTACCAGATGAGTATTTGCATCTGAATTGTTTACCTTCTTTCTTAAGAAAGTTCTTAAACTTCCTAGTCAACATAGCAAACCCACCTGAATCTTCTTCAGAACTGGATGAACCTTGTTCACTAGAAGACCCTCTGCTGCTGGAGTTTACTTTAAGTGCAAGTGGCTTCTTCTTTTTCTCAAAATCATCTACCCTCTTGAGATTCAACTCATATATCATGAGAGATCTGATTAGCTCGTCTACACCAGTAGTAGCCAGGTTCCTAGATTCTTCCACTACGGTGGCCTTTGTATGCCAGATCGGTGTCAAGGATCGAAGAATCTTCCTGACAAGCTCATACTCACCTTAAACTTTGCCCAAACTCTTCAAACTGTTAGTGAGTAACATTAACCTAGCATACATCTCAGAAATTGTTTCATCTGGTTTCATTTTAAAAGCTTCATATTCAGAAACGAGCATGTTTGCTTTAGTTTCTCTTACGTGAGATGTGCCTTAATAGATTACTTGAAGTTTGTCCCACATCTCCTTTGCTGTGGTGCAGGAAGACACTATGGAGAATTCGGTGGGATGTAGAGCACATTATATGGCGTTGATTGCACTCCAATTCAGAGTTGACTTTCTTATCTACTCCCGAGTCCAGACATCTTCATCTTCAGGAAGCTCGAAAGGACCTTGGCTAACCACTTTCCATATTTCATAATCTTTAGCTCGTAAGAAGACCTGCATACGATTCTTCTAGTATGCATAGTCAGTTCCATTAAAGAATGGAGTTGTACTTACAGAATGCCCCTTAGCTGTTAGACCTCTAGTTTCCATATTGCCAAATCTCACCGGGATGTTAAGCCTTTAAAAAGAGTTAGGCTCTGATACCAAGTGTTAAGTCAGATAACTAGCAGATCTAGAGGGGGGTGAATATATCTACTCTAAATTCTTATGAAATTTAAGCACTTAAAATGCAGAATCAAAATGCTAAGGTAGACACCACCGAATCAGAAACAACAAGCAGTAATACACAATAGAATGTGTAGAAGCAAACAAACTACAGATAAGATACTTGACGGAGATTTGACTCAAGAGTTACTCACATAAGAGAGCCAACCTTTCATATAGGCTTAACCTATCTTTCGAGTTACTCCTTTTGATATACCTCGTAACAATCAGTAGAAATAGAAGCAGCAATTCAAATCTATGATACTAACAAAGATAACACAACAATCACAACCACAATGCAAAGCGAATTTTAAGGTGGTTCGATCTCAATCTTGAGATCTACATCCACCCCCTTACTCAATTGAGTAAGACTTACCGCTGACTCATAGCTTGACTAGCTGATCCACAGCTTTGGGGATCAAATCCCTATAACCTGCTGAACATTATAGCTTAGCTATCCGCTGAGCGTTACAGCTTCGCTATCTGATGATACACAGCTTACAAACAATGTCAAAAGCAAAAGAAAACCAAATCGACAAAGAAAAGAAACATATAGCTCACTACGGAGCAGATTAACTCTAGATCTGATCCAGAAGTTAAGACAATCAACCCCGCTCTAGATCTGCTAGTTATCTGACTTAACAGAGAATTTAGAAGAATATACAAGAGGAGGGAGATAGAGAAGAGGAGGAAGATTAAAATCTAAGAAAAATAGTAAAACAGAAATAAAAATAGAACAGTAGAAAAATTGAAATAGCTTTAAAATGAAGAAGAATCAGAAGATGTTGAAGAAGAAGAAGTTGAAGATTTTAAAGAGAGGAAGAACTTTTATGAAGAGATAAGAGGGATAAAATGATCGGAAGATGGAGAAAAAGTGAGAAGTGTTGAGTAGTGGATAGCGGATCTAGAGGGGAGGGGTGAATAGATCTACCCCTCTTTTCGCAATGCAACTCTCTTTAAAAGCTAGAAGAGATAGTAGCAGTGGAAAATAACTAGCTTAACGAATGATAAAATGATTTGCTTAACAAGAAGATTACGCAACGTGGAGATTGAACCTAAGCATGCATCTAAAACGAAACAATCACACAAACGAACCACAACACAACAGATTTTAAGGTGGTTCGGACTGAATCCCTAGTCCTATGTCCACCCCTCACCAAATCCGGTGAGGCTCCACTAGTGCCACACACTGAGCCCTAAATCAGAAAGACCTCCGATTGCCTTCCTACTAACTACAGGTAGGGACGTCAACACTGCAGATTGGACAACTTCTGATTGCCTTCCTACTAACCACAGGTAGGGACGATCTTCAGTTTCAATTGTTTGTATGAAATGAAAAAGAATAAATATGAAAGCACTCAAACATCAAACAAGATATAGAATATGCTCAAGAAGAAAAATCTTGTCTGTGATTGTTGGAGCTTGAGTTGGATGCTTCAATGGTATCTTCTTCCTTGTGAAGAGATCTTGCTTGGATCACTTTGAGTTGATGAAGAAGATGAAGGATGCAGATTTGATCTCCTTTGAGAATGAGCTTCTTTGGATCACCTTGAGATGATGAAGAAGATGAAGGATGCAGCTTTATCTTCTCTTGGCTTGGGCTTGATCTCCTCTTGAAGTAGCTTGAATCACTTGAGGATTTGAAGAAGAACTTCTTCCCGGAGTACTGTTCACTGCTACAGTACTCGAACTCCTCTCCCTTGAACACACCCTTGTAGCCTCCTTTGATCTCCCTTCTTGGCCTTAGGGTTTCCAACCCTTCTTGTGTATGTTTTATAACCTTTGAATGGTCCTTGGACATCCTCCAGACCAGATCCACATTTTGTGGGTGATTGGGTGACTTTGGGGTTAAACAAATACAAGGAAAGGGGCTCTTCTCGAAGTGGAAAACAAAGTCAACAATTGATGGCTCGGGGCTAGCGGTCGACCTGTGGAAGCTGGCGGTTGACCGCTACTGAGAAACGCTATAGTAGGATGGTCCCTAGATTTTCCGGTCGATCGCTACTGGACTGGCAGTCGACCGCCACTGAGAATCGTGCAGACATGGAGTTGCTGGCAGGGGCGGTGACTGCCCCTCGGCTAGCGGTCGACCGCCAGCTAGGCAGACCCCGCGTTATGCCGAGTCAGTCCGTTAAACCCTTTAGCTCCGACACTTGAGTCCTTTAACAGCCCGTTCTCATATGTGGCATCAACCTTGACTGTCTTGAAGATTTCTATTGATTATATCGCTCTTATAATCAAAATTTTGTTCTAGGGGCTCCGCCCCCGGAAACCCCTGCAAGGGGCGCTGCCCCCTTGACCCCCGCGACCTGACCGCACAGGTCGATCCGCGTGCGAGGGCGCAATCATTGAGCTTTCACTTTTGCCATCTCCACTCCATTCCTTGGCATATCTGTCATGAAAGAACATCAAGTAGTTTAGCCATATAAGAGTGGTAAAGCATCAATGACTTATAGTGTTTAGCCATTATCAAAACCAACAATATCAAATAACTCAAATGACCACAGGATGATGTCGAATGACCCAAGTGACCACAAGATGACTCAAATGACCACAGGGGCACAACAAGAAGAACAGTGAAAAATGCCAGTGTAGAAAAACGTGAAAACTAAAATTTGAAAATTAAATTATAACATGAAAACGAAGTAGAATTAGAGGAAGAGGAAGAAGAAGAAAATCTATATCTAAGAAAAACAAAGAACTTTTATGAAGAGAGTAGAAGGAGAAAATGATCAAAAGAGGGAGAGAATTTGAGAAGAACAATAAAAAATTATGGATGAACAGTAAAATGAGAAAAATAAACCTTTGAAAAATGGGAAATAAATTAAAAACGAGAGTGATCTAACTAAAGATGAAGAAGAAGAAATTAAAGAGATTTTCAAAACAAACAACTTCGATGAAGAAAGTAAGAGGAAAAGTGGAGCAGAAGGGGGAGAAAATTGGCTAAGATCTTCGGCCGGTTGCTCTTGGGCTGGTATTTATAGTGCACAGGGCTTCCTTGGGCTGGTTTCCTAATTGGACAAGGATCTTCTTAATTTCTCTCCAATAATTTCTCCACAAGATAATTCTATAAATATTCTTTCTTATTTCTCCCTTCACACAAATAAGGCATGGCGACTTGCTTTGACTTGGTCAACAAGAGGAGGGAAAGGGGGCTGCGCGCTAGGGCATCCCTTGCCCTGGTTCTGTGACAAATTCGCTCATGGCCCTTCTAGCAAATGCCAAGAGTGTCCTGCACACACAATATTTGAACTAAATTCATAGAAAATTGTTACTTTGCGCATAAAAACCATGAGTGCTCAAAATTATGCAATGGGAAATTAATCCCCATGCCCCTCAACCCCTTGTTATTCATTAATTATCCATAAATTAAGTTAATTTAAATAAAATGCCTTGATTCAAGTGAGGTTGAGTTTAGCTATAAAATATGCATAATTGTCTAATTGTGTGCACTTAAAGTGATGTGTGTGACGTAAATTATCATAGAATTATGAGCACTCATCACACCCCCCAATTTACTCATTGCTAGTCCCTTAACAATACAATTAGATTAAAATTTAGGACTAACAAGAGTTTGTAAAGTTTATACCTCGATATCTAGCTCTTCCTTCACAGAATCAACCAAAGATTAGGAGTCGGGAAGCATTAATGCACACTAACCTTAGATTAGAAATGTAGGTACATGATTAAGAATATAAACCAAAGTTCAATAGCGCTGGTGCATATGTAATATTAAATCCACAGCATAGACAATTACATCCCTTATTTGCTATTCTAGATAGGTGTCCTTCAACTTTGCACCTCCTAGATCAGAGCATTGAGCCCAATAGCTTTTGCCTACCTTTCTTTTCTTTTCTTTTTTCAACATTTTTTTCAATACACACATGATGCTGCACATCACTTCACTGTTTAACGTGAACCTCGACTCTTGTCTTAGGAGAAGCAGGCCTAGTTACTAAGATCAGGGGTCCCTTTTCCGTTTGACGCGAATCTCAACACTTGTTAGGTGAAGCAGGCCCGATTATTAAGATTAGGGGCATTTTTCATGGTGTTTTTTTCAACAATGTGCTTTTGCACTTATTTGATAGATAACTTTGACAAATAGCTATATCAAAGAGATCTCATCTCTAAGAAATGCAGAGTATCAGACACCATTCCAAAATAATAGAAGGCTTGTCCTACTTGTTTCATTAGTATGCAAAGTGATTTCTTTTTCTAAAGTGCACATGAACTTTAAAGCGATTCTTAAATCAATTTTTCATGGCTAGATCGAATAAATTTTCCATCATCCTTCTCTATAGTCTTTCCTATTCGAGAATTACTTTTAATGTGAGCATGAATCAAGAAAACGCAATTGGAGATTTCATCTTTCCACTTTTATGCAGATTGCAAGATAGAATGATATGCAGGACATTATGCAAGCATTCCTATCAGGTTGTACTATATGTATCATGAATTTTTTCTCCCCCCCAACTTGAATGTCATTATCCTCAATGGAATATGTAAGCAATAGAAATAACAGAACAATGTAACAATAAAGATTGCTGAGAAGGAAAGAGACAACCTGATATGTAGGGCGAAACTCCATATGGACGATGATAACTTCATCTCCTTGGCTCTTACCTATTCACTGAAAAATAAACTAAAACAAAACATCAAATAACAACAATATTAGGTTACCTCCTAGAAGCGCTAAGTTTACCATCTTCAGCCAGACGCATGCAAGCTCCATAACCAACGAGTTTCATTCAAAATAATCCACCACATAATCTTATCCTCTTGTAAGTTCTAACGTTTATGCCACGAGAAGATAAGATCATGAAAGAATGTATGTGGACTTGAGGTAGATTAGTTGTCAGCATGATTGATTTGGTCGTGAACTACATATGTTAACAACCTCTCTTTCATGGGGGTCATATAAAAATTAACATTAATTGGCTTGGCCAGCATTTCAAACCATGGTAAATCAAGCAGGCCAAACGGACCACCCTGGTTAGAAAATGAAAGAGGAATTATCATATCATCAATTATAAAATATTCCTCTTCAAAGTTAAGGTCTTTATAAGTGTTGAAAATATGAATGTGGACCTTATTATCTTTTAAAAAAATTTCTACCACCTCAATTTTAGGAATTACATGAATATTGGTGAGGTGAGAGTAGATCGAAGGGTGAGGGGCTCCTATCAAATGATTAGTGTCAAAGAGATGATCAATATCAAGAGTGAAAGAAGCATGCTCCTCAACACAATACTCGTGGGACTCAATAGGATCAGATAAATCAGCGAATTATAGAATATCTTTAACAAGATTAGATTCGCCGAGATCATGAAGAGGTAAAAGATCAATACCCTCCCCTTGATCAAAAAGTGCCTAATCGAGATGAAAGTTATGAAGGGTACCTACCTCCTCCTTTACCCAAGAGAGATCATTTATAGCTTCACTCAATTCCTTCTCCACTCGCACATCCTCTTCATCCTGCTCTTGGAACAAAGTCTCTTCGAATTCAAGAAGGGAAGTGAATGGGATTTGATCACAGACTTGCACACTACTTTTTTCTTCTTCACCCTCCAACTTGTGATCATCAACTTCTCTAGAACTCTCCTCATAAGAGCAACTAAACTCAAGCTACTCAAACTCACCCTTTTGGTCATCATCATAACTATAGCTAGCTCCCTTTAAAACTTCCTGATAAGAATCCTCCATATTTTTCACATGATCTAAATCGAGAGTGATTTGAGTATTGTGTTCATGGGAAACCATGAGTTGATCATAAAAACTTTCAGTATTGTCAAATTGTGGAAGTTGGTAATCAGAATTGGCATTAGAGTAGCTAGGCAATTGATCCAAGTCCATGCCCTTGATGGTTTCAGTAAGTTGATCTAGTCGGGCTTGGTTGGATTGAATTTGAGCCATGATGAATTGATGACATTGATGAAATTGATTCAATCTCTCCTCCTGATTGAGAGTTGGACATGGAGGAGATAGATGTGTAGATTGAGAGTTGGACATGGAGGAGATAGATGTGTAGATTGAGATGTAAAGTTTGAGGGGTAAGAAGTTGAATAATGATCAACTTGATAGTGAGATAGGGGAGAGGATGTGGGTTCTCCTCCATAGGGGCTTGATCATAAGAGTCATTTGAAGATGGAACCCAATTTTGAAAGAATTGATCCGGAGGATTTTAGGCCGAGCTTTGATAAGAATTCAAAGAACTATTATGTTGTCCTCCCCAATAAGAATCATAAGAAGGTGTGGAGGGTCTTTTAGCAATTTGGGCTTGTTCTCGGGGGTAAAATGAAAGATAAGGCCCATGAAAGAATTGAGTGGATTGGATATGATCTTGATTAGAGGGATAAAGTTGGGCCCCCATGAGTGATGGGCTTTCATTGTAGGCCGACCAAGAATAGGGGCTTTTGTAGTGGGTCGGGCCATTGTGGGTGAATGATAAAGGTTGAGTTGGACCATTAGTAACATAATGGGCCGATCTAGCCCACATGCCATTATGATCTTGATAATAAGGTGGAATGAAGGAGTTTGAATTCATAGCCCAAAGAATCAAGAGAAATGGGCCAATAAGTCCACCCCATTGAATTTATGAGCCCACTCAAAGATTGGAGTGTTCTCACCCATTTTTTTACTATCTCTTTCTTTTTTTTATTTTTTCTAAAATAATACAATCAATAAATCAACAACTATATGAATAATGCATGTAACATGATGGTTTATTTTATTTTCTTTTTTGATTTTGTTTTTGACCTTCTAAGGGTAAACTAACTTTGGGGTGCTACTTGGTACAACCTGTCCGGCGTCCGTGAGAGAATCCACGGGTGCGGGGACTTATGGAGGTCTTAGAAAAGGAGATTTTGGTCCAAAGAGACGGAGTGCTCAATGGAGGGTCCTTCCAACTCCAAGAAGGGTGCGCCTAAATAACCCTTGAGAAGGGAGAAAGAGAAGAAGAGAATTGTTATACCTAGGCGAATAGTAATCAAGAGGGGAGGGGTGAATTGATTACCAATAAAAATTTTGACTATAAAAATTAATTGTTTAGCACCCCTCAAAAAGTAAGAACAGGGCAATGATGCAATGGATAAGAACAACCAACCTCTCTTTCTCACCTCGATTCAAATCACACTCGTGAGAGGTGCAAGATTGTTAGAACATAATTTTTGAACAAGAAAAGGATCCACTCATATAACCGCAGAGCCCACACGAGATCGACAATGGAAGACAAACCACAGATATGAACACGCAATTTTTTAGGTGGTTCGGGTCCACAACTGTGTCCCCTACGTCCACCCCTCACAGTGTGAGGACTAAGCTCCACTAGATGTGAGGCACACACACACACACATGTGCTGTAAGCACAACCACACACAAATGCAGCCGACCTTGGCCAAGCAGTCACACACAACTGCAGCCGACCTTGGCCACAAAACCACACACAAAATATTCTCAAATGTTGGAAGATGGAAAACATATATTCAAGAGCATATGAGCATATGTGTAGAAATCAAGATCTGAAGGATTCTAAGTATATCTAGCTCCCCCTTTCAATATTTCTGATGGAGTGTGAGCTCCCCTTATAGAAGTCGGAGACGATGGGTTGAATGAAGAACTCTAGCTGCATCCCCTTGATGAAGCATGCTGCGGGTGTCACAGCAGGGTACTGGACGAAGATATCTCCCTCAAATAAACGATCTTCAGCTCATAAGGAGAAGAGGAATGGCGGGTTCACCGCCGCGCTCTCCCTATAAAACCAAAACCAGATAAAACGTGAAAGCCTTTTCTCACAATCTGAAATCACCCTAATCTCAAGGTTATATACCCCAATGAAAGGTGGGACACGTGGTGGGAACATTCACCAATGGACCAATCATAGAGGGGCAAATATTGGCGGAATATAAATGGGGCGTCGAGCCCGCACGAACTGGTGTAAAACACGCCTGCCGCAAAGTGTCGACTCAAGGAGTCGACACTTTCAGGCGCCCATGCATGAAAACCACAATACAAAATGGAGGACAAAAAGTGTCGACTCAAGGAGTCGACACTCCCTGCATTCCAACACTAAAAACACGCAGATAGAATGCAGGAGAAAAAGTGTCGACTCCTTGAGTCGATAAATCCTGCCTGTAAATGCTGAAAATAGCAAAACAGAGTGGCTGAATATAAATGTCGACTCAAGGAGTCGACATTTTTATCCAGGCCTTTTGAACTGAACAGGCCGAGCGATAAACAGAACCCAGAGTAAAGAGTGTCGACTCTGAGAGTTGACACTTTTGCTTGGGTTTTCTAATACAATGTATGAAGGCTTCACAAACACTAAGAAAGGTTCTAAAGTGTACAATGAGGTTCTAAAACATGCTTACCCAAACACCATCATCCAGTCAATCATATGAAATTTAATTCTTACCATTTGCTTTGACACGAAGAGAAGGGATTTAAATTCTTTCCTTTCTTGAACACAAACTTCAGATCATTGAAAGAGACTTATGTGAATACTCTAAGAGCAGCTGACAGTAACTTTAAACCTGTAACATGTATCCCCTATCATTCATATATCAAGGGAAGAATAAGTTAGCCAAAATAATCATTAACATCTTATGAAAGGAAGTCCAGTTGATGTGAATTAAAAACCTTCTTTCCTCAACTTGTCCTACACAAATAGCAATTGCCAAGTTATTTCATTCAGTGAGGAGCCATTAAACAAAGGTATCCCATTCTTGTATAAATAAGGATAAGACAATGTATGTCAACCAACTATTCATAAACCAATGCCAAAAACCCACAATCAACACATTCATCTATTCATAATTATCACCATTTATATAAACTTCTTTGAGTCAAAACACGCTCATATTCACATAAAACATCGTCACATTATATTTGGTCATCGTCAAAATTCCTTAATGCAAAAATGTCACGCACGGGGTTCAACAGTCTCCCCCTTTTTGATGATGACAAAATACAATATACATCAAAACAAAAAAGTATCAACCAAAAATTCAGCATTGCCATCCTTTGCTCTTGAATCAAAAAAGAACAATTCATTCCATTCTTAAGAAAGTTTTCACAAGATAGCATCAATGTAACTCATTCAAGCAATATAGATTGATCATTGGCATCACAAAGTTTGCCGACCATCATAAAGTTAAAGTTTCTTCGTTTTACAACTGCTAAGACAAAAAGACAAAAAGATACACAACTGACAGATATAAAGACTAATACCCTACATGCCATGCCATGACGTATCGACATTCATTCTAGTTGATGTTCACACAAGCATACGACACGCAATCAAGCAACACCCATGACTAACATTGACTAGATAACATAGCATAATAACATAACAATTTCTCCCCCTTTGGCATCATCAAAAATAAGGGGGGAATTAAGGATAAGCAAAAGTACTACTAGCTGGACAGAACTGAATTCAATCTTCTAAGATGGATCAAGAGGGCGATGGAGGATGGCGAATGAGATCTGTTATAGCATTGAGCTTGTAGGATTGAACACCCAAGGCTGAATGGAGTGAATCAATGGAATTTGATAGAGCATCAAATTTCTGGAGATAGGTGCTGTGGTACAGTTTCAACTCAGAAATATCCTTGGTCAGACCAGCCACCGTCTCCTTGACCTAAGTAAGTTCACCACCTAAGGCATCAATCTTTGAATGCATCGTCGTGACATCCGTAGAGGCGGACTAAGTACCAGCATGTTCTTCTTGTCCATGGTCATCACTGTCATCAGATGCAACTGCAGGAGCTTTCCCTTTTTGAGACTTAAGAGTGCGGACTAGACGGCCGCGTTGGAGTTCATAACCCATGTTGTTGCAGATAGAAGGGATGGTGTAAATATCGGCATCTCGGATAGTCTGACTGACCTCTTTGCTTAAGTTAATATGAAGATACTAAAAAACAAGGGTCAGTGCTGCAACATAAGGGAGATTTCTGTTCTTTGACTTCCGACATCTTGTGATATACTCCAACATAACAGTAGGAAAATTAATTGGTTCACCACTCAAGATATAGACAAAAAGGAATTGTTGTCGATGTGTAACTTGTTCTCTTCCTCCAGATTGTGGAAGCAAAATGGTAGTCATCATGTGATGTAAAATCCTTTGCAATGGGGGAAAGTTGTTTGCATTCAACTTACTCATGGTCCTGTCACCCATTTCTTCACCTGTCATAGCTTCAAATGCATCACCTTAATCAAATATAGCATCTTCATAACAACAACCATGGTCATATGGCATGTTTAGTGCTTTTCCAAGTAGTTGAACGGTTAGAGGGATAGCCTGACCATTGATTTCAGTGACAAGATCTTCATTTTTCACTACCATGTTACCATAAAACTGATGCACAACAGAGTGATACACTTTTCGATGATAAGACATAAAGGATATCAAATTTGGTTGCTTCTGAAGCAACTGAACTAACTCGGGCATAGCAGTTTCAAGACTTTGAAAATCAACCACCCTAGGGCGGAGTACCTTTCGTTCGGCTAGCATGAGATTTTCAGCCGCAACTTTCTGCTTTTGAGCTTGAAGTTGTTTATCTTTCCGGCAAAGCTCTTTTAACATATGAGCTTCTTCCCTCTCCTTCAGCGACCGCTTCTTGGGAGCCATCGGGACGCACATCGGATTTGAAGCCAGTAGACGGTGAAGCTTTGGTCTATTCAACGGGAGGTGACTTCCCATGGAGAGAACCGTTCTCCATAAGCCACGCACGGACACCAGACAAGACTGGCTCGTATGAGAAGACCTCGGGTGCTCGGAGAAGGATGGAGGCCGTGGGTGCCGCAAGACGTCCGCGTCGGAGGCAGGAGGTGTGAGGGCAACAAAGAGGGGTGTTTAGGTTTCAAAGAGGGTGGCACAGGCTTTGAAGGGGACGCACGGGGTGTATATAAGGCGGCTGGGGGGTTTTGGGTTCGAACATAAGTGAACCCCAACGGTCCGATTCGCAAGAGTAAATGCTACTGAAAAGTGTCGACTCATTGAGTCGACACTTTTTCTCACCCATTCTGTCCCGCGAAGCAACAGCAGGAACAGAAGCAAAAGTCGACTCTGAGAGCCAACTCTGCCCGATTACAATGATTTTCAAGCTGAACAAAATATTTTGAAGGCCAAGGCTTAAGGCTTGAATCCCCATTGATTTGGATGAAGATTGATGAGTGTATGGGTTGATCATATGGGGGATTGATCAAAGATATAAGGGGTCTCATTTAACCGAGTATTTCGTCCAACTTAACAAACTTGCAGACTTTCATCCAATTCCTCCAGTAGAGTACATTATTTAACAAGAATTTGTGTAGTCATAGAAATCAGAAATGAGGGCTCATATATAACAAAATAGAAATCATGCACCACACAGATTTTTGATTTCATTCAAGCATACTTTTATGCAATTCAAGCTCCATGATGCAAATGCATGCCAAGAAAAATATCTAATACAAACTTGATTGTTGGTACGTGGTGGAGTTAAAGCACTCGACACATGGTGAGGGCTTCCACATGGACTTAGCCCATCCTTCAGCACGACACCATTTGATATACATGTTGGCCCGGTTAGGAAAGTAATTAAGAGGGGGGTGAATTGATTGCGACCCTTTTTGGCAGATTTAAAACTAAGATCAAACAACCACTCACAACTTCCTAGCGCAGATGATAAACACTCGGATGACAGTTTAAGATCGGACTAGATATATATACTCTTTGCTCACCGAAACACACTCGGAAATGAGACAAATAAGGTAGAACAACAATATCACAGATAGCAACCCACGGCACAAAGATTTTTAGGTGGTTCAGATGTAATATCCCGGACCCTTCGGATCCTTCTTCTTGGGTCCCAGATCTATTTTCTCAAAGAATTTATTCTCATTATGCCCGGAATTATTTTTCGGACAACTTTCGAGTTCGGATCCGTGCGTTTTGGATCAGTTTCGGAGGTCCCGGAACGTGTTTCGTGGTTCCCGCGTGTTTTTCTCTAGCAGACCTACGGAACCCCGTAGCGGGTGAACTGGGTCGTTAACCTACTCCGAGATGGTACCACGGCGATCAGCGTGTTCCGAAAATCGCGAGGGTATATTTTTCTATTTTTCAAAAAATCTGGATTTTCTATATAATCCCATTTTATTTTTATTTTTCTTATTTTTCTTATTTTTCTTTTCTTCTTCTTCTTCCTCGTTCTTCCTCCTTCCGCTGTGACACACCTACGCCCCCCCTCTTTCTCTCTCCTCTCCTGACGACGACGCGCCGCGCCCCTCCGGCTGCAGATGGTGGTGGGCGATGGCACGACGACGACGGCGGCAGCGGGACGATTGCGTGGGCGTGTGGAGTTTGTGGGAAGCTTCAAGGAATGAGGGTTTCAACGGCGTTCTTCGTGGTTTGGGGATGATTCGGCACGCCTCAAAGAGAGATCGGGGTAGGGTGACATTCCCTAGCTCCATGTCTTCATTCCCCGCGATTTCTAGGTCGAGGCGAGGTAGAGAGAGGGTCGTTTCATGTTGGGAAGTGTAAAGCATGATTTGGGGTTCGAGTGCCCGATCAAGTGTTTTGAGCCGTGATTTCACGATTTGAGGGTGTAGATGCATGCTAGGTTGCTTAGGGGTGAGTTCCCCTTCGTTTCCCCCTCAAACGGGGTTATTTGGGGCCGAAAATGGGGTTTTTCCAGGGGGTTCACCGTTCTCGATCCGCCGGGATGTACACGGTCCTAACAGGAGCCGTGTACACCATGGCGCGGCCCAGACGTCGACCGCTCTGTGGCCTTGGAGCATCGGTCGGTTACACGGCCCATCGAGCGACCGTGTAACCACTGAACGGCCCATGTCCAACCGTGCACCCCGTGGGTTTTTGACCGTTGCACAGTGCTGGGATTGCACGGCCCAGGGCTGGCCGTGCAGCCACTAAACGGCATGAGGCTAGCCATTTATTCTCTACGCCGTTGGGTGATTGAACGGCCCGGTGGGGTCCGTTCATCTCCCTGCACGGCTAAGGGTTGGCCGTGCCATTCCCGAACGGCCAGGGTTTAGCTGTTCTATTTTTGAGCCGTTGGGCGATTGGACGGCCCAATGAGGACCATCCAGGTACCCAAGTGGCCTATCGTTGGACCGCGTGGTTCCTGAACGGCCTGCTTGAGTGTGGGTGTGTGACTTTCCGTTCTATCCAGAGATGGCACGAGCCCTTTTGGCCATGCATTGTCTGGAACGGTCCCAAGAGGGGCCGTTCGTTCTTGGCACGGCCCAGGGTGGACCGTGTGCATGGTCTGTAAGCGGTCAATTGGTAGACCGTGTAAACTGGAATGGCCCAGGGTGGACCGTTCACTATGTTTGTCTAACCGGTGTTTCTTTCCTCACCGATTCAAGTCTCGGGTGAGTGGACCTTGATCCACGTACTGACCCGTGGCCTGACTAATGCTGGGCATCATGTTGAGACCAGGTGTAAGGGTGTCATGGGGTCCCGGGAGGTATTGTTCTTGGCTTGTGTCACCGTGAGTCAGTGTAGGTACGAGGAGCAGTCCTTGTACTTTTTTCTGTTCAAACGATGCTTTCTGTTGACTAGAGAGTCTACTCCTTCAGTGACCCTCCACTAGTCGTAGCCTTCCGACACGCGAGTGGTCCCACCAGGGAGTGGTGGCGAGGCTACCCCGAGAGATGGTTTTTAGACTGGTTTCCGTAGGGCGCCACATCTTGTAGTCGGAGTCCGGCTGAGGGGAAAACCAGTCAGAGGGCTAGACCTGGGACGCATGGTCTGTGTGTGCACACGTGGTTGGAGGCAGTTGGACCCGCCCTGATGAGCTCGACCCCAGCTAGTCACTTGTTCTGTGGTTACTTGTACGGTGTCTCAGTTCCCGCTGGGCCGGAGGGAGACACCTGAGGTGAGGTCTAAGCCGTTAGTGGATGCATCCGGCCTTGCTTATAGTGGTTGGTACTCCTGTCTTTGTGTGGTAGCGACTCTTTGAGATTTTGACGAGTTATCCCAGTTTTCATGTCGTGCGTTCGGTACTGGACGTAGTAGAGCTTTTCCTTTTATTTATTCTTATTGTATGTCTACTAGTGGTGCCTTGTAGCTGCTTTCCGCGCAATTTTTCGATTTGCGAGTTGGGGACCATATGATCGCCACTGAGCCTTTTGTTTTAAGGCTCACTCCGTGCGTGTTTTCACCGTGTTTCAGGTGAGACGAGGCTTCAGGGGAGCGCGTCCGACGCTCCACGTGGTTCAGATGCCAAGGGTTAGTTGCTAGTTGCCAGGCCGGGGTATGTCCCGTGTAGTTGTACCTTCTTTTCTATGCTGTACTAGTTGTGGACTACTGTTATATTTTAGACTGCTGTTATTCTTGTGGACCATGTAATTTGATTAATGTTAATCTTTAATTTCCTATTTATTCATAATAAACGTGTTGTTCTGTAATTATTCAAATTCTTGTATATCTCCAAACCATCCCTTTTAACCCTTCCGAGTCTTCGGGCTCGTGGGTGGCAGTTCGGGATTCGGGTTATCGGGCCTCTGCCGGTATTCAGTTCTCAGGGCGTTACAGCTGGTTGTTGGTGCTGGTGCGATGGATTCAGAGGGGGGGTGAATGAATCCCTCTTAAAAATTGCCCAATTAAAAATAGTAACTAGACACAAATGCAGAATTAAGACTAGTTAAGCTATACAAGATAAGGAGGACAATGATTCTCTTGATCAAACAGTTGAGCTGCAAGAGTGCAGACTCCTAAGCAAACTTACACTATTAACTGAACCCAATCAAGCAAACGAATGTAACTTAGACGCTCAGATGACTTGAGTGAATTTGACACTCTCCAGAACCAATATCAAATGAACAAGATGAAAATAAATTCCTCGCTAGACAAACGATTCAGATCGAACCTAAGCATACATCTAGTGGATAAGAATAGACACTCAAACCACGATGGACAAGAAGGTTTTTAGGTGGTTCGGTCCTCCAGACCTACGTCCACCCCACACTCAACCCGAGTGTGGATTCCTGCTGACTCACAGCTTGAACGGCTGGGCCTCACAGCTTGCCTACAAACAGCTGAGCATCACAGCTTGCTTCCGCTAGGCAATACAGCTTAGCCATCCGCTGCCTAACAGCTTGATCAGCTGGGCAATACAGCTTAGCCGACCAGAGGAATCCTCCTCTGCAACTGCTGAGCAACACAGCTTGCTCCGCTGACGAACAGCTTGAAATAAGGTTCAAAAGAAAACAAAAGATAAGAGAACACAGCAACTGAAAGCTGTAAACGATGGCAACACTGATGTGGCTCCCATGGAGCTGACTGGATTGGATTTGATCCAGATTCTAGTAGGGACAGGTTTTCTGATGATGCTTCTTTTCTTCTCCTCGAACCCTCTCTTTCTTTCTCTGTCTTTCTTTCTCTTCTTCTCTTGATCTCTTTTTCTCTCACGCTTTTCTCTTCTTTTGTCTCTCCTCTTCTCTTATTTTTCAGATATCTCCTGTTCGTGCTCTTTTTCTTTTCTTCTTTTTAGTATCAGGCTCACTCTTCTTTCTTCTGCTCTTTTCTCTGGCGGCACACACTTCTTCTATCCGCTCCATTCTTGAAGAACAAGACAACCTTATATATATAGCAGAGCCTCCTAATGGATGAGGTAGAAACGCCCTAGTGAAGTCCCATTGGTCCACGCGGTAGGAACGAGAATGTTCCTCTGTTCATAGTCCTTGGATCACGTGCCCACTCATTAGCTACCTAGGATCACGTACCAGCCTCTAGCCTTCTAGGAACACGTGCCTGCTACAGGTTGCGCTCACGTGCTTAGAGGGTTGCAGCTGACATTAAGGTGTTTGCTGAAATGCCTGTTGCTCAGACTTGCCTCTACTTGCTGCTGATGACTTCGTATAATCTTGTTGCACAGACCTTGCTTGTTGTATGCTCAGGTCTTGTTAACAAAGTTGCACAGACTTTGTTTCACATGTGCTGCTATTTGCACTTACTTGGACCTCACACAGATCTTGTGCGTGTGAAGCTTGCACGAACTTTATCATTGCAACGACCTGAGTTTGTGACAACGCCTGCTAACACGGACCTTGTATGCTTTATCAACAGAAACGTGCATCGACTGTGTGCCTTTGAAGCGAAACATTGCACTGGCCTAGCTAGTGCTGGCGAAGGGATTGCACGGACTGGCTTATGCGATGAAGGCTTTGCACTGACTGCTGCAGCATACTGCACTGACTGATACATCATACTGCACGGACTTGCATGTGTTTGAGGAAGGCATTGCACTGACTTTATACAGTGTATAGCACTAACCTCAGTTACTATGCTGAGAAGGGATGCTTCGAGCTTGGTCTTGTGAATAGTGACATGCTCAGACTTTGCCTATGTGTTGGAGGCAAAGACATGCACTGACTATAGTGTTTAGCACAGCCCTCGTATGAGGCATGCACGGACTTCATTTAGGCAAACATAAGATGCACTGACCACAACAACATTGCTACAGGGATATGCACAGACTTGGATAGTTTAGAGCTGAAAGGTGCACCGATGTTAGATATGCAGAGTGGCCTAAATGCACATACCTTCTACTTGATGAACAGTGACATGCACCGACTCTAGATGTGCGATGCAAAGACTTGCACCGACCTCCCTTGCAAGCGTGCAGCAAACCATATGCACCGACTTGTGATTGCTTGCAACAAAGGCTACACTGACCCTATATGCTTTAGCTAAAAGAACGTGTATGCATAAAGGCAAAACTTGCACCGAGGCACAAGATGCACTGACCTCTTAAGCCATGAAATGCACTGACTTCAACAACGTAATGCACCGACCCTAAGCAGACTAGAGGACCATGCACTGACCTATATGAGTGCATTGAGCTAATCCCTATGAACAGTGATGTGCACCGAGTTGAGCAGTGTATGCATATGACAAAATGTGCACAGACCTCTATATGAACAAGCTACAGCGTATGCACAGACTTGCTAGTGTGCATAGACCCTAGTATGTGCATGAGACACAATGTGAGACGCAAGCTATGCACCGAGGTTATGCTAAGACACAAATGCATGAGATGCAGATGCAATGACTTAGACATGCACCGACTAGGCTATGTGAGACGCAAAATGAGACGCATGATATGCACAGACCTGACAAACCTTAGACGTAGACATGCACTGACCGTGTGTCTATTTTAGACACAACCTGCACCGACCTTAATATATGCCTTAGATTAATCATGAGACGCCGGCATGCATTGAGACGTAAAATGAGACCCAACTCATGCACTGAGACACAAATGTGCACCGTCTTTAACAACAATAGGCAATGCATGTGCAGACTTGCATGGACCTTTGTTTACCAAGTGCAAAGCTAACATGGACTTAAGTGTGCACTGAGATGAGTATGCAATCAACTAGAACTGTATCGACTTCAACAGAAGTGCACAGTTCATGATGCAAAGCCTAAGATAGAACATGTTCGATGAAATGTCAATGCAACACACACATGTGCACAGATCATCCAATGCATGAGAGCGAATGTGCATCGACTACCTAAGGCAGGAAGACAATTGTGCATGGACTTTCTAATCAAATGTGCAAGTGTGCCGACTAAGTATATAAAAATGTGTATAGACCTCGTATGAAAACAAAACAAAAACATGCACCGGACTTATATGATGGAAATGTGTATGCATGCAACCTAATATGAAGTGATCTGAAATGTGCATGGACTTCATGTGCAATGGACAGAGATAAGCGTGGACCTTATAAACCACTTAATACAGCATTAACACACATAACACTAACTACAGTATCAAAACATATGAATGCAGTAAGCACACTCGACACATATGAACTAAGTGTGCATATGCACCGACGTTACTTACATGAAATGTTGCTAGCACCGACCTCAGTGGTGCATAGACCAGTAATGTGCATAGACCTTGTGTATGCACAAACAGTAATCTGTTTAATGAAATGACTAAATGCTTAAACAGATGCACATTGCAATCATTATTCAATCTTCGTGCAAACACATGATGGCTTATAGTGTTTGCTATCATCAAAACCAAAGGGACACAACACTGGTATCAGAACAGCGGTTGTGGATATATATAAGAATTATAAATAATTGTAGTGGTCCACTAGTCCACAATGATGATCTACAATCGGTAGTTGGCATAGGGTTTCGTGCATATTTTCTGCTTTATTTTTCGCTTGAGAGCTTGAGTGTGCTGTGTGGCGCGGTGAAGATGGTTGTTGTTTGAGACTTTCGTGCCAGCGTGGGGTCTAAAGATCGAGGTCGAGAGCTTTCTCCCTCCACAATTGTGGCCTCAGTTGTGCTGTGTTGAGCAGAGGTTGCCGGCAGGTGCGTTGCTGCGGTGCTGCGTTCGAGGTTTTTACAGCGAGGTCTGGTGGCTAGTGTGGATTGTTCATGGTTAAGTGGCCGTGAGCGTGCTCTGAGGGAGCTGTTGTTGAGTCTGGCCACTCTAGCTTGAGGTTATCCAGCCCCTGAGGTGTTAAGGTTGCATTTTAAGGTGGCAGAGCGAGTGCTCTGGTCGAGAAGTGTGCTCGTGTGAGCGGAGGATCTTCTCGGTGAGCTGCTGTTTCATCGAGCCCGATGTTCTTGTCGTGCTCTGTGACGTCAGGAATGACGTGTCGGTCCTGATTGTTTCACAGATTTTGAGGTAAGATTGGGTTGTGGTGTCCCAATAAGTCTTACTCCTGCGCTCTTGTGTGTGAATGGGTTGTGTTCGCTTTGGATTTGGTTTGAGATGAGAAGGTTCCGTGGTGAGTCCGAGACTCGAGGATGAGCATTGATGGTTGTCAATTATGGCTCGTGTACAGATCTTGGCGTGTCGTGTTGCAGTTCAAGGAATTGCAGTGGTGGTGCATCGAGAGATGCTGTGATTGTGGTCCGACGTGACACTAGCCGAGTGTGTCGGAAGCGCTGACCTGATGAAGTGATTATTTTCCTAGTGTTGTTCCCAGCATGCGTGCGGTTTAAGGTCAATTCGAGCGTGAATATTATCTGTTGATCGGAGGTGTGTTGGTTTCTCCTTTTGGTTGGAGAGATTGCATTTGGCTAAGGTTCGTCGTCTTGCATTGTGGGTCCGGATTGGTTGGCCTTCGTGTGCCATGAGATCCGGGCGAGACGTGTCCTGTGTTTTGGCGAGGAGGTTGCCTGTGAGAAGTCCTGCCCATTTCCTCTAGTGTGTGAGGGTGACGGCGCTATTCCAGAAGGACGAGTGCTGGTTGGGCGGTGTTCGCATTCTTGGCTGGTGTTGGAACTTTTCGATGTGTGGCAGATCGGAGTCTGCGGAGTCGTAGAGGGTTGCCAGATTAGAGAGAGAATCTGTGCTTGGGGTTTGAGGTAATGGAGCTTTTCCTCACCCTCTTTTATAAGGTTGACCAACCGAGTTGTGGACTGTCGGGATGGCGAGTCCCGAGTTGCTATGTTTGGCTGTGCGCGTGGATCAGAGTGCGCAGCGGAAGCCTGGTTGGCCTGTGACCCACTAGTTCAGAATCGTAGCATTGGTTGCTATGGGCGGATTCCGGAGATTGCGTTGAGCATTTGAGGATTGGTTCCTCTGTACGAGATGTATTGTTGCCGTGTCGTTGCTCGAGATATCATGGTTCTTGGCACTGGCATGATAGAGTATTGGGGGAAAATGTTGGCAAGTGTGCCGCATGAGTACCCCATTCCTGTGATGGAAGCTGTGTCAGGCATTGGTGTTAGACCTGGATGGGGTTGTTGAGATGTCGCCTAATGGAGGTCGAGGATGTGTTGGTCAGAGTCGGTGGCTTGGTGCTCGACTTATGTTGCCAGTCGTGTCCTGGGATGAGATCGTCTTTGGAGAAGTGATCTATGACATATTATGGGTCCCAATTGGCAACTGTGAATGGCTGGCGAGCCTAACCGTACGATCGACCACAACAACGTCTGTTGGTTATATGGTCGTGTCGGATTGTGGCGGTGAGATATATAATCGACAGGGGACTCAGTGTGCATTGGTCGTGCTATTGGCGACTAGTTTGCCATAATTTTGGATGGCACTTTACTCCCTTAGAGATGTGTGCCGTAATTTGTTCAGGTGGTGTCCCATGGATCTGTGGTAAGGGCGGAATCGGGATTGGCAGGAGTCCACTTGGATTAATTAAGACGAAGGATTTGATGAGACAAGACGGAAGAGTGACACCTGTGGGCGGAGGCCTTTAAGTGAGATTGGCGTCGGAATGGTGGTCCTTGACGGGAAGTTGGCGTTGGAGTGGTTATCCCTGGCCTGGTGGCCAGCATGGGAGGATTTCCCTGTAAGTCTTAGTCGAGTGAGGTGATAACTGAAGACTCCTGAGTCTTGTTGTTGGTTTCATCGTGCTCCCCTGCAAGGGTAGAGTTGGTGCAATGCTCGAGATCGAATGCGGTGTCCGAGAGGAGTTCAGCTCGAGATTTGGTAATTATCTGTGTGTGAGTCAGTGGATAGCCTGTTGTGAGTTAGATCGTGCCCGTTGGGCCGGTGGATGTTTCCCACTGACGAGCAGCTGGTGACCAGCGTATGGTCTTTTCACAGACAAAAGATGATGCTGGTTGTGCATCGTGAACGGTGAGAGCCGTGTATCAGTGAGGCCTTTTGGTGGTCGTTTCTGTGATGTGCCGTCCAGATGGGATCTGGGCTTTGTCAAAGTTTGTCTTCTGACAGAGTTGGCATAGTGATATGTCTGGCTTTTAGCTTGCCAGGTGTGAGGTGGTTCTTAGTGCTGAGCTGATTTTCTGGTTGTGGTCTGTTGAGATGACTGCATGAGCCGGTGAAGACTCTGTATTAGTTGTTCCCTTGAGAAGGGTGTGCGACCTGTCAACTGGCTGTGGAGCTAATGTGTGATTTGTCAGCCGACCATAGGATGGATCGGTAGCTATTTCTCGTGACGAGGACTATGTCTCCTCGGTGAGCGAGATGGTGGCAGCGGTGCCATGATTGGTTCTCACGTTGTCTGAGGTGATGTCGGACTGTGTCCTTTGGTGTGTGCCTGCTCTGATGGCCGGTGTGCACGGCCTACAGAGCGAGATGTCGTTGGTGATTGTGATGCGGGACAGGACCAAGGACACGACAAGCTCGCGATCGTCCCTTAACGAGGGAAGCGTCGGATGTGTGCGGTTGAGAAACCGGCTGTGAGCTAGGGTGGTCGGCTCTCACTTGTGCCCGGATCGGGTCACGGGACGGGTTCACTCTCTCTCGCAACAGTGATATTACAAATTAAAAGCGAGCTAGGTATCCCTACACATGCTATCTAGCAGCGGCATATAAAGCATATAAAGAATTAAGCTAATGCCAAGTGTAAGGGTGAAGGCGATACCTCCACGCTCTCGGCGTGGCGAAGATGGGACCCGGCCGGAACTCGTACCCCCGGGAACTTAATACATTATGGTTACAGCAATGCAATTAAGCCCACTCTACGCAGGGAGGTAAAGGGCGACACAAGTGGGCCCGGGAGGACCAGTTTTGGGTTGACGGGCGGTTCCGGACGATGCTTCGGCTTCACGCGTACTCGTGTTAGTGGGGGGCCCATGTATTGACCGGAGGGGTCGTGTGGGGCCTGATGACTCCTCTGTTGTGGAGACACCTGAAAAGCGTTCCCCTGGGATGGCGAGTTGCTGGAAGGACCGCCGGACGCCGGGCGGCCCTCGGACGACGCTCGCTGGGAACTCGGCCACGAACCTGAAAGTTCTGTTTGTAGGCGCACGACTCGGAGAAAACTGCTGCTGCGATCAGCCCCGTCGTCGGAATACGACGAGATTAGTGCCGTTGGAAAGCTGACTCAGAATACTTCGACGTAGGGGTCTTCAAAAAAAATAATCAGATCTGTACTTCTGATTATTGAATTTACAATCTTGCTGAAATCTGGCCAGAACTGCAGGGGCAGGATCTATCTTCGATGAAGATCGACATTGACCGGGGAGAAGACCTCCGAATCTGGAAATGACTTCTTCAGCAAAGCTGAAGGTCTCTGAGAGAGGAATCCGGGACTATTTTTGGTTTTTTGATTGGATAAGAAATGGATTTTCTGGGATGTTTTTACTAGACCTGGGTCGGATCTGGGAAACTGTGGGCAGACTATTCTTGGGAACTTAGACGGTTTTTGTAAAATACTTGGAGGATGAACCAAAAATTAAGAAAATTCCTGGTGGTAGAGGATGTGGACAGAACTCCCAGTAAATTTGGACGTCCCAACAAAAATCAAAAGATGGTTCGAATGGGGTAGACTCAGAGCTGTTCAATGGTGAACAGAACCAGGACAGATCTGGAACTTGGATTTGGACGAAAATCAAAAAATAGCTAAAGGATGAATTTTGACGTGATTTTTTTTGTGGGGATAAGGATTCTAGAGGGGAACCAACCCTGAAATTTTGAGGTTCAGAAGATGAAGGGAGTGATAGCAGCAATTCGGAGAAGAGGAACCTATCCTGAGTGGACAGAACAACCGAAACCGTTGGCAACGACGCGTCGGCGGCGATCACCGGAGCTTCTTCAGATGAGAGAGGGGATCAAGGGGGAGGGGAATTACACTCTAGAAGGGGGCTGGAGGTGGAGGAACCAGAGAGAGGGAGGGGAGGGGCGCAAACTCCAAAGGGGGGGAAATGCCTATTTTCTCTTCATTAATTCATTCAATATGAAAAATACAACCTTATATAGGATGCCAACCAAACTCAACCTCAACCCTTGGATCTAGGGGTTTGGATTGAAGGGCTGGGATACAATGTGAATCACACATTTAATACATTAGTTTAATCTAATTTGACCATTCTTATTCAACCTTGGACTAAATCTATTCAAACACCACCTACCAAGCCTAATATGGCCAAAAGAGAGGGCGCCCCCTTCATGGGCCTTTCTTGGGCCTAGGCTGGTCCAAGGCCAGCCAACCCAATCCACTAACTCATGTCTAGACTTGGGCCTTCCAAGTCTTGGTGGTCCATGAGAGGGAGTGGCCCAATTGGGCCATAAATGACTAATATGGTCCATAAGGGTAGCATTTGGTCCAATATGAACTAGGCTTTCTAATGGACTCTACTAATGGCAATCTAACCTTGGACTTGACATAACAAATGGCCCATTGGCTTGATATAAGCCTTACAAGGAGCCCAAAAGAAAGAAATTACACAATTACAACTTCATACAAGCCATAACACACAAATACACTTCACCCGTGTATGGAAATCGCCTTTGATGCCCCATCAATTCTCCCCGGGTGGGAGGAACTCGACCCCGTCGAGTAGGGGTATGGCTGCTCCGGTCCTCCGGCGGATCCGTCACCGTGCTAAGTAGCGCGGGTATGCTCCACTCTAAGTGATCGGCACCTGCTCATTCCATATATACTCGATATGCGCACTGCTATGGCTAAAGGTGGTCACTCCGAAGGGGCACTCTCAAAAGGAAGGAGACAGCTCGAAGACTCACTAGGAATCACCGCTGAGTCCCTATAGGTGACTGATCTGGATATAGAAGTAAAACCGATCCCATACTCATCAAGTGAGTCCACTCGCCTCTTACTCGTAAGAGACCGACAACGAGCTTGCACAAGACACATGCAGACTCACCATGCACAGACACACGAATGCAAACCACGCAAACAATCGACTCAAAATCACCACACAAACAAACCACATAAAGAAAACACACCGACTCATGCACGACTCTAGACTAAGGTGGTAGCATCAAGCCCACTAGGTGGCGGTATCCGGGGCGGCCGAAGGGTCGCCCAACTCTTCCCCTAAAGCATAGTACTCATCGGCCAGTGCCTCATCGACCTCGTAACTGACACACTCAAGCTCGGGAGGTGCGGATCCTCCAACACCTAAGGCTAGGGTGGTGCGAGCGGGACACTCACTAGCAATGTGGCCGTACTCATGACAGTGGAAACATTGTATTCGCGATCGACTACTCTCCCCGACAAGAGGGGACTTACCCTTATCATCCCGTCGGGTAGGGGGTGTAGGCAACAATGGGGGAGGTGTAGGTGCCTTGGACAAGAGTGGAGGGGGTGCCGGTACGAGAGGACGGGCTATAGGAGCTGGGGGACGGGCAAAGGGTGCCGGTGGTTGGGATGGAAATAGATCCCGGGGTGGAGGAGGGCGAGGCCGTGGAGCGAAGTGCTCCTGACGGGTGGGCTCCTGAGGTCGAGCCATGGGAGGCCGCTGATGTGGGCCTATAGAGTGACGGGGCTCGGTACTACGGAGAGGGGTGGGGCCCAACCGATGGCTAGACTCGAACTCTCCCTCAAATTGCTCCATCTCGAGAGCAACCTGGTATGCCTCTTCCAACGTCTTGGCATTACGGCGGAAAAGCTCATACTGATAGTGTGGCCGCAAACCACGTCGAAAGCGGGAAACGGGCATGGTACTCTCCTCCGTGACACCACATCGTAGAAAGTACTCATCAAACTCCGCGATGTATTCGGAGACGGACCGGTCTCCCTGGCTAAGACTTTGCCATCTATCGATGAGTCGCTGGCGGTATGTGGGAGGAAGATACTTTTGCCGAAGTTTATTCTTCATCTCGGCCCATGTGTCGATCGGGGGTTCTAGCCGCTGAAGTAGCAGGCTCTCCACATTCTTCCAATAAGTTTGTGCCTGCCCCATAAGTTTCATGGTGGCAAATCGGACCCTTCGACGCTCCGACATATCATACCATTCAAAATAACGGTCCATGCCAAACTCCCAATCTAGGTAGACTTTCGGATCCAAAGACCCGTAAAAAGCGGGAGGATCCGCTCGCACGGTCTTAAGGACCCGATCATCATCCTCATCTCGTTGTGGCTGAAAACCACGACGGCGTTGACCATACCCCTCGTAGGCATTGTCGGACCCATAGTCCTCGAGACCAAGGTCACGGTGTGGTAGTTGGGGAACCCGAGGAGGGGCGGGTGGAGGAACCAGTGGTGGCTGGTTTTGGGCCGCGGGAGCGGCCTGGACTTGGGCCATGGGAGCGGGTTGGACTTGGGCCCCCGCGGGAGGAGGTGCGGGTGGACCTTGGGCTGCCCCAGGAGGGTCCCCGTGTGACATCCTATCTAACCGCCCAACGAGGTCTTGGACCGACCTATCGGAGGTCTCCATGCGTCCCTCCATGGCCCTAAGGCGACCATCCATATTCTCGGAGAAGGGCCGAAAGTTAGCATCGGATTGGTCCAACCTAGCCATAATGGCCATCATCGCGTCTTGTAGGGAGTGGAAGTCTCCCGAGGTATCCCGTGGGTTGGCCATAGGTGGTGGTGGTGGGGGTGAGTACTGAGTACCCCGACGAGTGGGCATGCAAACACACCGACTAGAAGACGCCGACTAAAGCAAAACACACTAATGCAAATTATGCGCCTAGACTTAACCAAAACTCGATACGTGGCGGAGGTAATCGATCCGAAGATCACTCGCGCAAATGTGCGGCCTTCCCGATAGGCGTAGCCTAACGTTCGGACAACACCTTTTGATATACCGAGTAAAGGGATGTATGCGACCCAAAAATGACTCTTTTTGTTGTTTTGAAAATATGATGATCCTAGACTCGACTTAAACCGACTAATGACTAGACGTAAATGACACTCTTCTTTTTTTTTTTTTGACTTTAGAGACCCTAGACTCAACTCGCTCTGATACCAAATTGATGCGGGACGGGACCAAGGACACGACAAGCTCGTGATCGTCCCTTAACGAGGGAAGCGTCGGATGTGCGCGGTTGAGAAATCGGCTGTGAGCTAGGGTGGTCGGCTCTCACTTGTGCCCGGATCGGGTCACGGGACGGCTTCGCTCTCTCTCGCAGCAGTGATATTACAAATTGAAAGCGAGCTAGGTATCCCTACACATGCTATCTAGCAGCGGCATATAAAGCATATAAAGAATTAAGCTAATGCCAAGTGTAAGGGTGAAGGCGATACCTCCACGCTCTCGGCATGGCGAAGATGGGACCCGGCCGGAACTCGTACCCCCGGGAACTTAATACATTATGGTTACAGCAATACAATTAAGCCCACTCCACGCAGGGAGGTAAAGGGCGACACAAGTGGGCCCGGGAGGACCAGTTCGGGTTGACGGGCGGTTCCGGACGATGCTTCGGCTTCACGCGTACTCGTGTTAGTGGGGGGCCCACGTATTAACCGGAGGGGTCGTGCGGGGCCTGATGACTCCTCTGTTGTGGAGACACCTGGAAAGCGTTCCCCTGGGATGGCGAGCTGCTGGAACGACCGCCGGACGCCGGGCGGCCCTCGGACGACGCTCGCTGGGAACTCGGTCACGAACCTGAAAGTTCTGTTTGCAGGCGCGCGACTCAGAGAAAACTGCTGTTATGATCAGCCCCTTCGTCGGAATGTGATGAGATTAGCGCCGTTGGAAAGCTGACTCAGAATACTTCGACGTAGGGGTCTTCAAAAAAAATAATCAGATCTGTACTTCTGATTATTGAATTTACAATCTTGCTGAAATCTGGCCAGAACTGTAGGGGCAGGATCTATCTTCGATGAAGATCGACGTTGACCGGGGAGAAGACCTCCGAATCTGGAAATGACTTCTTCAGAAAAGCTGAAGGTCTCTGAGAGAGGAATTCGGGACTATTTTTGGTTTTTTGATTGGATAAGAAATGGATTTTTTGGGATGTTTTTACTAGACCTGGGTCGGATCTGGGAAACTATGGGCAGACTGTTCTTGGGAACTTGGACGGTTTTTGTAAAATACTTGGAGGGTGAACCAAAAATTAAGAAAATTCCTGGTGGTAGAGGGATGTTGACAGAACTCCCAGTAAATTTGGGCGTCCCAACAAAAATCAAAAGATGGTTCGAATGGGGTAGACTCAGAGCTGTTGAACGGTGAACAGAACCAGGATAGATCTGGAACTTGGACTTGGACGAAAATCAAAAAATAGCTAAAGGATGAATTTTGACGTGATTGTTTTTGTGGGGATAAGGATTCTAGAGGGGAACCAACCCTGAAATTTTGAGCTTAAGAAGATGAAGGGAGTGATAGCAGCAATTCGGAGAAGAGGAACCTGTCCTGAGTGGACAGAACCACCGAAACCGTTGGCAACGACGCGTCGACGGCGAGACGATGGCGGCGGCGATCACCGGAGCTTCTTCAGATGAGAGAGGGGATCAAGGGGGAGGGGAATTACACTCTAGAAGGGGGCTGGAGGTGGAGGAACCAGAGAGAGGGAGGGGAGGGGCGCAAACTCCAAAGGGGGGGCAAATGCCTATTTTCTCTTCATTAATTCATTCAATATGAAAAATACAACCTTATATAGGATGCCAACCAAACTCAACCTCAACCCTTGGATCTAGGGGTTTGGATTGAAGGGCTGGGATACAATGTGAATCACACATTTAATACATTAGTTTAATCTAATTTGACCATTCTTATTCAACCTTGGACTAAATCTATTCAAACACCACCTACCAAGCCTAATATGGCCAAAAGAGGGGGCGCCCCCTTCATGGGCCTCTCTTGGGCCTAGGCTGGTCCAAGGCCAGCCAACCCAATCCACTAACTCATGTCTAGACTTGGGCCTTCCAAGTCTTGGTGGTCCATGAGAGGGAGTGGCCCAATTGGGCCATAAATGACTAATATGGTCCATAAGGGTAGCATTTGGTCCAATATGAACTAGGCTTTCTAATGGACTCTACTAATGGCAATCTAACCTTGGACTTGACATAACAAATGGCCCATTGGCTTGATATAAGCCTTACAAGGAGCCCAAAAGAAAGAAATTACACAATTACAACTTCATACAAGCCATAACACACAAATACACTTCACCCGTGTATGGAAATCGCCTTTGATGCCCCATCAGATTGTAGTCTGGCTGCGTCCCCCAGGATCGGTGCTTTCGTGAGAATCAAGGTTTTCTGTGCTGGGGCTCTAACAGTGTTGTCAGTTGGTTAAGGCTTTCTTCCCCTATGTTCCCGCACTTGTCCTTAATTTTGAGGATGAAATTTATTTAAGGGGGGAGGGCTGTAATATCCCTGATCCTTCGGATCCTTCTTCTTGGGTTTTGGATCTATTTTCTCAGAGAATTTGTTCTCATTATGCCCGGAATTATTTTTTGGACATCTTTCGGGTTCGGATCCGTGTGTTTCGGATCAGTTTCGGAGGTCCCGGAACGTGTTTCGTGGTTCCCACATGTTTTTTTCCAGCAGACCTACGGAACCCCGTAGCGGGTGAACCGGGTCGTTCACCTACTCCGGGATGGTACCACGACGATCAGCGTGCTCCGAGGATCGCGAGGGTATATTTTTCTATTTTTCATATTTTTCAAAAAATCCAGATTTTATATATAATCCCATTTACTTTTTCTTTTTCTTTTTCTTCTTCCTCCTTCCTCCTTCTTCCTCCTTCTGCCGTGACACACCCGCACCCCCCCTCTCTTTCTCTCTCCTCTCCCGACGATGACGTAGCGGCCCCTCCGGCTGTAGATGGTGGTGGGCGGCGGTGGCGGCGGGACGATCGCGTGGGCGTGCGGAGTTCGTGGGAAGCTTGAAGGAACGAGGGTTTCAACGGCGTTCTTCGCGGTTTGGGAACGATCCGCCACGCCTCAAAGCGAGATCAAGGTAGGGTGACGTTGCCTAACTCCATGTCCTCCTTCCCCGTGATTTCTAGGCCGAGGCGAGGTCGCGAGAGGGTCGTTTTGTACCGGGAAGGGTAAAGCATGATTTGGGGTTAGAGCACCCGATCTAGTGTTTTGAGCCGCGATTTCACGATTTGAGGGTGTAAATGCATGCTAGGTTGCTTGGGGGTGAGTTTGGTGCGGACACTAGAGCGAGCGAGAAGCACGAACTGGCGAGCCGTCGATACCGTACGCGGAGCACCACTCGAGCTACATCAGCTTCTCTTTGGCTCGGAGATAGTCTAGAGTCTCCGCCATGAGTTTGGACACTTTTTTAGCTATTATTTGCATTGTATTTGGGCATGTAATGTGTGTTTTTTTTTTGGTTTTCATGTTGGGCTCTTTGTAAGGCTCTTAATAAGCCATTTGGATTAAGCCCCTTAGGTGCTGTTTGGTATCGGGATAAATTTTGAGAAGAATAGGTGTAAGTCATTCTAGGATAATTTATGTCTAGTCTTATTCTCATGTATGTTTGGTACACAAGGGGTGAAATGGGGTTAGAAAAATGGAGATAAGTCATTCCAACAAAAGGTTGGAATGACTTATCCCCGTTTCCAACCCCAAAATCGGGGTTAACCTTATTTCACTTAACCCGGCTTATCCCCACCCGTTTTGAACATACCAAACATAGAATGGGGTTAGAGCGGGGATATCCCCGCTCTAACCCCATACCAAACGGGCCCTTAGAGTCCATTAAGAAGTGTGGCCATATTGGATCACTAGACTTCATAATGGGTCTTTAAATGACTTAAGGCCCAATTGGGCTTCTCTCTTTCTCATGGGTTTCCTAGATTGGAAGGCCCAATTGGCTGGTCTATGGCCCAACTTGGACCAAGCCTCTCTTGTTGACCAAGGGAGACAAAGTGGGAAGAAAAGTCCACTTTCTCTCCTTAAAATAAGGGGGGTGCCCCCCTCTTTTGGCCTCATTAGGCTAAACGTTTTTTAATTAGTCTTGACCACATGGGGGAAATAGCATTTGGCATCTCCTCTACGTAAACCAAGATCCATGGGTTTCATATAAAAGGGTTGTATTTCCTATTTTCAAGATTTAATGAAGAGAAAATTTTGAATTTTGTTGGAGCAAGCAAGGGCTGCCCCCTATCTCTCTCCTCTCCCCCCCTTCTGCATCTGGGAAGGCTGTGAATCATAGGTGTGAAGCCTCCCCTATCATGTGTGAAGATCCTCGTCGCCGTCGCCACAGCCATCGTGCCGCGATCGCACCACCGCCATCGTCGCCAGAGTTCTATCCATCCAGGATAGCCCCTTCTTTCCCGAATTTTTACTCTCCGCCACGAGATCTTTTGGAGCCCAAACTTTCAGGGTGAGTTCCAGGGGTCATCACCACATCCTAAAAAAATTGGTGGAGCTTCTAGTTTTTATTTTCCATTTTTTCCATTTTCGTTCTCCACCTTCCTTCAAATCTATATGTAGTCTGTCCAGATTTTCAGATCCCAAATAGGTTGTCCATGAACCCACCTTCTAGTGATCCAAATGACTTGAAATTTTTATTGGAGATTCTGTCCACCTAATACCACATCCACAAATTTTCTTGTGAATTTAAGTTCACTTCCATATTTTCTAAAAATTCACTCCAGATCCTAACTCAATTCTGTCTGCCTCTATCCAGATCCGACCACCCAACAGTCTAAAATACCTTTTCCTGTCCAAACTTCCACCAAATCGGTCATAAAACATATTTCCGTTTTCCTCTCTCTCCCCTCTACAACTTTCATGAAGAGTTCAAAGTCTGAATCGAGGGACTACTTTACGGTTAATGCCAACTCTCAGGAAAGTTCATTCCTGTCCGGCCAGATTTGAAATAGAGATCAGTCCGGTTCATAAATCTGCCAACAAAAGTATAGTCCCAACGAATTTTCTGAAGTCACAGAGGATCGAAGGACTTCGAGAGAGCTTTCCAACTGTACCTTTTTTGCATCAATCCGACGTCTGTGCTGATTTCAGCGACAGATCTCACCGGATCGCGCGTGGTAAAATAGAAGCAGCAGATCCGTGGGCAGCAACTCCAAGACTTGGAGATCGGAGCCGATCGGCCTCTGACCGGTGTTCCTGTCACGCTGCGATCCGATAGCAGCGGAACGTATTGGTCGGAACGTGGCAGCGATACAGTCGTGAATAATCAGAGCAACAAGGACAGTTACTCGGATGAACATAACTTCAGAATTGGCCCGAATATAACAGAGTTTCAATAAATATAAGCAGAATTAAACATTCTAGCAGAATATCTAAATTATCAGAATAACCGAACAACAAAATATTAGAATAACAGAATTAACAGAAATAACAGAATTTGCAGAATATAACAGATGTACAGAGTTTGGTGTAATGCCACACCCAGAATTACCATGGTTTACAGAATTGGACTTCCGTCCTACCTGGCACAGAAAAGTCACGGACCCACAGCCCTTAATGTTTCAGAATCAGATTTGGCCAAATACAGAGTCAAAGGGTTATGTTCTCGAATTGATGACAAGAAGATTCCAAAAGGAGTAGAGTGTCAAGACTAACGGAAAACCAAAGTGACACGGATCGGATCTCGAGATTTTTAGGGTACAACCAGCTCGGCTGCCTTGAGGGAATCCAAGGCTAGCGGAGACTTACGGAGGTCTCAATGACTAACTTTCCAGTCCGAAGTAACGGAATGTCCAACGGAGGACTCGTATGTCACCGAGAGTTGAGGTGTATAACGTGAACCAATCATGAAAAATAGACTCCATCTACGGACGTGAGATGAGAGTGCCAAAAGGCCCGAGGTATGGGTCAAAACCGGGAGAAACGGTGAGAACATGAATGCGTTAATTATAGAATTCACGTCAATCTAATTCTATAATTAACTATAATTAAATAAACTTATTTTAATTGACGTCCGTGAGTAGTGTCATTTATTAATTAGCGTCCACTTGGAGGGACGTTAATTCCATGATTTTTAACTTAATTTATTTAACAAGAATTCACCTCAATATCTATTTAATTGAATAATTTCAAAAATATACATTCAAAGACATATTTATTTATTTAAAATAATTTAGAGAAATAAAATATATGATAATTAGGAGAAAAAGTCAAGGATTCCAGAAATATATTTTTTATAATTTTCTGTTACATATCTTAATAGATATGAATTTTCAAAGATATAGTTACAAATATATACATACCTTTATATATATATATATATTAAAGATATGACGACATTACAAAATGTCGTCAAAATAAATCAACAACATTCTCAATGTCGTCATTTCAAAAACATAAATTTTGACATCTTCATTGAATAATTTTAAAACATACATTCAAAGACACATTTATTTATATAAAATAATTTAGAGAAATAGAATATATGATAATTAGGAGAAAAATTCAAGGATTCCAAATATATATTTTTTATAATTTTTTGTGACATAGTTTAGTAGATATGGATTTCCAAGGGTATAATTACAAGTTATATATATATACATATATATATATATTAAATAATTAGACGCCTATACCTGATGGCGTCAAAAAAATTTTTGACGACATCTAGTTGGTCATCATTTCAAAAAAATGCCAATTTTCAAACCTCCGGTTCTCGACGTACACACGTCGGAATCACGCGTTCTATATATCGAAATGACGGGCTCGAAAAACTCTACCTAACCGGATGTTCAAAATAATTTTTCATTGAGAAATGGGGGATCTTGAGATAGGAGGTACGAAAAATGGTGCAACCACTCTCACTACCTCGGTCTCCACCCCAATAGTACGCCCATAAATTTTCATGGCCAAAGGAGACTCCGATACCCATGAACAAACTATCAAGGCGAAAACTCCATAACTACGACTGATTGGTTGGTCGTTGAATTAAAATGATGCCCTAGATTGGGTCGTCACTTTCATTCTTGCAGTAAAATAGATAAACCTCAATCAAGAACGAAATCTGTACTTCTTACAGACCTATATGCATGCTTATAACTTACTAATTACAGAGTTTTGCTAAGTCTTGAGAAAACCTACAGATGCATTAAAGGATTAAGGTATATACATGCAGAGATCATGTTAAAATTTAACTATTAACGGGTTTAGCTTGATGTCGAGAACACCTACGAGAAACTATAGACTATGAACTCGAACATGAGCACCTGTTTATGATCATAAGAGCATGTATCATCTTTGTTAATTGAGTTTAGCCATCAGAGAGAAAACCTACGAGAAGCTATAGACTATGAACTCGAACATGAGCATCTGTTTATGATCATAAGAGCATGTATCATCTTTGTTAATTGAGTTTAGCCATCAGAGAGAACACCTACTGAACTGTGATGACGAACGTGCGGGAAAGTTAAACCAGAGCAGCAACCTACGGAAATAAACGCAGCAGTGGTAGCTACGGCTTTAGCAAAAGAAGCAGCAATAGCTCGTGGAAGGGAATAAGAGCAACAGCAGAGGCAACAAAAGATAGCAACTGCACAGCAGGAACGGGAATACAGTAGGAAGAAGCTCCCCTTCTTCATGTGGCAATCAGAGTAGTAGCTGCTACCTTGACGATGGAAGCAACGGCGCAGAGAAACGGTAAGATGTCGTAACTGCAGAAGAAGCAGTAGGCTTCCTCCCTCCTTCAGGAACAGGGGACCGTGTATTCGATGGAAGAGGAAGAAGGAGCAGTAAGGAAGAAGCATAGTTCTTCCGAAGTAGACGATCAACAGAAACCGCCAACCCATCGAAGAGAGGTTTATTTATAGAATCCATGGGTTTAGAGTCCTAATTGAACATGGTTTCCTACGTACGAGTCCAAAAATCAAGTTTCCTATACCCATCTCCCTTCCTAATTCGTAGCCGCCTGCTTTGTTTTAAGTTGGGAAACCCTACGTTGCCTTAACATGCAACGTCGACGTGCTTATGGGTTTGGGTCTTGCCGAATGGCATTTGGGCTACCAGGTGATCATGGGTTGGGTTGGCTTTGTTAAGAAGGCTCACGAGGGTCTCATGGCCTCTATATGTGCTTATACGTAAAGGACCATTTAAGGTGTATTTATATACATGGGTTATATTATTTTGGGTTTTCTTTTTGGGCCAAGGTTTATATGTATATGTGGGTTGTTTTGGTTGAGACTTTGTATATATTGTTTTAATGGAAGAAGATAATTTATAGGTTAAAGCCCATTAAGTGCATATATATGATTAATTTATTTCTATTTGGCCTTCTTATGCAAGTTTAATTTATTTAGAATATGTTTACTCATAGAAAAATAATTGTGTTCCCTATTATTTATTCCGGGGTGCTACACCCTCCTCCACTTAAAAGAATTTGATCCCCAAATTCACACGACATACATTTCCAATATATTAGTGGGGTATCTAGTTCTATACTCCAATCATCCACAAGATCACATACGCTTACTTGCAACGCAATCTACATCTTAATGAAGGAAAACTAGGCTACGGTTAAGGGATACCTCTGGTTACTTCATTGGGAGCAGGCTCGATTTGTCTCATTGCTTGCAATTGTCCTTGACGTTGCCTATCATTACGGTCCTTTGCCTACTGAGGTTGATCTTTAGGAAGGGGACAGTCAGCTACCTTATGCTCCTGGCTTCCACAACGAAAGCAAGCTCCGTTCCTCTAGCGACACTTTTCAGATTTGTGACCATCATTCCCACAATGCTTGCACTTCGCTTCCTTAGGCTTCTTGCTGTTCGGAACGTCGTTTCCCTCATTGGGCTTCTTGTTGCCATTACCTTCTCTCTTCTTCTCCATTCTTGCCTTAACCTTGTCGGATAATTCCATAGCGTCTTCCAATAACTGAGCTCTCTTAACCATCTCGGCATATGATTGAATGTCCATTGGTGCCAACTGGGGTATGTATTGTAGTCTTAGTCAATTTAAGAACCTCCTAACTTTCATCTTTTCTGTCATGATTAAATGAGGTGCATACCGTAATAACCTCGAGAACTGAGCCTCATATTCTGCCACAGACATGCTTCTTTATTTGAGCGAGGTAAATTCTCCTGCCTTTCTCTCCCGAACTCTCTTCGAGAAATACTTCTCTTTGAAGTGTTCTAAAAATTCTACCCAAGTTACTTGAATGTTTGGGAAAGTGGCTTCTATGGACTCCCACCACGCCCTTGCGTCCTTCTCTAGTTGAAATGTTGCTAAAATGACCTTATCTTGATCCGAACATTGCATTACTCAGAAGATTCTTTCCATATCCTTAGTCCAATCTTCTGCCACATCAGGATCAAGAGTTCCACTAAATCTAGGGGGATTGAGGCTCCGGAACTCACGATGCAACTCTCCAGCTCCACGATTGGCTCCACCCTCGGCTACCCGTTGAAGAGCCTGAGTCAATCCTTGAACCGTCCTTTGCATCTCACGCCATTGGGCACGCTCAGCGGCCATTGTTATCTATCTAGTTCTACAAGACACAAACAATCTCATTTAAGATTATTAAGTAATTCTCGTGAAATTTTACTAAGTTATCATCATAAACTAATCTTATTAGTATTTTACTTTTCTTTTTAGCTCTTAACCCAAGGTTCTACCCAATCTCACCGGGCAATAATGGGGTTGAACCTAGAACTTATGGCAACCTATAGTCAAGACCTAGGATTTAATATACCTAGGCTCTGATACCACTTCTGTCACGCCCCGATCCGATAGCAGCGGAACGTATTGGTCGGAACGTGGCAGCGATACAGTCGTGAATAATCAGAGCAACTCATAAGACACAACTTCAAGGCCAGATAATAATGATGAAAATACAATTCTTATTAATATCAAATGTCAAACTTACAATTTTTGACTCACTTACATATTTAAATGAACAGACTCATTACTCTTAATAAAAAGGAAAAGACTCAATGATAGGACAAGACTCAAGAAGATACAAGACACAGACTCGATTCCATAACGCTCAACACTCTTGCCCTTCCCCATCTGATGGACTATCTTCAATGTCATACCTGAAAAATGTTGAAAATAGGCTGGTGAGCGAAACGCTCAGTAGGAATTACATCTCTCATCAAGCAGAATATAAGTGATTAACCAATTAACATGTTCTTGACTATGCAATGCATGAAATGGTATAACTTGAAAATCATGATGATCAATCTAACAGAAAAGAAGAATATCAAGGCCAAAGGTAGTTATAAGCTCAAGAGATATAGAGATAAATTCCCATACAGAACCAAGGATAAGATATCAGAATGTAGCAAGGACTGTTACTCGAATGAACATAACTTCAGAATTGGCCAGAATATAACAGCGTTTCAATAAATATAAGCAGAATTAAATAATCTAGCAGAATATCTAAATTATCAGAATAACCGAACAAAAAAATATCAGAATAACAGAATTAACAGAAATAACAGAGTTTGCAGAATAACAGATATAACAGAATATAACAGATGTACAGAGTTTGGTGTAATGCCACACCCAGAATTACCATGGTTTACAGAATTGGACTTCCATCCTACCTGGCACTGAAAAGTCGCGGACCCACAGCCCTTAATGTTTCAGAATCAGATTTGGCCAAATACAGAGTCAAAGGGTTATGTTCTCGAATTGATGACAAGAAGATTCCAAAAGGAGTAGAGTGTCAAGACTAATGGAAAATCAAAGTGACACGGATCGGATCTCGAGATTTTTAGGGTACAACCAGCTCGGCTGCCTTGAGAGAATCCAAGGCTAGCAGAGACTTACGGAGGTCTCAATGACTAACTTGCTAGTCCGAAGGAACAGAATGTCCAACGGAGGACTCGTATATCATCGAGAGTTGAGGTGTATAACGTGAACCAATCATGAAAAATAGACTCCATCTACGGACGTGAGATGAGAGTGCCAAAAGACCCGAGGTATGGGTCAAAATCGGGAGAAACGGTGAGAACATGAATGCGTTAATTATAGAATTCACGTCAATCTAATTCTATAATTAACTATAATTAAATAAACTTATTTTAATTGACGTCTGTGAGTAGTGTCATTTATTAATTAGCGTCCACTTGGAGGGACGTTAATTCTATGATTTTTAACTTAATTTATTTAACAAGAATTCACCTCAATATCTATTTAATTGAATAATTTCAAAAATATACATTCAAGGACATATTTATTTATTTAAAATAATTTAGAGGAATAAAATATATGATAATTAGGAGAAAAATTCAAGGATTCTAGAAATATATTTTTTATAATTTTCTGTTACATATCTTAATAGATATGAATTTTTAAAGATATAGTTACAAATATATACATACCTTTATATATATATATATTAAAGATATGACGACATTGCAAAATGTCGTCAAAATAAATCAACGACATTCTCAATGTCGTCATTTCAAAAACATAAATTCTGACATCTTCATTGAATAATTTTAAAACATACATTCAAAGACACATTTATTTACATAAAATAATTTAGAGAAATAGAATATATGATAATAGGAGAAAAATTCAAGGATTCTAAATATATATTTTTTATAATTTTCTGTGGCATAGTTTAGTAGATATGGATTTCCAAGGGTATAATTACAAGTTATATATACATATATATATATATATTAAATAATTAGACGCCTATACACGATGGCGTCAAAAAAAAAGTTGACGACATCTAGTTGGTCATCATTTCAAAAAAATGCCAATTTTCAAACCTCCGGTTCTCGACGTACACACGTCGGAATCACGCGTTCTATATATCGAAATGACGGGCTCGAAAAACTCTACCTAACCGGACGTTCAAAATAATTTTTCATTGAGAAATGGGGGATCTTGAGATAGGAGGCATGAAAAATGGTGCAACCACTCTCACTACCTCGGTCTCCACCCCAATAGTACGCCCATAAATTTTCATGGCCAAAGGAGACTCCGATACCCATGAACAAACTATTAAGGCGAAAACTCAATAACTAACTTCTATAATTGACGACTGATTGGTTGGTCGTTGAATTAAAATGACGCCCTAGATTGGGTCGTCACTTTCATTCTTGCAGTAAAATAGATAAACCTCAATCAAGAATGAAATCTGTACTTCTTACAAACCTATATGCATGCTCATAACTTACTAATTACAGAGTTTTGCTAAGTCTTGAGAAAACCTATGGATGCATTAAAAGATTAAGGTATATACATGCAGAGATCATGTTAAAATTTAACTATTAACGGGTTTAGCTTGATGTCGAGAACACCTACGAGAAACTATAGACTATGAACTCGAACATGAGCATCTGTTTATGATCATAAGAGCATGTATCATCTTTGTTAATTGAGTTTAGCCATCAGAGAGAACACCTGTGAGAAACTATAGACTATGAACTCGAACATGAGCATCTGTTTATGATCATAAGAGCATGTATCATCTTTGTTAATTGAGTTTAGCCATTAGAGAGAACACCTACTGAACTGTGATGACGAATGTGCGGGAAAGTTAAACCAGAGCAACAGCCTACGGAAATAAACGCAACAGTGGCAGCTATGGCTTTAGCAAAAGAAGCAGCAACAGCTCATGGAAGGGAATAAGAGCAACATCAGAGGCAACAGTAGACAGCAACTGCACAGCCGGAACGGGAATACAGTAGGAAGAAGCTCCCCTTCTTCGTGCAGCAATCAAAGCAGTAGCTGCTCCCTTGACGATGGAAGCAACGGCGCAGAGAAACATCAATCGTAACTACTGAAGAAGCAGTAGGCTTCCTCCCTCCTTCAGGAACAGGGGACCGTGTATTCGATGGAAGAGGAAGAAGGAGAAGTAAGGAAGAAGCAGAGTTCTCTCGAAGTAGACGATCAATAGAAACCGTCGGCCCATCGAAGAGAGGTTTATTTATAGAATCCACGGGTTTAGAGTCCTAATTGAACATGATTTCCTATGTACGAGTCCAAAAATCAAGTTTCCTATACCCATCTCCCTTCCCAATTCGTAGCCACCTGCTTTGTTTTAAGTTGGGAAACCCCACGTTGCCTTAACATGCAACATCGACGTGCTTATGGGTTTGGGTCTTGCCGAATGTCATTTGGGCTTCCAGGTGATCATGGGTTGGGTTGGCTTTGTTAAGAAAGCTCACGAGGGTCTCATGGCCTCTATATGTGATTATACATAAAGGCCCATTTAAGGTGTATTTATATACATGGGTTATATTATTTTGGGTTTTCTTTTTGGGCCAAGGTTTATATGTATATGTGGGTTGTTTTGGCTGAGACTTTGTATATATTGTTTTAATGGAAGAAGATAATTTATGGGTTAAAGCCCATTAAGTGCATAAATATGATTAATTTATTTCTATTTGCCCTTCTTATGCAAGTTTAATTTATTTAGAATATGTTTACTCATAGAAAAATAATTGTGTTCCCTATTATTTATTCTGGGGTGCTACAGTTCCAGCCCGGCCGCTGTCCAGGGGAGCATGCCACCAGATGTCACCATCACAGCGGGACTCACCCTGCTAGGTCCGAAGGACTGAGCAACACGTGGGCCCCACGTACCCGCACATCGCGCTGTCTGGACAGCACTAAAACGCGAGTTTCGGCACGAGGCCCCACATGTGACCTGTTACCTCCCTGCGTGGAGTGGGTCGAAACATTTGTACCGCTGTAAAACTTGTTTAACCGGGAGTACGGATTTGGCTGGGGTTGTCTTCCCCACGCCGGGTGTGTGGAGGTACGATCGTAACTTCTTGACATTACTTTGCTTAGCTAGTATATGGTCATATGCCGCTGTGAGTGCATAGGATTCTAGCCCATGAGTTCATGTCACCGCTGTGAGCAAGAGAGTGACCCATCCCGTGGCTCGATCCGAGCACGGAAGTGAGTTGACCACCCTTGACTCTGCCAGTTTCTCAACTGCGCGGATCCGCGTTTCCCCTCGCTTGGGACGACGAGTGAACTTGCGTTTCTGTTAGTGACATATAGCCCATAGGAACTCTTAGTGTCGGGCCGAAGTGTCTCTCCTATTCATATGTTGCTGGTCACGTCTCCATTTAGAGTCTGAGGTCTGCATCACTTAGAGTCAGTCCCCGTGTCCGTCCCGCATCAGAGTTCCCCTTTGTTTCCCCCTCAAAAGGGGTTGTTTGGGACCGAAAATGGGGTTTTTCAGGCGGGTTCGCCGTTCTCGGTCCGCCGGGATGTACACGGTCCTAACAGGAGCCGTGTACACCATGGCGCGGCCCAGACGTCGACCGCTCTGTGGCCTTGGAGCATCGGTGGGTTACACGGCCCATCGGGCGACCGTGTAACCATTGAACGGCCCATGTCCAACCGTGCACCCCGTAGGTTTTTGACCATTGCACAGTGCTGGGATTGCAAGTCCCAGGGCTGGCCGTGCAGTCACTGAACGGCATGAGGCTAGCCGTTCATTCTTTGTGCCGTTGTGTGATTGAACGGCCCGGTGGGGTCCATACATCTCCCTGCACGGCTAAGGGTTGGCCGTGCCAATCCTGAACGGCCAGGGTTTAGCTGTTCTATTTTTGGGCCGTTGGGCGATTGGACGGCCCAATGAGAACCGTCCAGGTACCCAAGTGGCCTATCGTTGGACCGCGTGGTTCCTGAACGGCCTGAGTGTGGCCGTGTGGCTTTCCGTTCAGTCCAAAGATGGCACGGGCCCCTATTGGCCATGCATTGTCCGGAATGGTCCCAAGAGGGGCCGTGCATTCTTGGCACGGCCCAGGGAGGACCGTGGGCATGGTCTGTAAGCAGTCAATTAGTAGACCATGTAAACTGGAACGGCCCAGGGTGGACCGTTCACTGTGTTTGTCTAACCGGTGTTTCTTTCCTCACTGATTCGAGTCCCGGGTGAGTGGACCTCGATCCACGTACTGACCCGTGGCCAGACTGATGCTGGGCATCATGTCGAGGCCAGGTGTTAGGGTGCCGTAGGGTCCCGGGAGGTGTTGTTCTCGGCTTGTGTCACCGTGAGTCGGTGTTAGTACGAGGAGTAGTCCTTATACTTTGTTCGGTTCAGATGTTGCTTTCTGTTGACTAGAGAGTCTACTCCTTCAGTGACCCTCCACTAGTCATAGCCTTCCGACACGCGAGTGGTCCCACTTGGGAGTGGTGGCGAGGCTACCCTTGGAGATAGTTTTTAGATTGGTTTTCGTAGGGCCCCACGTCTTACAGCCAGAGTCCAGCTAAGGGGAAAACCAGTCAGAGGGCCAGACCTGGGACCCATGGTCTGTGTGTGCACACGTGGTTGGGGGTGGTTGGACCCGCACTGACGAACGTGACCCCAGCTAGTCACTTGTTCTGTGGTTACTTGTACGGTGTCTCAGTTCCCGCTGGGCCAGAGGGAGACACCTGAGGCGCGGTCTAAGCCGTCAGTGGATGCATCCGGCCTTGCTTCTAGTGGTTGGTACTCTTGTCTTTGTGTGGTAGCAACTCTTTGAGGTTTTGACGAGTTGTCTCGATTTTCATGCCGTACGTTCGGTACTAGACGTAGTAGAGCTTTTCCTTTTATTTATTCTTGTTCTACGTCTGCTAGTGGTGGCTTGTAGCTACTTTCCACGCGATTTCTTGATTTGCGAGGTGGGGACCAGATGATCCCTACTGAGCCTTTTGTTTTAAGGCTCACTCCCTGCATGTTTTCATCGTGTTTCAGGTGAGACGAGGCTTTAGGGGAGCGCTTCCGAGGCTCCACGTGGTTTAGGTGCCCAGGGTTAGTTGCCAGTTGCCAGGCTGGGGTATGCCCTGTGTTGTTGTACCTTCTTTTCTGTGTTGTACTAGTTGTGGACTACTGTTATATTTTAGACTGCGATTATTCTTGTGGACCATGTAATTTCATTAATGTTAATCTTTAATTTCCTATTTTTTCATATAAAACGTGTTGTTATGCAATTATTCAAATTCTTGTGTAACTCCACACCATCCCTTTTAACCCTTCCGAGTCTTCGGGCTCGTGGGTGGTGGTTCCGGATTCGAGTTATCGGGCCTCTCCTGGTATTCAGATCTTGGGGCGTTACATCGGACGCACTCGAGTGGAGTCCTACGTGCACCCCTCTCAACTCGAGAGGATTCCACTAGTAACGCTGCACGATGGTAGCAAACCACCACACACACGGGCTTGACGGCCTAACACACGTGGGTTCTCGTACGACGATGAGATACCACACACAAGGAGACAAAGCTCCAAGATCGTCTATGAAAGAAAAGGATGGAAAATACAAGCCCAGTTCAGATTTATAAATTTATGCTCAAATGGAGATGTAGAATAGTGAGAACAAGAAATCCCCCTTTGAATCTTCAGCCAATCTCTGAGATAAGGTGGAAGGGTGCATTAGAATGATGAAACCGTGAGAGGAAGAATCTGGCCCCCTTGAAGAAATCCGCCCAAGCAAAGCAGTCGATGAAGAGCAGCGGCGGCTCGCCTTCGGCTTCAAGCTTGGGGATCTGGTACGTGTTCCTTGGGGGCGTGGATCTCCTTCTCCAGCAGAGCAAGCACGTTCTCGTCCTCTTTCATACAAGAATAGAAAAGCTTAGCCCGCAAAAATTATCTTCTACAAATGGGGATCGCATCATATATATAGCAAGGAGAAGCATTAGAAAAAGATCACAAAACCCTTCTCAAAACACCTTTAAAAACACACCCAAAGATGGGAGAAACCCTAAGGGTAAGATGGTAAAATATTAACCCAATCGGATCAAGAAAACATGGGTTCGAGTCCAAAATCGGCAAACCCATTTAGGAAGCCCGGGACAAGTGTCGACTCTTAGAGTCGACTCTTGTTCGCGAGTGTTCTGTCAAAGAACAAAATGCAACACACAGGCGATGGTGTCTGTGCATATAAGGCCAAAGTCTGTGCACAATATGTAGAGGATATGGACAAGGTCGGTGCAAATATTGACAAGGTTGGTGCACATTGTGTTGAGGATATGGACAAGGTCAGTGCAAATATTGACAAGGTCGGTGCACATTGTGTTGAGGATATGGACAAGGTCTGTGCAAGTATTGACAAGGTCGGTGCATATTGTGAAGAAGGTCAGTGCACATTCGTAAAACAACAAGGGTCGGTTCATGTTGTGAAGAAGATGTGAGCAAGGGTGGTGCAAAGTCAGGTCGGTGCACTTTTTATCAAGCATAAAGATGGGTCGGTGCATGTATTGAGAAGGTCAGTGCAAGATGTCAAGAAAATCAACTCCCACGGTGAAAGTGTCGACTCCTTGAGTCGACACATTTCTCCTGGGGTTTTGCTTGCGATAAAAACAGCCCCCAAGGCTGCAAGTGTCGACTCCTTGAGTCGACACTTGTAGCTCCAAACCACAAAAACAAGATATGCAGTGAATTAAAGACCAAGTACATCAAACCCCAATCAAGGTAAATTGAAATACATTCAAGCATAATTTCTTACCAATGTTCCAATGGATTGAGAAACATTTGAGCCCGCACTCTACACATATAGATCACTCAATACAAACATATCAAAGACAAGCCTTCATGAACCTGCATATTAATAAAATGATGAACTACAACCACACACGAGAAGGGATTTTCACATTACCAATTCATGAACCACAGGCTTCATTTCAAACTAAGGTTGAGGCATGACTAGCCCAACTCCAACTCGAACACACTCAAACTCATTTTCCACCTCTCTATCAAGCCATACATCAATTTCTTAGCTATCCACACTCATACTTCAAATAAATCATTATAGCAAAACTGAAGCTTTCATAGCAACTTTCCACATGATCAATCCAGCCTTCCAAGGCACAAATCAAATATCAAGCATTTTGCTCAACTCAATGAAACCATACATGAGACCATTCAGAACGAGACTCATTCAGCAACAACACACATTTATCAAATAGCTTTCAATGCAAATCAAATGGACTAGGACAGAATGTCTTCGTCAAAATACGCCCGGGGCACAACAATACCATACAACCATATGCTTATGAATTAAATGCATGTGACAATAAAAGGCTAATGCATGACAAAAGACTCTAATTTATGCACAAAGGAGTAGAAATTTATTATGCATGCAAGAGACTAACACCCAAGCCTACACACTCCTAACTCTCCTCTGAAAAATGTAAACTTATCTTCATTTAGTGGCTTAGTGAAGATGTCGGCAATTTGACTATTCGTTTCAACAAATTTCATTTCGACATCACCTCTAGTTACATGCTCCCTCAAAAAATGGTGCCTAATCTCAATATGTTTTGTTCGAGAATGATGCACATGATTTTTTGAAAGATTAATTGTTGATGTGTTATCACACATTATTGCAGTGTTTTTTAGTTCAATGCCAAAATCAACCATTTGTTGTTGGATCCAAAGCACTTGGGCAACACAACTACCTACGGCCACATATTCGGCCTCAGCGGTTGATAATGCCACTGAACTCTGTTTCTTGGAGGCCCATGAGACCATGCAACCTCCAAGGACCTGGCAATACCCGCTTGTGCTTTTGCGATCTAGTTTACAACCCACATAGTCAGCATCGGAATACGCAAGCAATTCAAAACTTGAACAGCGGGGAAACCAAAGTCCCAAATCACAAGTGCCAGAGATATATCTTAAAATCCGTTTCATGGCCGACATATGAGATTCTTTTGGATTTGACTGAAATTTTTCACATAAACATACAGAAAACTGAATGTTCGGCCTACTTGCTGTCAAATATAGCAATGATCCAATCATGCTTCTGAAGAGTGTTTGATTAACATATTTACCTTTATCATATTGGTCTAGCTTAAGTGATGTAGACATTGGAGTTGGCTGTGACTTAGCTGTGCCAAGATTGAACTTCTTGAGCAGCTCTTGTGCATATTTCTTTTGGCTGATGAAGAGACCATCCTCCATTTGCTTGATCTGCAGTCCCAAAAAGAATATCAGTTCTCCCATAAGACTCATTTCGAATTCACTTTGCATCAATTTTGCAAAGTCCACACTAAGATCATCATTAGTGGAGCCAAAGATAATATCGTCTACATAGATCTGGACAATCAAGATTTTTGTACCATTCTTTTTTGTAAAAAGAATTTGATTGACATTACCTCGTTTGAAGCCACTTTGAATGAGAAAAACACTTAGTCTATCATACCATGCGCGAGGTGCTTATTTTAGACTTTACAATGCTTTCTCTAGCTTGAAAACATGGTTCGGGTATTCTTGATCCTCGAATCCCGGTGGCTGCTCCACATAAACATCCTCCTGAATATATCCATTTAGAAATGTGCTTTTAACAACCATTTGAAATAATTTAATGTTATTGAAACATGCAAATGCTAGAAAAATCCTCACAGCTTCAAGTCTTGCCACAGGGGCAAAGGACTCATCAAAATCAATTCCCAGTTCTTGACAATAGCCCTTGGCTACCAGCCGGGCTTTATTCCTAGTTACCACTCCTTGATCATTTAATTTGTTCCGGAAAACCCATTTGGTTCCGATCACAGAGTGATCTCTAGGGCGAGGCACGAGGAACCACACCTTGTTCCTTTGGAACTGGTGTAGTTCTCCCTGCATAGCCAAGATCCAGAAATTGTCTTTTAAAGCATCCTCTACAGTGTGAGGCTCAAATTGAGAGAGCAATGCAATGTAATCTGAGTTCTCTACTTCCCTGAAGGAGGATCTTGTTCTGATTCTTTCTTCAACATTGCCAATCACATTTTCAGCTGGATGGTTCTTTGTGAATGTCCACTGCCTTGGTAGTTCCAGCACATCTTGTTCTTCTTGAGTCTCATTTTCCAATCTTTCTTCTTGAATGTCCTGTTCTTATGAGGCCTTCGGTGCATTTCCTTTTCCATTCTTTTCATCTTCATCATGCACACATGAATCCTTGTTAATATTCCAATTGAATGACTCGTCTAGAATGACATGGGGGCTCTCTTCCACCACAAGAGTTTTTAGGTTATACACCCGATAAGCTCTTGAAGTGAGAGAGTACCGAAGAAATATTCCACGATCACTTTTTGCATCAAGTTTGCCTAAATCAGATTTTCCATTATTCAAAATGTAACAAATAGAACCAAATGGTTTAAGATGGGAGATATTAGGCTTCTTACCTTTGAAGAGTTCATAGGGTGTTTTTCTAAGAAGTGGTCTTACCATGGCTCGGTTTATGATGTAGCATGCCGTGTTAATGGCTTCTACCCAAAAATACATAGGTAGATTATTTTCATTAAGCATCGTACGAGCCATCTCTACAAGGGTTCTATTCTTCCTCTCTACAACCCCATTCTGTTCTGGAGTTCTGGATGCTGAAAATGTGTGCGTGTACCCGTGTTCCCTCCACAACTCAGTAAACTCATTGTTTTCGAACTCCTTACCATGATCACATTAGATTGTTTTGATGAAATATCCTTTCTCATTTTGAACTTTCCTGCAAAAACCTTTAAACTCAGTCAATGCATCACTTTTTCGTGTCAAGAAGTGAACCCAGCAAAATCTTGAGAAGTCATCCACAATGACGAATCCATATAGCTTTCAGCCTAGACTATGAGTTCTACTAGGTCCGAACAGATCAATGTGAAGTAATTCAAGGGGCCTAGTTGTTGTGACAATATTCTTACTTTTAAAGGAAGTTCTGGTTTGCTTACGTTTGCTGCATGCCTCACACACTTTGTTTGCTTCAAACTTTAGCTTTGGCAATCTCCAACGACTAGATCATTTCTGGACAACTTTGTAAGAACATTAAAACTGGCATGCCTAAGACGGTGATGCCACAACCAAGCATTATCTGAATTATTTGCAACCAAGCAAAGATTATTGTGTGATGTATCATCTAAGTCTATGATATATACATTGTTTTGTCTAACTCCTATGAACTTTTATTTACAACCGTGCAGTGTGTGGAGTTAAAAATCACATTGCACCCTTTATCACATAATTGAGTAATACTCAGTAAATTATGATTAAGACCTTTAACCAACAAAATATTTTCTACACTGTGAGTAGATCCCTTACCTATCATACCTTCGCCGATGATTTTTCCCTTGTCCTTGCCCCCGAAGGCAACAAGTCCACCATCCTTTTCTTTGAGTTCTGCAAATATTTCTTTGTTTCCTGACATGTGTCGCGAGCATCCACTATCGAGGTACCATTTATTTCTTTGAGCCTTCAAGCAGACCTACAAAACCACCAAGACAAGAAAACTTCTATGATTTTGGTACCCAAGCTTGCTTGGGTCCATACTGGTTAGAAGTTCTTGATCTATTCAACCGCATTGATTTTCTCGTAAAATTTTCATCGTCAGCCAACATTAATCTGCATGTATACATGTTGTGGCCATACATTCCACAGTAGAAACATAGAACAACTTTCTTGTTAGGATTCCTTTTCTTATATTCATTCATGAAGGGTTTGTGAACAGGAATATGTTTTTCATTCTTTTTGTGTGAAGAACATGATGAAGATGGAGCATCCACATTCACATAGGAAGTATAAATTTTATTTTCAAAGGCTTTCTGGTTGCTTGGATTATATCCTAAGCCTTCCTTTCTGAAATTTACTTTTATTCCTAGGATGGTGTCTAGAGTTTGCTTTCCTTTGACAAATTTAGCTAGTGATTCTTTCAGATCTTCCACTTCATTCTTTAAGAGCTCATTTGCTTTTTCAACTTCCATCTTAACCTCTTCCAAGCTTTTCACTTTCACGTTCACTTCCTCAATGATTTTTCTAAGCTTCTCATTTTCTTCATCTTGTCTCATGGATTTTTCATCATTTTGTTGCTCTTCTCTTAGACAAGCTAATTCTTCTTCAAACAAGATGACTTTTGAACTTAGCAATTCATTCTCATGAGACAGTGTTTCAATTTTGGTTGTTAGTTCAACACATTTTTCAGATGAGTTTTCATTGAGCACATTCTGTTCAATCTTTTTCTTCAACATCCTATTTTCAGACTTTAACTTCTTGCATTTTTAATATAAGGCTTCATATGCTATTTCTCATTGTTCACATGAAAGAGCCTCAGTTTCAGAACATACCTCATTAGAGTCTTCTTCATTTGCCATTAGACATAAATTTTGCACAAGTTCATCCAACTCGTCTTCAGATTGGTCATCGGCATCGTCTTCATCACTCCAAGTCGCCACCATTGCCTTAGGTTTCCTGAATCTTCCCTTTTTGAGCTTCTTGTGAAGTTCGGGGCACTTTCCCCGCATATGACCTGGTTTTTTACACTCATATCATATCACTTCTTCATTCTTTTTACTGCTTTCACCTTTCTTAAACATGGGTCTTCTCTGTGCTTTATTGAACTGACCACCAGCTCTTCTTGTCCTCTTTACAAATCTTCTCACTCTTCTTGTGCTCATAGCAACCAGCTCCTCATCTTCACTGTTGGCTGTGGAGTCTATCTCACTCCCATCTTGCTCTTGTGGGATTGTCTTCAATGCCATTGTTGTAGCCACTTTCTTCTTCTTATGATCTTCCTCGCTCTATTTGATGTTGATCTCGTACGTCATCAACGAGCCGATTAACTCGTCCAACGTCAAGGTGCTAAGATCCTTCGAGCCATCAATTACCGTGGCCTTTGTATGCTACTGTGGTGAGAGGGACCTTAATACCTTCCTCACAAGATCCTGGTTGGAGTATTCTTTCCCGAGTGCTTTCAATCGGTTGGCTATCTCCAACATTCTAGTAAACATCTCAGAAATAGTTTCGTCTGGCTTCATCATGAATAGTTCATAGTCTCGGATGAGCAAATTTGCTTTAGTATCTTTTACTTCCGATGTTCCCTCATACATTAGCAGGAGTTTGTCCCACATTTCCTGCGCGGAAGCACAAATAGAAATTCGTGAGTACTTATTGGTGTGAATTGCACATTGAATTATATTCATTGCTTTGAAATTTGATATACACTTCTTGATATGCTCTTCTCCCCATTCATCCTCTTTTTCAGGTAATTTATGTGGACCCTTACTGAAGAGTTGCCAAATATCAAATTCTTGGGCCCTCAGAAAAACATACATCCGGTTCTTCCAATATGCATAATTCGAACCATCGAAAAACGGAGGCCTATGAATCGAGTGCCCTTTGGGCATCACCCCTTTGTTTGCCATTCACTTGGATCTTACTCTATGACCATAAGGTTAGTTTAACCAGAGACCAAGTCTCTGATACCAATTGTTGTACCCAGGTGAATAGTAATCAAGAGGGGAGGGGTGAATTGATTACCAATAAAAATTTTGATTATAAAAATTAATTGTTTAGCACCCCTCAAGAATTTAGAATAGAGCAATGATGCAATGAAAAAAAACAGGCAACCTCTCTTTCTCACCTCGATTCAAATCACAATCGTGAGGGGTACAAGATTGTTAGAACACATTTTTTGAACATGAAAAGGATTCACTCATATAACCGCAGAGCCCACACGAGATCGACAATGGAAGACAAACCACAGATATGAACACGTGATTTTTTAGGTGGTTCGGGTCCACAACTGTGTCCCCTACATCCACCCCTCACAGTGTGAGGATTAAGATCCACTAGATGTGAGGCACACACACACATGTGCTGTAAGTACAACCACACACAAACGTAGCCGACCTTGGCCGCACAGTCGCACACAACCGCAGCCGACCTTGGCCGCACATCCTCACAGAAAATATTCTCAAATGTTGGAAGATGGAAAACATATATTCAAGGGCATATGAGCATATGTGCAGAAATCAAGATCTGAAGGATTCTAAGTATATCTAGCTCCCCCTTTCAATATTTCTGATGGAGTGTGAGCTCCCCTTCTAGAATTCGGAGACGATGGGTCGAATGAAGAACTCCAGCTGCATCCCCTTGACGAAGCATGTTGTAGGTGTCACAGTAGGGTACTGGACGAAGATATATCACTGAAATAAATGATCTTCAGCTCATAAGGAGAAGAGGAATGGCTGGTTCACCGCCGCGCTCTCCCTGCAAAACCAAAACCAGATAAAATGTGAAAGCCTTTTCTCACAATTTGAAATCACCCTAATCTCAAAGCTTGTATACCCCAATGAAAGGTGGGACACATGGTGGGAACATTCATCGGTGGACCAATCATAGAGGGGCAAATATTGCGCGAAATATAAATGGGGCGTCGAGCCCCCACGAACCGGCGTAAAACACGCCTGCCGTAAAGTGTCGACTCAAGGAGTCGACACTTTCAGGCGCCCATGCATGAAAACCACAATATAGAACGGAAGACAAAAAGTGTCGACTCAAGGAGTCGACACTCCCTGCCTGCCAATGCTAAAAACATGCAGATATAACGTAGGAGAAAAAGTGTCGACTCCTTGAGTCGACACTTCCTGTCTGTAAACGCTGAAAACACCAAAATAGAGTGGCTGAATATAAATGTCGACTCAAGGAGTCGACATTTTTATCCAGGCCTTTTGAACTGAACAGGCCGAGCGATAAACAGAACCCAGAGTAAAGAGTGTCGACTCTGAGAGTCGACACTTTTGCTTGGGTTTTCTAATACAATGTATGAAGGCTTCACAAAGACTAAGAAAGGTTCTAAAGTGTACAATGATGTTATAAAACATGCTTACCCAAACACCATCAATCAGTTAATCATATGAAATTTAATTCTTACCATTTGCTTTGACACGAAGAGAAGGGATTTAAATTCCGTCCTTTCTTGAACACAAAATTCAGATCATTGAAAGAGACTTATGTGAATACTCTAAGAGCAGCTGACAACAACTTTAAACCTGTAACATGTATCCCCTGTCATTCATATATCAAGTGAAGAATAAGTTAGCCAAAATAATCATTAACATCTTATGAAAGGAAGTCCAGTTGATGTGAATTAAAAACCTTCTTTCCTCAACTTGTCTTGCACAAATAGCCATTGCCAAGTTAGTTCATTCAGTGAAGAGCCATTGAACAAAGATATCTCATTCTTGTATAAACAAGGATAAGACAATGTATGTCAACCAACTATTCATAAACCAATGCCAAAAACCCACAATCAACACATTCATCTATTCACAATTCTCACCATTTATATAAACTTCTTTGAGTCAAAACATGCTTATATTCACATAAAATATCGTCACATTATATTTGGTCATCATCAAAATTCCTTAATGCAAAAATGTCACACACGGGGTTCAACAAGAATGATGATTTTTTTTTCAAATGATGCAAATGATAAACAAAGAACTAACTAAATGCAACAAACAATGTATGCATGAGATGCAACTAACATGAAAGCATGAGATCATGATGATTTTTTTATTTTCTATTTTCTGATAATTTTTTTAGAGTTATATTTTTCCAGGAATTTTTTCTATTTTTTTTAGTATAGAATTATCTTGCGGAGAAATTATTGGAGAGAAATTAAGAAGATCCTTGTCCAATTAGGAAACAAGCCCAATGAGAAATTTTTTCTATTTTTTTAGAGATGCCTTATTTGTTCTCTATCTCCCCTCTCTTCTATATTCTTCTAAATTCCCAAGGCTTGTTTCCTAATTGGACAAGGATCTTCTTAATTTCTCTCCAATAATTTCTCCGCAAGATAATTATATAAATATTCTTTCTTATTTCTCCCTTCACACAAATAAGGCATGGCGGCTAGCTTTGACTTGGTCAATAAGAGGAGGGAAAGGGGGCTGCACCCTAGGGCATCCCTTGCCCTGGTTCTATGACAAATTTGCCCCTAGCCCTTCTAGCAAGTGTCAAGAGTGTCCTACACATACAATATTTGAATTAAATTCATAAAAAATGTTACTTTGCACATAAAAATCATGAGTGCTCACAATTATGCAATGGGAAATTAATCCTCATGCCCCTCAACCCCTTGTTATTCATGAATTATCCATAAATTAAGTTAATTTGCATAAAAGGCCTTGATTCAAGTGAGGTTGAGTTTAGCTATAAAATATGCATAATTGTCTAATTGTGTGCACTTAAAGTGATGTGTGTGACATGAATTATCATAGAATTATGAGCACTAATCAATGCAACTATGTTGCTATTACGCCATGCTATTGCTGTTGGCTGCTATTGATGTTACTAGTGGCTGCTATTGTTGTTGCTTGTTGCTGCCTACAGTTGCTTGTTATTGTTGCTGCTGATGCTTGCACTGCTGAGCTTCAGTTGACCGTGGTCTGAAGGTCGCAGTCCTTTAGGTCACCGCGTTTTGATGTGAAGGCGGTCCAAATAGCACCGTGTTCAAATGAGCGCGGTGTGTTGACCGGCCATGTTCTTGGTGGGTCGACTCATCTACCTGGCTTGGTAATATTTGTCGACCTATTGGCAAGTCAATCGATTGACTTCCATATCAGTCGACTGATTTTCGGACAGGTCGACTGACTTTTGCTATTTCAATCGACTAAACTTGGTCCAAGTCGACTGATTTGGTCTGCTGGCTACTGCTGTCACTGCATGCTATTGGCTGCTATGTGGCTGGCTGCTATCTTCTATGTGGCTTCAGCCCACTGAGGCAAAAGGTCGAACACCCAGTCAGTCAACCGAACCATTGAAAACTCAGTCGACCTGATGACAAGTCTGTCGATGTGTCTGCCAAGCTGGTGAATATTAGTCGACTTGCTTGCCTTTCAATCGACTGATTTTTGCTTCAGTCTACTGATTTTACATTCAGTTGACTGAGTTTACCTTCTTTTTGGCAACTACTTTTCTGATCTGTCAACTTAAAAAGAACTCATTTATTCACATCATGAAGGAAATAAAAGTCATTCAAAGTGTTATACCAATTAAGATTTCATCATGATTCAAGAGATTAAACATGAGACTCAATGAAATGATATCCTTACACATAAGATGATCTTCTTGAAGAACATAGCTTGGCAACATTAAAAATATTAACAGACACATGGAAACATAGTTGAATTATTTTCAATAGCACAATAATGAATCATAGTTCTACATCATCAAAACCACACATGAATCATACTTGCACAACATCAACCACTAAGAGAACCACCAATCGAGTGACGAATGAAGCCACCCACTAGAAATAAGGCCAGATGTGTCCAGTGACGTCTTACGCCGTCCCTCCTATCTCACGCACAGATGATCGCTCGGTCAATCACGTGGCAGTGAGACTCATACACAACACAACATAATTCCAAGACTAGTTGGGGTCCGTGCTCATCACCACAGTGTCCGAGCCCCCAACTACGTGTGCACACATTAGACAGAATCCTCGATGCCTTGGTCCTACGATCAGTCTTCCCCTAGCCTGGACTCAGGCTAACCATGAGTAGACAGAGTCCTTAACACCTATGTATACATAGGGGCCCACGGTAACCAACTCAAAACTGTCTCACGGCAAATCCCTCACACTAGATGGACTCCTCAACATCTAGGGGATACAACTAGGGGTGTGTCAGTCAAGGTAAAAACACACAGTCAGAACAGAAATCATCGAAATACCACTAGCTTAGACACACACGAATCACGGGAAAATAACCCTCTACGGAACACCAAACCACGCAGGAAAAACTCTTTGTGGAACACAAAACCATAAAGGAACAACCCTATGCGGAATACCAACCTATGCAGTAACAACCCTCCTGTAGACACACTATTTCTAACATTACTTTGAGTAAATCTTATATTAGACCTTGATGCCCCTAAGTGGCTCGCACATTTGAGTTGTTTGAGTGATTTTCTATTTTTTTGGCATTTTTTTCCATTTTTTAGAAATGTTTTGGGAAAGAGTCTTAAATGCGGCGGCCATGGCTGACACCTTCTTTAAAGGCGTCAGCCACCCAAGACATGTTCTTGAGCCCACGTGCAACACACGTTCGGTGCCAGCCCCGCCGTTTAACTTGACCTTTTAGATAAATCCAAAACAAGAAGACGTCATGCTGACTAGACGTGGCCTTAAAAGTCAAGGTTAGGTGCCAAACCACTCGCTTTCGACGCTTTCTTTTGTGGAAGAGGATTAACACGTCCAAGACCCTGGACGCGTTTAATGAAAGCATCCAGGGTAGTGGACACGTCCTTTTAAATAAAATTAATTTTTAATTGGTTATCGCGTCTGGTCAATGGGACGCGTTCACATGAACACGTCCCTGTCCCTAGACGCATTCTCATCAAATTTTCCAATAAATAGAGGACCCCCTCCCACGAAATCAAGGGGTTCAAAATCTTGAAAGAGGAGGGGAAACTCTGCCCAATTCGTTCTTAAGCCTGTGAGTTCTGAAGGGGAGGTTCTGCCGGATTTTTGAGTGCTCGCACACATGAGAGAAGGTCGTTCCATCTCATCGTACGTCCACGCCGTCCTCACGCTACCAAAGCTCTCCTCAAAGCCCGCCATCGGCGCCCCAATAAGCTTTTCTCCCCTTTTGGTTTGCTTTATTTTTCACTCTATTAGTTGCATGCATAATTTGTGATTTTTGTTCGTGTTGCGCTTCTCTCTTTGAGGGGGCATTGCATTTTTGTGCATCTCTGCACGCCGTTTCATTCATCATTCCATTTTCCCACCCTTTGCATCCAGAAAGTGGTTAGAAACAACACCAACCAGGTGTGTGTCCGTTCATGATTTCATTGCTTTCATTACAAGGGATGGATACTACACTACTTTTGTTCTAATTCATTTAGTGTTTGTTCATTTTCTTGCAAGGGTAACCAAAAGAAAAACCTTTTCGTCTGTCGGTCGAAGGAAGAGGAAGAAGGGATCCACAATGATCTCCCACTTCTGATGTATAAATGTGATCACTCTTTCATTTTGGGGTCCTTTACCCCTGGCGATCACACAACCAACACACACGCCCTCACGCGTGTCTTTCTTTTATTTTATTTCTGTCAAAACCCGCGGAGAGTAACTTCCCACAGCGGTCCCCCTTCCCTTTATTTCATTTCTGTCAAAATATGCAGAGAGTAACTTCTCGTAGTGGTCCCCTTCCCCATTTCAATTCCTGTTAAAATATGCGGAGAGTAATATCCCGCAGCGGTTCCCTTCCCTTTATTTCTGCATATTTCCATTCCTATTAAAATCCCTGGAGAGTAACATCTCGCAGCGGTTCCCTTCCATTTATTTCTACATATTTCCATTCCTGTTAAAACCTGCGGAGAGTAACATCCCGCAGTAGTTCCCTTCCCTTTATTTCTGCATATTTCCATTCATGTTAAAACCCGCAGAGAGTAATATTTCGCATCGGTTCCCCTACCCCTTTTTAATTACATAATTTCCATTCCGCAAATTTCCTATTTTCACTCCGCGGGGGGCAACTTCCCACGTGGTGTCTTATTCTGCATCGTTCTTCGTATTTTCGCGTGTGTTTCCCCTTCCTTTCTCGTGACATCATTCACATCTTTGGTGATCACGGTGGGACCTCTTTTACTTTCTTTCTAGTTACCTGTGTGTTTTGGGCACCCGCGTGTGCCCCTCCATTTGGCACCCACGTGTGCCACTCCTTATTGCACCCGCTCGCGCTACAGTTGTGCTCTCAGCAGCACTTTTGTAATTTTATTTTCATCCCTCGTGCACCCCGTACACTTCCCCGTAGTCCCTTGTGATTCATTGAGAGATTTACGTGTTGTGGAAAAGGAGATCCGGTTCTAAGCAATTCATTATTTCAGTTGATTGCCATATCAGGGTATGTTTAAGTTATGGAAATCCTATCTTGTTCTCCCTTCCATCGATTCTGAAAAAGCGGGATTCACTCTGAGAACGTGTCTGGAGCCCCAGACGCGTACTTAGCCTCATCGCCCTTAGCAACTGTCAGCCTTTATGTAGACGCGCCTTGACAAGTGGACGCGTTCTTTCAAAGGCGTCTCCCATTGTGGACATGTTCTTCTTCATTTTATAAAAAAATTTCAGTTCTATTTTGTCTTGCATAATTTATATTCTTATTCATTTTGTGAAAATTGTTCAGTTCTGCTCTGTTCTGCATAATTTTTGTTCTTCTTGTTCTGCTTGTGTTTCATATATCTTTGTTATACAGCACTGCATCGCATACATCTTCCCCCATTTCTTTTCACTTTTCTAAGGATTACCCCCTCTCGGTGAAGGAAGGACTCTCCGTTTGGGAATTCCTCTCGACGGACTAGAATCTCCTCCATCAGGACCTCCGTAAATCGCCGACAGTGAAGGATTCCCTCTTCGTTCACTAGGCTGGTTGTACCACTGAAGTTCCCCAGAGTTTTTACCCATTCGTGGTGAGGCGAGTGACCTTAGTTGGCACGACAGTAACTGAAATATTAACTAGGGTCCTACCTCTTTTGTGTGAACTTTGGATCTGTTAAAAAACACCTCCTTTTAAGAAAAACAAAAAAAATGGGGCATAAAACATCCACTTGTGTGTTAATCTCTGCTATTTGTTTGTTGGTGCATGTTATTATGTTCCGGGAAAGTCTTGAGGATGGCCGAATACAGTTACGATGATTTTGAGGCCAGGGTCTTTGACTATAACCCCCAGATGTATGGCCAGGGCCATGATTCTTATGGAGAGTACCACCTAGACCATGGCTACCAAGGTGAGCAACATGTCCATGCTATGGGCGAGGGTCCGTCCCATGAGCCCTCCCACGAGGTGCAAGCTGCTGTCGGGGAAGCATCCTCCTCCCAGGACATCTCCTCTATGTTAGGTGTCCTCACCACCCCCCAGCTCAGTCCTAAGCAACTCTAGGCCCTTCAGGCCATCCTAAAGGGGAAATCTCTTTCTCCCTCTTCCTCGGAGCCAACTCCAGCTACCACCCTGTTCAAGAGCCCGCACAGGCTTTCCCTTCCCCCTCACCTCTTGGGCAGGCAAGTCAACAACCTCCCTCTTTCCGATTCCCATCACAATCCTTAACCCCAGCAGTCCCTCAAACACCAATTCAGCCGGGTCCATCCACTGGTAGACCACAATACCCCTCTCATTTGAGATTCCCTTCTCAGGCCTCCGGAAGGCCCGTCCCTCCTCCGTGGCAACCACTGCCATCCCCAACTAAGGTGCTCACCCAGTCTCTCCTCACTAACTGAACAAAATGAATGAGCAATTTCGGGATCTGAAGAAAATGGTGGACATAAAGTCCACCCCTGAGGTCTCCCTACCGGTCCTCCCGGTATTCAATCTTCCCCCTTCTGAAATGCCTACGTACCGCAGGTACAATGGCACTGGCAACCATTTTATCCATCTTAAGGACTTCATGTATGAGTCCTCCTTCTGGCAAAATGATAAGAGATTGTTGGCATATTTGTTTAGGAGATCATTGGACGGCCCTACACTGGAATGGTTCTATGCCTTAGAGCCAAGCGAGGCTGAGAATTTTGATGTGGTCCAGAGGAAGTTCCTATAGAAGTATCGGGACCGGGTCGGCCCATCCCTTTCCATCACTAACCTATGTTGTGCCCCTGTGATTTTGATGATAGCAAACACTATGAGTTATCTGAACATCTGTGACATGATTTTGATCTCCATGATTTTGATGATAGCATATCATGAATCTGTGTCTGAATGATTGTTCTGCTTTAGGCATATGAACTGTACAGGGTAGTTCATGCATACAGCAAGTCCATACACTCTCTGCTGTTATCTTCATGCTTTTGCCAAGTCTACACATTGCAGTCTAGTCTGAATATCGTCAGCATAGAAAGTCTACACATTTCATTGCAGCATGCACACACAAGTCTACACAGTGGTCTTCATTCATGTGCACAGTTCGTGCATCAAGTCTGTACATTATCTTTGCATAAGGCCACACAAAGTCTGTACATGCAATAGTCTTGCATACTTAAAGTCTGTATAGCATTTGCCTAAGTCTATACAACCATCAGTTGTTAATTGAACAAGTCTATACATCATGTGCTTCAAGCATTTCCAAGTCTGCACATTGGTGTCATCTGCACACATGTCATAGCAAGTCTGTACATTGGTGGCAAGTCTGTACATTATCCTGCTTCAGGCACGCTAAGTCTATACAGCCTTTGCCCAGTCTGCATCATCTTTCAAAGTCTATACATTCTTGCATCATTGTTGGCAAGTCTGTACATCGTCATTCGTCTCATGCATCGTCTTCCAAGTCTATGCATTGTAAGACCAAGTCTATACATTGCATCGTCTCTTGCATCGTCTTTCCTTCTGTACAGCGTTTGCCTAGAATGCATACACTAAAGTCTATACATCCGACCGTCTCATTCAGCGTCTCACCTATCCAAGTCTATACATCGCCCACTGTTCATGTATCAATTCAAAGTATGTACAGCCTGTGTTCGCAAAGCAAGTCTGTACATTGCGTGCACTGTACATCATCATTCCAAGTCTATACATCGCTCATGCATTACTTCAAGTGTGTACAGCCAGTGCATTCCTTGATATCAAAGTCTATACATTCCTCATCTTTACCTACGTTCAGAACACAAAGTCTATACATTGCATTTGTTTGTGCTTCACTCTAAGTCTGTACATTGCTTCATTGCATGCTATAAAGTCTGCACATCCCGTTTGCACTAAGTCTGTACATGGTCCTGGCGCTCGCAAAGTCTGTACATCGACTTGGCGCTCGCAAAGTCTGTACATCATCTTGGCGCTCACAGAGTCTTGCTGCGTCTATGTGCATAGTCCTTGCATTGTCAAGTCTATACAGCGTCTCTCTTAGCGTCTTGTGCATGCAGCATTGAAAGTCTGTACATTCGTTGACAGACTCATGCATAAACACTAAGACAAGTCTGTACATTCGTTGACAGCTTGTCTGAGCATCTCATGCATTCAATGTGCATACTTTCATTCTATTGTGCATCTCCTTCAAGACGAAGTCTGTACAATCCTTTCCAAGCATTCAAGTCTATACACTCTTGTGTCTGCATCGCATTCACTTCAAGTCTATACACTCTTGTGTCTGCATCGCATTCACTTCAAGTCTATACACTCTTGTGTCTGCATTGCATTCAATTCAAGTCTATACACTCAATGTTGCATCATGCCTGTACACACTTTGTTAAAAGGCTGAACCAAGTCTGTACATCCCCTAATATCTTCTTATGACTGCTTGACAGGTACATCCTTCGAGAAGAAAGATGTCTGGGCACATGATCCGAGGTTGGCACCTGGCACGTGATCCGAGGACAAAGAGGGCACAAGCCCTGCACACGCCCTAGCTGTTGCTGGTATAAATATGGAGCTTCTTCCATCAGAAGAAGACTGATCGAGCAAGAGTGATAGAAGAAGAGAGCAGCAGAGAGGCAGAGAGCAGAAGCAGAAGAAAGAAAAGAAGAAAAAATTAGAAGCTGAGAGCCAGAGTGAGATAGCAAAAGAAGAAAAAGAAAAAGAGAAAGAGAGATGGAGAGCTCGTGAAGAAGAAGAGAAGCTTCATTGTCTTCACTAGACTTTGGATCAGATCCAATCCAGTTTGCTCCTGCGAGAGCTACTTTGTGCATTTCATTTTTTCAGCTTTCAGTCGCTGTGTTTTCGTTTATTATTTTTCCTTTCATGTGATCATTGTTCTTCCGATTCCCTTGTTTTGGGATCGGGGTTCTTCCTGTGGTCTCAGGAGAAGGGAGATTTGTTTCTCTGGTTTGCTGGTGACTATGTGTCATCAGTGGTTCCCTCTGGTGTGGAGGAAGAGAGGTCCGTGACCTCTGGGTTGCAAGTGGCTGGAAGTCACTTGTGGGTTCCCTCTGGGTTCGCAGAGGAAGAGAGATCTGTGATCTCTGGTTTGCCAGTGACGGGCTGTCACTAGCAGTTCCCCTCCGGTTTGGAGGAAGGGAGGTTTTCCTCTGGTTGGCAAGTGACTGGGTGTCACTTGTGTTTTCCCTCCGGTTTGGAGGAAGGGAGGTTTTCCTCCGGTTGGCAAGTGAATGGGTGTCACTTGTGTTTTCCCTCTGGTTTAGAGGAAGGGAGGCTCGCCCTCCGGTTCTGGTCTTGTGGGTAGCAAGTCCAGGTGTCAAGCTTCTATGGGTTGCAGAGCTTGGTTTGAGGGATTTGTTTCCCTTGGTTTGTTAAGCTGTTTGGCATCGTTTGTTTATAGACTGAGTCTGCTGTTCTAGCCTTGCTAGTGGAACCCAAACTCCGGTTTGGAGTGAGGGGTGGATGTAGGTCTGTGGACCGAACGACCTAAAAAATCCTGGGGTTCACTTGTGATCTAATTTTCCTTATGTGTTCTTTTCATTGCTGCGCTCATTAGATGCTTGCTTAGGATCGTGTGAGGGCTACTTGAATTGTTGTCTTACTTTGATCCTTCTAAGTATTCTCAGTATATTTCTGCAACAGCTTTTTAATTCCGCATATCTGTGCATTAGAGATTTAATTAGGCTATATTTGAAGAGGGATACATTCACCCCCCTCTGTATCCGGGCCTTGCACCCTATCAATTGGTATCGGAGCAGGTTTCTAACTGATCAGATCCAACGATCTGTAGAGGATCCTACTGGCTTTCGGTGCATCACTGTCTTCTGCATACAGTTTTGAAATTGCTTAATTGATTTGCCTTCATGGCTCATCCACCGATTTTCGAAGGTACGAATTTTAATGTGTGGTTTAAAAACTTGCATATGTTTGTTACTACTATCAATCCCGATCTGTGGAAACTAATTTCACAAGGTCCTCATAGATTACCAAGGAAAGAGTCCAAATGGACTGACAGTCACAGATCAAGGCATGAAGAGAATCAGACAGTTATGAATCTAATGAAAGCAGCTACTGACAAGGCCTTACATTCTTGCTTTCATGACTGTAGTTCTGCTAAGGATATTATGGATATGCTGAGGCTAGCACACAGAAGAAATGAGGACAGCTGCATGATGGCTAACAGAAGTAATCAAAGTAGCAATCAGAATGAAGATGATAATGATGAAGAGGTAAATCCCTTTGAGAATTTTTCTTTAGATGATTAGGAGAATGCATATGCTGAGTTGCTTGAAACTCATGAACATTTAAGAAAACAATACAAGAACTTGAAAAAGAAAAGTGATCGGGGTAGTTCAAGTTCTCCATGTGAAAATTGTTCAAATATGAAGTAATCTCATGATGCCTGTTTGTCTGATATCCATATGGGTAAAAATCAGAATGAAAAATTGATGAAGGAACTTGAATGTGTTCGCTCTGAACTAAGTAGGCTAAAATCTGAAAATGGAAAACTCAAAAAATAGTCTGAGGAATCTGAACACAAATCAATAAATCTTGAAAAAGAAAATAGACTGATTTCTGAGAAGCTGGAGGCTGATAGAGTAATAAATTTAGAGCTTCAGAAAAATCTCGACAAACTTCAGTCTGAAAAACAACAAGAAATGTTTTATGAATGTCAGTTTTCATCAGATGATTGGGTGCTTGATGATGAACTCACAGAGCAAAACAATAAGTTGAAAGAGGAAATCAACAAACTGAAACATCTAAACACCCAGCTGACAGATAGGTTATTGACAATGGAAAAAGGCAAGTGTGTGAGCATGGATAATTCTGGTAGGTTGGTGGAAGCTGAACAAGAAATTGAGAGTCTAAAAATCATCAACCAAATGTTGAGTGGAAATGTCACTTGCTGTGAACAGAAGATAGCTGGATATGAGATTACAATCACCTCCCTTCAACAAGAAGTTGATGATCTTTACAAGTCCCTATCTGAAGCTGAAAATGAAATAAAATTAAAACAGGAAGTTGAAAAACTCAAAAGTCTAAATGATGCCTTGCATCAACAAGTCATTTCCTGTGAAACAGATCTGTCCAAATATGAAGCTAATACTGTTATCTTAAATTTTGAGATTCAAGATTTAAAAAATTCTCTATCAAAATTTGTCAAAGGAAAGGACAATCTGAATAAGCTTCTTGGAAAGAGTGTTAGTTTTCAGAGAGAGGGACTGGGTTACAGTCCGACAAACAAAAGGAGTAATGGGAATAAAATGTCTACTGTGTTTGTAAAAGCTTCTAATCAGAACACAACCTCTGCTCCTTCTGTTTTACAATCTACTGCACAAAAATCCACTGTCAGTCCCAAAACTGTAGAACAAACTCAAAAATTGAAAAAGAATGAAAGTCTACAGAAAAAGGACAAAGACACTCCTGTTGGTACGAAGAATGCTGCACACAAGTCACATGATCTCTCACACACTCATACTAAAAAGGGGTCATGTTATCATTGTGGGAAGGTAGGTCATGTAATGGAAGATTGTAGATTGTTGTTAAAGGATGAGCATGCTAGTGAAACATCACATTCTAGAAATTCTTTTGATAGAAATCATGCTACTAGAAAGCCTGATGCTTCATGTTACTATTGTGGGAAGCATGGTCATCTCATGAATGAATACTTTATCATGAAAGAAGACAATAAATTGCATGCCAGGTCTTCCATGCATCTTCATGGTCCATATGGAACTAAACACAAGTCTAGTCAACACATTGTGTGCTTTAACTGCAATAAGCCTGGGCACAAGGCTACTGAGTGCTGGTTTAGATCCACATGGGTTAAAAATGGTTTTAAAAGTAAGCATATCAAATGCTCTCACTGTGGGAGGAATGGCCATACAGTCAAGAACTGTTGGCATGTTCAGAAGAACTCTGTTAACCCCTATGTTGTCAAATTCTCTGCAAAACCATTTGCAAGATTCTCATGCTATGACTGTGGGAAGCCAGGCCATAGATCTGCTGAATGTTGGCTGATTAAGAATAAGAATCAAACTGTTCATGCATACAATAGAAAATCTTATGATCATATTTATAAATCTCATACTACTGTTACTATGCATCATAAGAACCAGAAACCAGTCACATCATGTAGATATTGTGAAAAGTATGGTCACTCTATGGACAATTGCTACCTGATGGATCATGATGACCATGTTGCTAAGAATTTATTTAGAACACCTGTCAGGACTAACGTAGGACCCAAAGCTGCTTGGGTCCCTGCAGGATCAAAATGGTCAAAAACTTTGCAGGTGTGCCTTAGACTGAGGAATAAAGAGGGCTAAATTAAACCAAGGCACCCAAGTTGATAAAGCCCCTTTCAGGTAAATTCTCTGCACTTCATGTTCTTAGATTTACTGCATAGCATGTTAAATCTTTTTTTTTTTGCACATTCTTCAATGTTCAGCATTGTCAAATTTGAATTTTCTGAATTCTCCTCATATATGATTTGCATATTAATGATTGTCTGAAATTGCATATGCATACATATAGTGAATGCATTGCACATCATCATTCTGAAATCTCCAAAAAGAAGTAACTGACTACATATAGAACTGCATTGGCACTGCATCACTTTGCATAACCCTGGTATATTAAATGATAAGCTACTAAAAGGCAGGTGAAATATGTCTGGAGGTTCTTACTATGTGTGAGATGGCCTTTTAGAACAAGATCTCCGCCTAGTACCATGGGTCATATTACTTGATAGGGCAGTCTGTATGAGCATGAGTCACATAGTCATATGTTCAGCCCTCAGTGCAAACATTGCATGTCTTTGCATACATGTAGTTAGTTGCATTGCATTTCCTTACATTGAAAAATCTAAAAAGAAATGACTCATTGCATCTAGACAGGGGGAGCATTCCTGGTTGATCACTTCTTCACCTCTTGAACTCCTTCTATCTAGCAATCTGATCCATTCTCTTGGCAATTGTGTGGTTCACTTGAATTCCCTGCTGTCTATACTTGTGTAGCTGTTCTATTTGTATTCCAGACTCAGCTATTGATTCTGCCTCCTGTGAATTCAATTGCTAGCTTGTTCCTATCATTCACATTTCTTCATATCTTGTCAAGTCTGGTCCAAGCTAATCTGACTGAATTTTAGTCCTTAATGCTGGCTTCTGATTGCTCTCTGCTATTCTCTCAATAAAAATGCTTTGTTGACTCCACTGATTTCCTGACAATGTCAATGATTCATCTAGATGAGGAAAGATTTTAGTCAGTGCACCCTAGACATAAATCAGACATATTCTGAAAAGAAGAATCTTCTATTATACTGGCTTAAGAATGTCTGATGAATCAAATTGATTTCAGACTAATGTATTTATTAGGTTTTGATGTAAAAGACTTGAAAATATCTGAATCATCATGCTTAATAAATCTTAACCAATTGTCTCATGAACTTCATGCAAAACCTTCTAAAAATTGAAATTTTAAAAGACATGGCTATCCTTGGTCAAGATACATGTAGAAGGTATTGTTCTTAAACATTTCAGTGTACTGAGCATTGTTTGAAAAATCTGAAAATATTTAAAAAATTTAAAGCAAGAGCAATGACTTTGGTCACAGAGAAACTGGGTTCTCTATCAAAGAAATAGAGTAAGCCCATGTCATGAAGTGCCATAGTTACCTCTCTTATAAAAATGATTGAAAATCTGGCAGAGCAATGGCATGGTTGTGTTGAGTAACTGGGGATTCTGGCCTCTCATCAAGGTGTCTCCTCATGTAAAAAGATACTCCATTGCTAACTCTGTTCTCCTTGAGAGGCAATATGGTTGTCACACTGAGTAACTGGGTCACTTCATCTAAGACGTGTTGTGCCTCACGTAAAAAGGTGTTGACTGAACCAAACTTGCTCAGGAAAAATGAGTGCTGTTCAATAGAAAAATCTAAAAATGTAAAGACAAGTTCAGTCACATTTATCTCTGTTTAATCTCAATATTATCTTGTGTAACTTCCATATGAGTCATTGAATTTAAATGACTAAGATGGAAGGAGGTTAAACAGGAATATCAAATGAGTTGTTGGTTCATCTTTATTAAAAGGTGTTTCAGATATGAGTATTGAATTTTCTTGATAAACTTTGAATACATCACTCTTAAATCATGATGGTAAGTTTAAACTCATTCATAATCTATTATAATTGAAGAATCTGAAATTCGTTTACAAAGATTTATGAATTTGGTGTGCTAATGAAAATCTTGCTTCCTCATTTATTCATTGTGCTTACAGATTGTGGTAATCCTTGAGTGCCTATGTGCTTTTGCTGATAGATGCTTATCTCCTCTTGACATACCTCAACTCCTTTCTGGCTTTAAGGGGGAGATTAACCTGCTTGTTACATGTTGTGCATGATTTGATCTGGATGGTATAGGAGAGCATTCTGCTGCATCATTGACTTGTTTTGTGCTTCATTATTTAACTGCCTCTGTGTCTTTCATGTCTAAATGACTGAGTCAAAGGGGGAGTATTTTCTTTATTCATATCATGTATGCTTGTATTTCTCATCTCAAACTATTTTTCTTTTTGATGAAGTCAAAGGGGGAGAATAGTTTGACATGAGTCAGTATGACTCATAGTGTTGCCATCATCAAAAAGGGGGAGATTGTTGTACCCCTGTGATTTTGATGATAGCAAACACTATGAGTTATCTGAACATCTGTGACATGATTTTGATCTCCATGATTTTGATGATAGCATATCATGAATATGTGTCTGAATGATTGTTCTGCTTTGGGCATATGAACTGTACATGGTAGTTCATGCATACAGCAAGTCCATACACTCTCTGCTGTTATCTTCATGCTTTTGCCAAGTCTACACATTGTAGTCTAGTCTGAATATTGTCAGCATAGAAAGTCTACACATTTCATTGCAGCATGCACACACAAGTCTACACAGTGGTCTTCATTCATGTGCACAGTTCATGCATCAAGTATGTACATTATCTTTGCATAAGGCCACACAAAGTCTGTACATGCAATAGTCTTGCATACTTAAAGTCTATACAGCGTTTGCCTAAGTCTATACAACCATCAGTTGTTAATTGAACAAGTCTATACATCGTGTGCTTCAAGCATTTCCAAGTCTGCACATTGGTGTCGTCTGCACACATGTCATAGCAAGTCTGTACATTGGTGGCAAGTCTGTACATTGCCTTGCTTCAGGCACGCTAAGTCTATACAACCTTTGCATTGAACATTAAGTCTATACAGCCTTTGCCCAGTCTGCATCATCTTTCAAAATCTATATATTCTTGCATCCTTGTTGGCAAGTATGTACATCATCATTCGTCTCATGCATCGTCTTCCAAGTCTATGCATTGTAAGACCAAGTCTATACATTGCATCGTCTCTTGCATCGTCTTTCCTTCTGTACAGCGTTTGCCTAGAATGCATACACTAAAGTCTATATGTCACGTCCCGAGCCTTTATTACAGCGGAAGACTCGCTCGGGGAGCGTGAACAGCCGGCATGGTAAGCCTCTTGCAAGCAAGAATAACCAGAGCGCAAGACAATCACACTATTAAATGCAATTGCACAAGATTTAATCAAACTTCAACTTTACTTCATAATGCTCAATATTCAAGATACAATCACTAATTTGATTTTCATTCTACTAGACTCAAGAAATAGGAAAATTACATTGACTCAATCTAGACATTATAGACTTCCTAAGTCTTCGCTCATCTTTAATCGCTCTCGGATCCGCTACTTGAATAATCCGAATCCGAACCCGACTCACTTGCATTTCCTGAAAAAGATTGGAAATAGCTAATGAGCACACTTGCCCAGTAGGTATCTTCGCATCAACATGAAGGCACTATTAAAGTGATTAACATTTTTGCTCTAAATAAATAAGGTAAAATCATGCAATGCGATGATCATGCGATTAAATCAAAGTAACAAGACTATCATATAAGATGGAATGAGAACAATAATGAACTAGTAAGAATAGGACAAGAGCATGATATTGGCCTTTCATGAACAAGAATATATCGAGAATGTACTAGCAAGCCACATATTCCTCACTTTAGCATCTTATGCTTATGAGCAAGTGCTTCGTGAATTTCTGTGGAATATCAAGCAAGAATGTCATGTCGTGTCGTGGATCTTCACTTATTTCTAGAAATAGTACTCCCAGCGCAATGCGACGTCAGTAGCATCATACCCCATAGTTTATAAAAGAGTATGTTTTCGGCAATCAGCCAAGGGGACTAGCATAGAGCCCTTGAACACAATCAGTGCTCGATCGCATCTTCAGTTATAAATTAAGCTACTTCCACGCAGTATAACAGTAAAGTATGGCCAAGAATATAGCACTTCCAATAATTCCATGATAACTAAAATCAATGAATGAATGCTTCAACATAAGAATGTGGGAGTCAAGAAATAGACTTTAAACAATGTCATGCTCATAGAAATAAATCGACAGCATAACGGTATTTTCCTTTACTTCCATTACATTAGATCAATTTAAGCAATATGACAAGTTCTAGATCATCAAGGTTTGTCTAGAATCATTAGAATATCAACCCTTGGTCAACCTTGGGTAAACATAAACAAGCTATGTAACGGTCGTTTACTGGGCCGTTACACTATGTAACGCGCCATTAATGGGCCGTTACAATGATCAGAGTCCAGAAAGATAAAAATAGACTCAGAGGAATGTGACGGTCTGGCACTGGACCGTTACGTGAGCCTGACGGTCCAGTTAAAGGCCGTTACATTTCAAGAATCAGAAACCATGATAGTGTATTCTAGTTATTGGACTTTAATGGTACAACCAACTCGGCGTCCTAGTGGGAATCCCATGCTCGCGGAGAATTACGGAGGCCTTGAAACAATGATTTCCTAGTCCTTTGGAAGGAACATCCAATAGAGAGGTCCTCATATCCAAGATTGTGTTCCTATAGTGCAAAGTGTGAACTAATGACAACATACCGGAATATGTGCCATGTACTTATAGAATTGACTCTATAGAGAGAGATATGTATACTCAAATTTGAAAATCATGATGAAAACTCCGTCAATACAATGTTTAAAAAGTCATGCTTTATAATACAAAACTATATACTTTGGCTTCATTAACATAACACAAGTAAAAGTGAGATAACAAAGCATGCAATACCTATCATGAATAGTCAAATAACCTTAAAATCACATGATCAGGATAAAACATAGGTAACTAGGCTTAATAATAAGCAAAATTGGCAAGTTATATTCTGTCTAGGGTTGACAGAGCATAGACTATAACGGTCTGGAGATGGGGCGTCATAGTGAATGTGACGGTCAAGATCTAGCCGTTACATGAATGTAACGCGTCTGTCCAAGCGCGTTAGAATCAACAGTGTAGTTCAAATATCACAGAGTTTGTAACGGTCTGTCGTAGGGCCGTTACATAAAAGTGACGGTCCTTTTGTGATGCGTTACAGTATCTGCTAACAGAAACTAGATAAAACATAAAGAGATCGATTCATATCATGTCTATAATTAAAATACCATGAATCCCTAGACATGATAACGTAGTGTAGGCCAACTACATGCATAGGTATTGATGGATTAGATGAATAGTCAAGTCTTAATCTTTAGTTAGGGCTAAGAGATACATGATATGCATAGAACCAATAAAACATGAAATTGATGATCTAGCATGCATGAAATCTAATCAAAACAGAGGCTCTTAGTCCTATCAAGTTGTTTTTTCCGTTCATGAGATAACCTACCTCTTACTTAGACTGTAGTTCCTGAATTTGGTTGAGAACCTTGCCCTAGTTCTTCTCCTCCTCTTGTGACTTTTCCAGCAACTTCTTTAGGTTCTAACTCCACGACCTCTTGACCTAAAGATGTGAAATTTGGAGGGGAGTTAGTCTAAAGTATTTTAAACAATTACTTCTAAAGAACTTACCTGAGATAATGACTCCTTAACTTACTTCTTTCTGTCCAAAAAGTAAGGGTCGCACAGTTCAGAACTTTGCCTTATTTATAGAGTTTAGACTAGGGTTTGAGGATTAGATCGAGTTTAGAGTCCTTATTTCATCAAATCCTAATCTCTAAGAGTCCTTAGCAATATTACAAGCCTTCCCAAGTCGATCCTTAGTGGATAAGATCATCAAATTCTGATCTTTCTACTTGTTCTTTCTTTTACGGAACTAACAGTATGTAACGGTCGTCATCCCGTGCGTTAGAGATATGTGACGGTCTCACGATAGACCGTTACATATCTTGTTTCTAGAGTTCAACATGCCTCAAACTCTTCAACTCACGGAGTACACATAGTGTAACGGTCTATCTCCCATGCGTTACAAGTATGTGACGGTCGGGCTGTAGACCGTTATATTTGTCGTGGATAGAGTTCAAATAAATTAAAACTCTTTTGATAATTATCCATTAACTTATCTTATTAAGTGATGTTTATCCTTAAAAATCCGAGAATAGGCTTAAATACCTTCTAGAATATGGGCCAACTTAATGGGCCTGGTTTAAAAACCCTTTAGACTTTAATTAAGTGAGTTGGGTTAATTGATTAACACCATTTGGCCTTATATTGATTTATAACTTCAAATTAGTCCGTTTAATTGCTAATAATGCCATAAAATTATCAAATAAATTCTGGGGCACTACACCCTCCCCCACTTAAAAGAATTTGGTCCTCAAATTCAATTCATGGATTGTGGAGAGTGTACTTACAGTGGAATAATTCTTGAATTCTTTTCCGCATAGCCGCTTTGGTTTCCCATGTTGCTTCATATGGCCATGTTTTCTTCCATTGGATCTTGACCATGGGAATAACTTTATTTCTTAATTGACGCACTTCCCGATCCAGAATCTTGATCGGTGTTTGCTCGTATGTCAAGTCTTTCTGAATCTCTATATTGTCATAAGTGATAATGTGGTCTAGATCAGATACGTACTTTTTCAGCATAGAGACGTGAAATACGTCATGAACTCCTACTAACTGTGGAGGTAAGGCCAATCTATAAGCCACTTCACCGACCCTTTCAAGAATTTCAAATGGGCCAATGAACCTTGGAGTTAGCTTTCCTTTGATGCCAAATCTTCGAATACCACGACTTGGAGAAACCTTCAAATACACATGATCTCCTACCTGAAACTCCAAGTCACGTCTTCGATTGTCAGCATAAGACTTTTGCCTATCTTATGCCATTTTCATTTTTTCTTGGATGAGCTTTATTTTCTCTATAGAATCTCTGATAAGGTCGGGGCCTAGAAATTGCCTTTCCCCTATTTCATTCTAATATATTGGTGATCGACAACTTTTCCCATATAGAGCTTCAAAAGGTGCCATTTGTATGCTTGCTTGATAACTGTTGTTATATGCAAATTCAACCAGAGGCAAGTGATCATGCCAACTTCCTCCAAAATCAATGACACAAGCCCTGAGCATATCTTCTACCACCTGATTTGTCCTTTCTGTCTGACCATCAGTTTGTGGATGAAAAGCTGTGCTAAAATTCAATCTAGTCCCCAGTGAATGTTGTAAACATTTCCAGAATTGTGATGTAAATCGTGGATCTCTATCTGATATAATAGAGATAGGGATACCATGTAGTTTAACAATTTCTTTGATGTATAATGCTGCTAGAATATCCACAGACCATCGACTTTTTATTGGTATGAAATGTGCAGATTTAGTCAATCGGTCTATGATTACCCATATTCCATCATGTCCACCTCTTGTCTTATGTAACCCATAATGAAATCCATTCCTATACTTTCCCATTTCCATTCGGGAATATTTAAGGGATGTAATTTTCCTGCAGGTCCGAAATGTTCCGCCTTCACTTGTTGGCAAGTAAGACAGCGAGACACAAAGTCAGCTACTTCCCTCTTCATATTGGGCCACAAGAAGTTTCTTTTGAGATCTTGATACATCTTGGTACCTCCTGGATGGATGGAGTACTTTGATTTATGTGCTTCTTCTAAGATCAATTTCTTTGTATCCTCATGATCCGGTATACACATTCGGCCTTTGAATAGCAATCTTCCATCATTAGAAATAGAAAAATCCGGTCTTTGTTTAATATTGGCCTTAATTTCCAGTAAAATTGGATCATCCTCTTGTAACTTGGCCAAATCCTCTATCAATGTAGGTTGAGCTCGGATATTAGTTATGAAGCAATCTTCTTCCTTAACGTCAACATCTAAATTCAACTGGGCAAATTGAGGAATAAGGTTAGTCACACTAATCATGAGACTTGATAACATACCAATTGGTTTTCTGCTAAGTGCACCTGCTACAGCATTCGCCTTGCCAGAATGATATTGAATAGCAAAATCAAAGTCCTTGAGATGTTCTAACCACCTCCTTTGCCTCATATTAAGCTCTTTTTGAGAAAATAAATATTTCAAGCTCTTGTGGTTTGACTAGTCGTGAACTTTTCTCCATAAAGATAATGACGCCAAATTTTCAAGGTGAAAATAACTGCTGCTAATTCCAAATCATGTATAGGATAATTTTCTTCGTGACGTTTCAATTATCTTGAAGAATAGCAAATCACCTTTCCATCTTGCATAAGGACACACCCTAAGCCAATTTCAGATGCATCCGTATATACTTCAAATCCAGCACCCTCTATTGGTAGCGACAAAACAGGGGCTGTTGTAAGATGATTCTTAAGACTTTGAAAACTCTTTTCACAGTCCTTTGACCAGATAAAAGGATTTTCTTTTCTAGTAAGTCTAGTTAAAGGAACCGCGATCTTTGAGAAGTCCTTTATGAATATTCTATAATAATCTGCTAGACCCAAAAAGCTTCTGACTTTAGATATAGTCGTTGGTCGGCTCCAATCTCTAACAGCTTCTACCTTAGAAGGATCCACAGCAATACCTTCTTTTGAAATGATGTGGCCTAGGAATGAGACTTCCTTGAGCCAGAATTCACACTTATTGAGTTTGGCATATAGCTTGTGTTCTCTAAGTGTTTGCAAGGCTATCCTTAGATGTTCTTCATGTTCTTCTCTAGTCTTGGAGTATACCAGGATATCATCGATGAAGACGACGATGAACTGGTCTAAATATGGCTGGAAGACACTGTTCATAAGTTGCATAAATGCTGCTGGGGTATTAGTTAAACCGAACGGCATCACCACGAATTCATAGTGGCCATAACGACTTCGAAAAGCCGATTTATAAATGTCCTCTTCTTTGATTCTAAGCTGATGATAACCTGATCTTAGGTCAATCTTAGAAAAGTACTCAGCTCCCGAAAGCTGATCGAAGAGCTCATCAATACGCAGCAATGGATACTTATTCTTGATTGTAAGTTGATTCAATCGCCGGTAGTCAATGCATAACCTGAGAGAACCATCCTTCTTCTTGACAAATAGAACAGGCGCACCCCAGGGGGATGTGCTAGGTCTGATAAAACCCTTGTCTAGAAGTTCCTGTAATTGCTTCTTTAGTTTCTTAAGTTCTGTGGGGGACATCTTGTAAGGGGCTATAGAAACAGGTGCTGCACCTGGAATGAGTTCAATGGTAAAGTTTACTTCCCTCTCGGGCAGTAAACTAGGCAGTTCGGATGGGAACACGTCAGGGAATTCATTTGCAATAGGAATGTTTGCTAGGATAATTTCCTTAGATTCAATGACAATGACTGAAGCAAGAAAAACTTCACATCCTTTCGAGATAAGTTTGCAGGCGTGAAGAGAAGATATAATGGTAGGATGCTTCTTGTATTTGATGCCAAGAAAAGAAAATCTTGGAAGACCGGGCTTTCGGAAAGATATAATTCTATTTCGGCAGTTGATGTAAGCATCATGGTCTACAAGCCAATCTACCCCTAAAATGGCATCATAACCTTTCATATCAAGGCATACTAAGTTTGCGGGGAGATTGTGTCCTTTTACTACCACCTCACAATCGGGATAATACTTGGTAAGCTTAGTTCCAGATCCTAAAGGTGTAGTAATAGCGAGATCTAAAGGTAGGGGAACTGATGCAGTTGGTAAGGTGTTTGCAAAACTGGTGGAGATAAACAAATGATAAGCACCAGTATCAAATAGCACGAATGCAGGGCGAGAACAGATTTGAAGAGTACCTTCCATGAGCCCATCATTTTGATCCCTGGGCGCTTCTTCTTCATCTATAACTGCATTAAGGCGAGCCTGCCTCCTGCGTCCTCTATTAGCTGATTGCTCTTTCATAAAGGGGCAATCTGGCACACGATGCTCCCTACTTCCACAACGCAAACAAGCACCGAGGCACTTCCAACATTCTTCCGCCGAATGGCCGAATTTCTCGCAAAAAGTGCACGCCGCGGCAACTTGCTCCTTCTCTTCCTTCACCTTTTTATTACTCTTTTGGGAGCTTCCACCGTTCCCGTTCCTTGATCTTTTCTTGTTATCACGGCTTTTGTAGGGTTCCGTGATGCTGAACTTCTCTTTCTTATAATGCCGATCAGATCGTCGGCTAGATTCTTCTCCTTTACCTTTCAACCTTTCGACCTTCTCTAAGGTCCTTTCGCATAAATATGCCCTTTGAACCATCTCCGCATAAGTGCGGATATTCTGTGTCCCCAGTTGCTAATGAAATCGGGCCGTAACCCGTCCATGAATCGGTTTGCTTTTAATAATTCTGTGCTGATAAGGTGTGGTGCATATGGTGCTAGTCTTGAAAACTGTAACTCATACTCTGCAACTGACATCATCCCTTTACGAAGGGAGGCAAACTCCATGGCCTTCCTTTCCTTCACATGCTCGGAGAAGTATTTGGAACAGAATAAGGTGAGAAAGCCATTCCATGTATGAGGTGCGTCGGCCAGAGGCGCCGGAATTGATTTCCACCAAGTACGGGCGTCCTTATTTAATTGGAACGTTGCTAGACGGACTTTCTCTTGATCAGTGCATTGTATGACATCAAATATCCGGTTCATCTCATCGATCCAATTTTCTGCTTCGTCTGGATTGGAAGATCCATAGAAACGCGGAGGATTTAAACTCCAAAAATTACGATGAAGGTCTCCTGCCCTTGCCCCTGCACCACCTTGTGCGATAGTTTGTAGTGCCTGGGTGAGGCTGGCAACGATTTGTTGCATACCGTCCCAATCTACGCGATGAGCCATGATAAGAATAATAAGGTACCTGAGAGAAAAATAACACTCGTTATTTCTCATGAAACCAAATCTTAAACATAATTAATTATCTTATCCCGGGCTCTACCCAATCCTCACATGGGTGTGGAATTTCTTCCTTAGTTCATAGGTATGGGTCCTTAACCTTGGACTTATCCTATGACATGACTCCTTCCCTAAGTCCTGAGACTTAGGCTCTGATACCAACTTAATTGTCACGCCCCGAGCCTTTATTACAGTTGAAGACTCGCTCGGAGAGCGCGAACAGCCGGCATGGTAAGCCTCTTGCAAGTAAGAATAACCAGAGCGCAAGACAATCACACTATTAAATGCAATTGCACAAGATTTAATCAAACTTCAACTTTACTTCATAATGCTCAATATTCAAGATACAATCACTAATTTGATTTTCATTCTACTAGACTCAAGAAATAGGAAAATTACATTGACTCAATCTAGACATTATAGACTTCCTAAGTCTTCGCTCATCTTTAATCGCTCTCGGATCCGCTACTTGAATAATCCGAATCCGAACCCGACTCACTTGCATTTCCTGAAAAAGATTGGAAATAGCTAATGAGCACACTTACCCAGTAGGTATCTTCGCATCAACATGAAGGCACTATTAAAGTGATTAACATTAAATAAGGTAAAATCATGCAATGCGATGATCATGCGATTAAATCAAAGTAACAAGACTATCATATAAGATGGAATGAGAACAAGAATGAACTAGTAAGAATAGGACAAGAACATGATATTGACCTTTCATGAACAAGAATATATCGAGAATGTACTAGCAAGCCACATATTCCTCACTTTAGCATCTTATGCTTATGAGCAAGTGCTTCGTGAATTTCTGTGGAATATCAAGCAAGAATGTCATGTCTTATCGTAGATCTTCACTTATTTATAGAAATAGTACTCCCAATGCAATGCGACGCCAGTAGCATCATACCCCATGGTTTATAAAATAGTATGTTTCCGACAATCAGCCGAGGGGACTAACATAGAGCCCTTAAACACAATCAGTTCTCGATCGCATCTTCAGTTATAAATTAAGCTACTTCCACGCAGTATAACAGTAAAGTATGGCCAAGAATATAGCACTTCCAATAATTCCATGATAACTAAAATCAATGAATGAATGCTTCAACATAAGAATGTAGGAGTCAAGAAATAGACTTTAAACAATGTCATGCTCATAGAAATAAATCGACAGCATAACGGTATTTTCCTTTACTACCATTACATTAGATCAATTTAAGCAATATGACAAGTTCTAGATCATCAAGGTTTGTCTAGAATCATTAGAATATCAACCCTTGGTCAACCTTGGGTAAACATAAACAAGCTATGTAATAGTCGTTTACAAGGCCGTTACACTATGTAACGCGCCATTAATGGGCCGTTACAATGATCAGAGTCTAGAAAGATAAAAATAGACTCAGAGGAATGTGACGGTCTGGCACTGGACCGTTACGTGAGCCTGACGGTCCAGTTAAAGGCCATTACATTTCAAGAATCAGAAACCATGATAGTGTATTCTAGTTATTGGGCTTTAATGGTACAACCAACTCGGCGTCCTAGTGGGAATCCCACGCTCGCGGAGAATTACGGAGGCCTTGAAACAATGATTTCCTAGTCTTTTGGAAGGAACATCCAATAGAGAGGTCCTCATGTCCAAGATTGTGTTCCTATAGTGCAAAGTGTGAACTAATGACAACATACCAGAATATGTGCCATGTACTTATAGAATTGACTCTATAGAGAGAGATATGTATACTCAAATTTGAAAATCATGATGAAAACTCCGTCAATACAATGTTTAAAAAGTCATGCTTTATAATACAAAACTATATACTTTGGCTTCATTAACATAACACAAGTAAAAGTGAGATAACAAACCATGCAATACCTATCATGAATAGTCAAATAACCTTAAAATCACATGATCAGGATAAAACTTAGGTAACTAGGCTTAATAATAAGCAAAATTGGCAAGTTATATTCTGTCTAGGGTTGACAGAGCATAGACTATAACGGTCTGGAGATGGGGCGTCATAGTGAATGTGACGGTCAAGATCCAGCCGTTACATGAATGTAACGCGTCTGTCCAAGCGCGTTAGAATCAACAGTGTAGTTCAAATACCACAAAGTTTGTAACGGTCTGTCGTAGGGCCGTTACATGAAAGTGACGGTCCTTCTGTGATGCGTTACAGTATCTGCTAACAGAAACTAGATAAAACATAAAGAGATCGATTCATATCATGTCTATAATTAAAATACCATGAATCCCTAGACATGATAACGTAGTGTAGGCCAACTACATGCATAGGTATTGATGGATTAGATGAATAGTCAAGTCTTAATCTTTAGTTAGGGCTAAGAGATACATGATATGCATAGAACCAATAAAACATGAAATTGATGATCTAGCATGCATGAAATCCAATCAAAACAGAGTCTCTTAGTCCTATCAAGTTGTTTTTGCCGTTCATGAGATAACCTACCTCTTACTTAGACTGTAGTTCCTGAATTTGGTTGAGAACCTTGCCCTAGTTCTTCTCCTCCTCTTGTGACTTTTCCAACAACTTCTTTAGGTTCTACTCCACGACCTCTTGACCTAAAGATGTGAAATTTGGAGGGGAGTTAGTCTAAAGTATTGTAAACAATTACTTCTAAAGAACTTACCTGAGATAATGACTCCTTACCTTGCTTCTTTACGTCCAAAAAGTAAGGGTCGCACAGTTCAGAACTATGCCTATTTATAGAGTTTAGACAAGGGTTTGAGGATTAGATCGAGTTTAGAGTCCTTATTTCATCAAATCCTAATCTCTAAGAGTCCTTAGCAATATTACAAGCCTTCCCAAGTCGATCCTTAGTGGATAAGATCATCAAATTCTGATCTTTCTACTTGTTCTTTCTTTTACGGAACTAACAGTATGTAACGGTCGTCATCCCGTGCGTTAGAGATATGTGACGGTCTCACGATAGACCGTTACATATCTTGTTTCCAGAGTTCAACATGCCTCAAACTCTTCAACTCACGGAGTACACATAGTGTAACGGTCTATCTCCCATGCGTTACAAGTATGTGACGGTCGGGCTGTAGACCGTTATATTCGTCGTGGATAGAGTTCAAATAAATTAAAACTCTTTTGATAATTATCCATTAACTTATCTTATTAAGTGATGTTTATCCTTAAAAATCCGAGAATAGGCTTAAATACCTACTACAATAGGGGCCAACTTAGTGGGCCTGGTTTAAAAACCCTTTAGACTTTAATTAAGTGAGTTGGGTTAATTGATTAACACCATTTGGCCTTATATTGATTTATAACTTCAAATTAGTCCATTTAATTGCTAATAATGCCATAAAATTATCAAATAAATTCTGGGGCACTACACTATACATCCGACCGTCTCATTCAGCGTCTCACCTATCCAAGTCTATACATCGCCGCACTATTCATGCATCAATTCAAAGTATGTACAGCCTGTGTTCGCAAAGCAAGTCTGTACATTGCGTGCACTGTACATCATCATTCCAAGTCTATACATCGCTCATGCATTACTTCAAGTGTGTACAGCCAGTGCATTCCTTGATATCAAAGTCTATACATTCCTCATCTTTACCTACGTTCAGAACACAAAGTCTATACATTGCATTTGTTTGTGCTTCACTCTAAGTCTGTACATTGCTTCATTGCATGCTACAAAGTCTACACATCCCGTTTGCACTAAGTCTGTACATGGTCTTGGCGCTCGCAAAGTCTGTACATCGACTTGGCGCTCGCAAAGTCTGTACATCGGCTTGGCGCTCACAGAGTCTTGCTGCGTCTATGTGCATAGTCCATGCATTGTCAAGTCTATACAGCGTCTCTCTTAGCGTCTTTTGCATGCAGCATTGAAAGTCTGTACATTCGTTGACAGACTTATGCATAAACACTAAGATAAGTCTGTACATTCGTTGACAGCTTGTCTGAACATCTCATGCATTCAATGTGCATACTTTCATTCTATTGTGCATCTCCTTCAAGATGAAGTCTATACAATCCTTTCTAAGCATTCAAGTCTATACACTCTTGTGTCTGCATTGCATTCACTTCAAGCCTATACACTCTTGTGTCTGCATCGCATTCACTTCAAGTCTATACACTCTTGTGTCTGCATTGCATTCAATTCAAGTCTATACACTCAATGCTGCATCATGCCTGTACACACTTTGTTAAAAGCCTGAACCAAGTCTGTACATCCCCTTAATATCTTCTTATGACTGCTTGACAGATACATCCTTCGAGAAGAAAGATGTCTGGGCACGTGATCTGAGGTTGGCACCTAGCACGTGATCCGAGGACAAAAAGGGCACAGGCCCTGCACACGCCCTAGTTGCTGCTGGTATATATATGGAGCTTCTTCCATCAGAAGAAGACTGATCGAGCAAGAGTGATAGAAGAAGAGAGCAGCAGAGAGGCAGAGAGCAGAAGCAGAAGAAAGAAAAGAAGAAAAAGATTAGAAGCTGAGAGCCAGAGTGAGATAGCAGAAGAAGAAAAAGAAAATGAGAAAGAGAGATGGAGAGCTCGTGAAGAAGAAGAGAAGCTTCATTGTCTTCACTGGACTTTGGATCAGATCCAATCCAGTTTGCTCCTGCGAGAGCTACTTTGTGCATTTCATTTTTTTAGCTTTCAGTCGCTGTGTTTTCGTTTATTGTTTTTCCTTTCATCTGATCATTGTTCTTCCGATTCCCTTATTTTGGGATCGGGGTTCCTCCTGTAGTCTCAGGAGAAGGGAGATTTGTTTCTCCGGTTTGCTGGTGACTGTGTGTCATTAGTGGTTCCCTCTGGTGTGGAGGAAGAGAGGTCCGTGACCTCTGGGTTGCAAGTGGCTGGGAGTCACTTGTGGGTTCCCTCTGGGTTGGCAGAAGAAGAGAGATCTGTGATCTCTGGTTTGCCAGTGACGGGCTGTCACTAGCAGTTCCCCTCCGATTTGGAGGAAGGGAGGTTTTCCTCCGGTTGGCAAGTGACTGGGTGTCACTTGTGTTTTTCCTCTGGTTTAGAGGAATGGAGGCTCGCCCTCCAGTTCTGGTCTTGTGGGTAGCAAGTCCAGGTGTCAAGCTTCTGTGAGTTGTAGAGCTTGGTTTGAGGGATTTATTTCCCTTGGTTTGTCAAGCTATTTGGCAGCGTTTGTTTGCAGACTGAGTCTGCTGTTCTAGCCTTGCTAGTGGAAGCCTCACTCCGGTTTGGAGTGAGGGGTGGACATAGGTCTGTGGATCGAACCACCTAAAAATCCTGGTGTTCACTTGTGGTCTGATTTTCCTTATGTGTTCTTTTCATTGCTGCGCTCATTAGATGGTTGCTTAGGATCGTGTGTGGGCTACTTGAATTGTTGTCTTGCTTTGATCCTTCTAAGTATTCTCAGTATATTTCTGCAACAGCTTTTTAATTCTACATATCTGTGCATTAGAGATTTAATTAGGCTATATTTGAAGAGGGATACATTCACCCCCCCTCTGTATCCGGGCCTTGCACCCTATCAACCTAGTGGCTGAGAAAATGATGACAGACGAAGATTTCGTCCAATATGCTGACAGATGGAGGTCCCTGTCATGCTCCGACGCGGAATATCAGAACACAGTAGTTATATACATTCATGATAAACAGAGCAATAACGAAAATAAAAGAACATAATTGCAAAGAGAAAGAATTACTCCAAGATACCAATTTACTTATAAATGAGAGAATATAATGTCTCCAACAACTTTATAACATCCAACATCATGACTCGAAGAAAAGAAAATAAAGAAAAAGATTACAACTCTTAACGACAGCTCTTAATGACATTACTAAACAACGACTTGTCAAAACCACTATATGACCATTCCATAATTCTACTAAGACAATGGTCTATTTCACATCTAACGGGTCCACTCTGGGTCTTCACTCTTGCCCATCCCCGTCCGTTTGCGTATCATCCCCGGAGCTACCTGAAATGGGGGAAAAACTGGGTGAGCGAACACTCAGTAGGTAGTAGCAGGCAAAGTTTAAGTAATTAACCAATTTAATTAAATGTCATGCGAATAAATTGATGATAAAACAAAACTAACATATGAAATGATGGAATTAAAATAATAGAATGAGTTGAACAGAGATATATCATTTCTAGGAAAATGGCCGATCAAGCACGCAAACAAGCTAGTCATACAGAGATATATTCAATATAGGAATTTAATAACTTGTAGAAATGTATAGGGAAAATGAATGTCATAGACAACACGCTAGTCATGCACTCGGTACAATGCCTCACCATGTCATTACAACTCCCCGGGGCACTAGTACTTTTCGAGCGCTCCTCCCAGGACTAGAGCAGGCCCTTATGATGCGTTGGCATAGATTTGGTAGATCCAAGATCCCAAGTGACCATCTTAGACATTCATTGAATTCGGCCAGGAATTCCAAGGTCAAGCTATGTAGCTTATCATCTAGGACCAAGTGACATTTCAATAATTGAAATGAAGCCATGAGATTAAGGGGAATAAAGCATACAAGACACACACATGAAAATAAGCTCTGGACAAGTTGCGATCATGAGCGGGCCACCAAGAGGAATAAAACGGTTTATACTGGACCGCAAAGGTCAAAATTGGGCCATAGGGACGAAGCCTAGCATTGAAGGAAGAAAACAATCAGAGAGGGGCCGCAACATGATAAAGACGGTCCCCGCTAGGCCGCTTAATACAAAAATGGTCCACGGCTGGCCGCAACTAGGTTGGGCCCAGTAATGGTTTACCAGTCGACTCAGCTAATCCTTGGTCAGCCTGGATATGGTGGAACTAGACCAGGGTCCAATCCACATGTCCCAGACCAAACCCAAGGGGCTCAGGTCAACTTACACAAGGCTAGGTCGACTGGAATCAAGGGAAAGTCGACCGACCAGCTTGGCACACAGGCCAGGTCAAAATCAGAAATGTTGTCGCCAAGTCGCCGCACCCTGGAATAGGGCGGTCTACCTTGGGCCGCTATTAGAGGGTAGTCGTCCCAGAAGAGCCGTATTTAACCAGACAGTCCCAATTTGGGCTGTAAAACAAGCGGTCTGATCGAATCGATCGGTATAGGGTTGGGGGTACAACCTGCCCGGCGTCCTAGTGGAATCCCAGGCTCACAGGGTCTTATGGTGGTCTCATAATCGAGGTCCTAGTCCGACGGATGGAATATCCGGCGGAGAGTACCAACTATTACAAGATTAAAGGTTAGAAACATCAGAAAATGAAAGTATAGTGGCCAGCAAGCACCACCAGAGTGGGGTGACTGTCAAACAATCCTAGTAAATTTTTCCACAATATCCATTAATAATGAAGTAATAATTTCATAATCGAAGGGTTTTATATGTGACAAGAGAAGCAAGAATTTAGATATGATTGTAGGTGACCATAGTTAAATCAGGTATTACAAATGTTCCATTCAATCCATTTATTTAATGTGTTTTTATCTTACACACACTGTCTAAACAAGGTGAACACAATTAATAAAACAACGAGTTGGATAAAACCCAAAAGTAAATGGCGGCCGGTCGCCCAGCCGCTAGTGATCAGAAGCGGTCAGAATCTGGCCGCAATGAAACCTTTGTGGTCTATCGTGAGGCCGCTAGCATGCAATGGGTTTCAACATTTCAAAAGGTGAAAAATGGTCTGTCGCGAGGCCGCCCAGGGTCAGAGGCGGTTCTTGGTGCGACCGCAACCAAGATGCCACATCTGGCCTCCGGCGAGCTCTGATAGACCTCGCTTTCAACATGAAATTCACGTAGTACAGTACGTAAAATCTAGGCAAAAACCTATGAATCGAAAGAAGACAAGAAGGCATATGACATAGCATGATTAATTAGGATTTGAGACTACTATAGCCTAGCATTAATCCAGATAAATGGGAACTAATGAGTTCGGTGCCCTAATCGACATGCTTTGACTAAAACAAGAAGTACGCATGTTACACGATATGAAAATTGGGGCTTTTACTATCAAAAGAAAGGGGACTCGAAGATGCTTCCAATGATATATTCTTATTAGGGTTTAGTCCACTATCTCTACCTTAATCAAAGATCAAAGCGAATGCTGGACACTCGAATCCGCACGAACTCCGCGCTCCACAACCTCGACGATTCTTCCCTCGAACGTGCTCCTTGCTGGCCGCCTCAGCAAATGGGGGTTCTAGGTTGGGCTAGGGTTAGTTTTATAGTAGGCAAGTCGATTTAGGGGGGGAGATAAGGTTGGGAAGAGTCCCACGAACTCGACGCGCGGGGGAATCGCGCATTGACCAAGTCGCGCCGTCTCTCGCTCAAAATTGAGCTCCTAGGGTTAGGGTTTTCGGGTGGAATGAGAGGGGAAATGAGCTATACATCAAGGCCATTCGAATGGGCCTGGTTTGGGCTCAGATGATCGAGATTCGGGCTAGAATTAAGCGATCTATGGTCTGGTTAGTTTAAACTCAATTTTAGCCATAATTCCATTAATTCGGCTTAATATAAATTTTATTTAGGGTTCGACCAAGAAGACAAAATGTCTGGAAATTAGGTCCTCTACTTGATTATAAATTTTCTAGATTTTTATAAATTAGTTAAAAATTCACCTAAAGGAATTTCTAAATTAATAGTAAATAATTTTCTTAATTATTATCCGTTATAATGTTTAATTGATTCTGGGGGTGCTACACCCACCCCCACTTTAAGGAATTTGGTCCTCCAAATTTACTACACTTATTGAAGTGGGGTTAAATAAGATTACCGACCTTAAAATAGACCAGGGTACTGCTTTCGGATAGCTTCTTCAGATTCTCAGGTAGCTTCCTCGCTCCCACGTCGGCTCCACTGAACTTTGATCATCGGTATGGACCGATTCCTGAGTTGTTGTTGCTTCCTATCCAAAATCTTGATGGATCTCTCCTCATAAGTCAAATCTTCTTTCAACTCTAGATCTGCATGTTGAATGATGTGCGTGGGGTCGTATACATACTTTCGTAGCATAGACACATGGAAAACATTATGTACTCCAGATAACTGGGGTGACAAAGCCAACTTGTAGGCAACTTCTCCAACTCTCTCGAGAATCTCAATTGGGCCTATATATCTCGGACTTAGCTTACCGCGAATGCCAAACCTTCGAACTCCTCTCATAGGCGAAACCTTCAAAAATACATGCTCGCCTACTAGAAACTCCAAGTCTCTCCTTCTATTATCTGCATAGCTTTTCTGTCTTGACTGTGCAACTTGCATACGATCTCGGATAACCCGGATACTCTTGGATGATTCTGAAATGAGATCCGATCCTAGCCATTGCTTCTCGCCTACCTCATCCCAGCATAAAGGTGATCGGCAACTCCTTCCATAAAGAGCCTCGAACGGTGCCATCTGGATACTTGACTGGTAAATGTTATTGTAGGCAAATTCTATTAGAGACAAATGTTCATGCCAACTACAACCAAAGTCGATCATGCAAGCCCTTAGCATATCTTCGACAGTCTAATTGGTTCTCTCGGTTTGCCCGTCCGTCTGAGGATGAAATGCGGTACTAAAGTTCAGACGGGTTCCCAAGGACTCCTGTAATCCTCTCCAAAAATGTGAGGTAAACCTTGGGTCTCTGTCTAACACAATGTTCACAGGTACACCATGTAATCTTACAACTTCCTTCATATACAAAGCAGCCAAAACATCTACTGTCCACTTCGACTTAATGGACAAGAAATGCACAGATTTAGTCAACCTATCCACAATTACCCATATTGCATCGAAGCCGCCACGAGTTTTTGGTAAGCCCATTATAAAATCCATGCTGATGCTCTCCCACTTCCATTGTGGTATATCGAGCGGTTTTAATTTCCCGACAGGTCTGAAATGTTTGGCCTTCACTTGTTGGCATACCAGACATCTACTTACGAACTCTGCCACTTCCCGTTTCATATTTGGCCACCAAAAGGTCCTCTTTAAATCTCGGCACATCTTAGTGGCTCCAGGATGAATAGTATACTTGGATCTATGGGCTTCTTCAAGGATCTTGTTTTTTTACTTCGGCTAAATCAGAGATGCATGTCCTTCTCCAAAATAATAACTTATCATCATCAGCCAACACGAAATCTGGTCTATTACTTAGACTTCCCTTGATCTCTACTAACACTGGATCGTTATCTTGTAGGGTCTTAATTTCCATCAACAGCTCGGGACGAAGCTGAAACTGAGCGATCATGACCCGATACTTACTAACATTAAGGTCTAGACTAGCCAACTGCTCCAGCAGTCTCCATTCTTGAAACATGAGACTAGACAACTTTGCTACCAGCTTGCGGCTCAAAGCATCATCCACTACATTACCCTTCGCAGGGTGATACTCTATGGAGAAGTCAAAATCCTTCAAATATTCAAGCCATCTTCTCTGCCACATATTGAGCTCTTTCTGAGAGAACAAATACTTCAAGCTCTTATGATCATAAAATACAGTAAAAGTCTCTCCATACAAGTAATGCCTCCAAATCTTCCAGGCAAAAACCACTGCAGCGAGCTCTAAGTCATGGACAGGATAGTTCTCTTCATGCTTCCTCAACTATCTAGAAGAATAGGCTATCACCCTGCCATGCTGCATAAGACAACCTAGGCCAATGCCCAAGGCATTAGTATAGACTTCAAATCCTCCTTCTCCCGAAGGTAAGGCCAAAACAGGGTTAGTGGTCAAACATTCTTTCAAGCTATGGAAACTTCGTTCACAGTCTTCTGACCACTCGAATCGGTTCTCCTTACGGATCAATCTGGTCAGAGGTACTACAATCTTGAAGAAATCCTTAATGAATCTTCGATAGTAACCTACTAGGCCAAGAAAACTTCTGACTTCGGTTACATTCGCACACCTAACCCAGTTTCTCACTGCCTCTACTTTAGAGGGATCTACAGGATTCTATCTTTAGAAATAATGTGCCCCAGAAAAGACACTTCTTGCAGCTAGAATTCACACTTACTAAACTTGACGTACAACTGTTGGTCCCTCAATATCTGCAATGCCATCCTCAAGTGCTCTGCATGCTCCTCCTTGCTCTTGGAGTATATTAAAATATCATCGATAAAAACCACGACCCACAGATCTAAGTAGGGCCGGAACACATTATTCATCAGCTGCATAAAGGCTGTAGGAGCATTCGTTAGACCAAAAGGCATTACAACAAACTCGAAATGCCCATACTTGCTACGGAATGCCGTTTTAAAGATATCTTCATCCTTGATCTGCAACTGATGACACCCTGATCACAGATCAATCTTGAAAAAATATTGTGCTCCTTGTATCTGATCAAACAACTCATCTATTCTCGGCAACAGGTACTTATTCTTGACAGTAAGCTGGTTCAATTGATGATAATCAATGCACAACCTCAGAGAGCCATCCTTCTTCCTTACAAGCAACACTGGGGCTCCCCACGGGGATGTACTCGGACGAATAAACCCCTTCTGAAGTAACTCCATTAATTGCTCTTTCAATTCTCTTAACTCCGTAGGAGACATACGATACGGAGCTTTAGAAACTGGAGACGTGCCAGGAAGTAGATCAATAGAAAAGATGACATCTCTCTCTAGTGGAAGTCCTGGCAAATCTTCATGAAACACATCTGGGAAGTCTCGAACAATAGGGATGTCCTCAATCTCCAACTCCTTCTCGTCGATCAAGGAAACCAACACCAAAAATGCCTGACATCCCTTCCTTAACAACTTCTCGGCCCGAAGTGCTGATATAAGTGGCACAAACTTAGAATGCCTAACCCCGACAAAAGAAAGCTCGGGGTGCCCAGAGAAAGACACAGTGCCAGATTTACAATGAACGCTAGCCTCATACTTAGGTAACCAATATGCTCCTAGGATTACATCATAATCCTTCATCTTCATACAGACCAAATCAGCTGACATATTCCGCCCATTAACCAAAATCGTATAAGAAGGATAATAATACTTAATTGTTGAACCTGAACCAATAGGGGTTGATATTTTCAGTTTAAAGTTCATCAATGCAGGTTTCGCAGATAAAGACTTAGCAAAACTTTAAGAAATAAAAGAATGCGTAGCTCCGGTATCAAAGTGAACAAGTGCCGGCTTATCAAAAATAACAAGTGTACCTTCAACCAATCCACCCTCCTCGGTGGCTTCTGCCTCGATTTCCTGTAGGGCTTGAGGCTTGCCTTGCCGCTTTTGGCCTCCCTACGGCTTGCTTGGTGTAGCTTGATCAGATAGAAGAGGACACTCAGGGATATGGTGGTCCCTGCTCTGACAACGCAAACAGGCACCTAGCTTGCGCTAGCATTCTTTCATCTGGTGACTCGGGCGATCACAATACTTGTAAAGAGCTTTGGATGATGCAACTGGACCTGACTTCTTGTCATCATTTCTTGGCTTCTTATCCTTCCACGAACTAGATCCGCCAGAGGGCCTCTTCTTGCCATTGCTGGGTTTGAAACTCCCAGAATTAGTGTTCTGCTCTTTCTTGGTGTTCCTTCCTTGGATCCTCTCAGTCATCTCCGTGGTATCTTCAAGAACTTGAGCCTTTCTCACAATTTCAGCATAAGTGTGGATCTCCAAAGGTGTCAATTGGTTAATATACTGAAGCTTCAATCCATTGAGAAACCTCTTGGCCTTCATCTTTTCCGTAGATACCAAATGCGACGCATAGCAGGATAATCTGGCGAATTGAGCTTCATATTCAGCAACCGATAAGTTCCTTTGCTTCAAAGCAGCGAACTCTGCCGCCTTCTTCTCTTGTACTTTGTCCGAGAAATATTTACTATTGAAAAGGTCCTCAAACTCTTTCCACGATACCTGCCTTTCTCCTAGTGTGGCTTTTACTGCATCCCACCACGTTCGAGCATCACGATCCAACTAGAAGGTAGTCAAGAGAACGTGCTCCTGGTCACTACATTGCATAACTTCGAGAATCCGATCCATCTCTTTTAGGTAATGCTCGGCTTCATCAGGATCCATCGAACCACCAAATCATGGGGGATTCAATCCTCAGAAATTCCGGTGGAGGTCACCGGCTCCATGGTGCGCTCCTTCTCCTTGGGCCACCTGCTGGAGGGCCCGAGTCAAACCCTGCACTGTACGCTGCATATCCCTCCATTGCGCATGTTCAGCTGCCATCGCGACGGATTCCTATACGCAGGAAAATTAATTAGAAACAGCCTAGCGGGAATCTTTTAGAGTTTATTAATTAACTCAACCCAAGTCTCTACCCAGTCTCATCGGGTTGGATCCTTAGACTTTAGCAAGGTCACTAGTTCTATGACACCACTTAGAAACCTAGGAACTTAGAAACCTAGGCTCTGATGCCACAAAACTGTCACGCCCCGACGCGGAATATCAGAATGCAGCAGTTATATACACTCATGATAAATAGAGCAATAATGGAAATAAAAGAACATAATTGCAAAGAGAAAGAATTACTCCAAGATACCAATTTACTTATAAATGAGAGAATAAAATGTCTCCAACAACTTCATAACATCCAACATCATGACTCGAAGAAAAGGAAATAAAGAAAAATATTACTACTCTTAATGACAGCTCTTAATGACATTACTAAACAATGACTCGTCAAAACCACTATGTGACCATTCCACAATTCTACTAAGACAACGGTCTATTTCACATCTAACAGGTCCACTCCGGGTCTTCACTCTTGCCCATCCTCGTCCGTTTGCATTTCATCACCGAAGGTACCTGAAATGGGGGAAAAATTGGGTGAGCGAACACTCAGTAGGTAGTAGCAAGCAAAGTTTAAGTAATTAACCAATTTAATTAAATGTCATGCAAATAAATGGATGATAAAATAAAACTAACATATGAAATGATGGAATGAAAATAATAGAATGAGTTGAACAGAGATATATCTTTTCCAGGAAAATGGCCGATCAAGCACGCAAACAAGCCAGTCATACAGAGATATATTCAATATAGGAATTTAATAACTTGTAGAAATGTATAGGGAAAATGAATGTCATAGACAACACGCTAGTCATGCACTCGATGCAATGCCTCACCATGTCATTACAACTCCCCGGGGAACTAGTACTTTTCGGGCGCTCCTCCCAAGACTAGACCGGGCCCTTATGATGCGTTGGCATTGATTTGGTGGATCTAAGATCCCAAGTGACGATCTTAGACATTCATTGAATTTGGCCAGGAATTCCAAGGTCAAGCGATGTAACTTATCATCTAGGACCAAGTGACATTTCAATAATTGAAATGAAGCCTTGAGATTAAGGGGAATAAAGCACACAAGACACACACATGAAAACAGGCGCTGGACAAGTTACAGTCATGAGCGGGCCGCCAAGAGGAATAAAACGGTCTATACTGGACCACAAAGGTCAAAATTGGGCCATAGGGACGAAGCCCAGTGTTGAAGGAAGAAAATGGTCAGAGAGGGGCCGCAACATGATAAAGACGGTCCCCGCTAGGCCGCTTAAAACAAAAACGGTCCACGGCTGGCCGCAACTAGGTTGGGCCCAGCAATGGTTTACCAGTTGACTCAGCTAATCCTTGGTCAGCCTGGATATGGTGGAACCAGACCAGGGTCCAATCCACACGTCCCAGATCAAACCCAAGAGGCTCAGGTCGACTTACACAAGGCTAGGTCAACTGGAATCAAGGGAAAGTCGATCGACAAACTTGGCACACAGGCCAGGTCAAAATCAAAAATACGGTCGCCAAGTCGGTGCACCTTGGAACAGGGCGATCTACCTTGGGCCGCTATTAGAGGGTAGCGGCCCCAGAAGGGCCTCATTTAACCAAACAGTCCCGATTTTGGGCTGTAAAACAAGCGCTGATCGAATCGATCGGTACAGGGTTGGGGGTACAACCTGTCCGACGTCCTAGTGGGAATCTCAGGCTCGCGGGATCTTATGGAGGTCTCATAATAGAGGTCCTAGTCCTACAGAAGGAATATCCGGCGGAGAGTCCCAACTATTACAAGATTAAAGGTTATAAGCATCGGAAAATGAAAGTATAGCGGTCAGCCAGCACCACCGAAGTGGGGTGACTGTCAAACAATCCTAGTGAATTTTTCCACAATATCCATTAACAATGAAGTAATAATTTCATAATCGAAGGGTTTTATATGTGACAAGAGAAGCAAGAATTTAGATATGATTGTGGATGACCATAGTTAAATCAGGTATTACAAATGTTCCATTCAATCTATTTATTTAATGTGTTTCTATCCTACACACACTGTCTAAACAAGGTGAACACAATTAATAAAACAACAAGTTGGATAAAACCCATAAGTAAATGGCGGTCTGTCGCGCAACCGCTAGTGATCAGAAGCGGTCAGAATCTGGCCGCAACCCAACCTTTGCGGTCTGTCGCGAGGCCGCTAGCATGCAACGGGTTTCAACATTTCAAAAGGTGAAAACGGTCTGTCGCGAGGTTGCCCAGGGTCAGAGGCGGTTCCTGGTGCGACCACAACCAAGACACCACGTCTGGCCTCCGGTGAGCTCCGATAGACCTCGCTTTCAACATGAAATTCACGCAGTACAGTACGTAAAAATTGGGCAAAAGCTATGAACAGATAGATAACCAGAAGGCGCACGACATAGCATGATTAATTAGGATTTGTGCCTACTATAGCCTAGCATTAATCCAGATAAATGGGAACTAATGAGTTTGGTGCCCTAATCGACATGCTTTGACTAAAACAGGAATTACGCATGTTATACGGTATGAAAATTGGGGAGTTTAGTATCAAAAGAAAGGGGACTCGAAGACGCTTCCAATGATATATTCTTATTAGGGTTTAGTCCACTATTGTAGACATGCCAAAATTGATGCTATGTTGAGAAAATCTCATGTCATCACGTGACGCCCCAAAGTGGACTTCAATATTGGCTTAATATGAAGTTTTTCTAATCATTTGGTAGTTTTTTTCATAATAGCTCTAATTTTTCATAATAATTGTAATTAACGCCTGCGGAAGGGCGTCATTTAACTGACGACCTGATGGAGGTCGTGATTTCACAAATTAACGATTGTTCAAACAAGCGTTATTTCCTTGATTTAACGAATCCTAAATAAAATAAAATTCAAACAATTGACGCCCTCCTTAGGGGCGTTGATTATTTGACGCTCATTCAAACAGGCATCATTTGTCAATTTTTAAATTAGGAAAGTCCTTTATTGCCATAAATAAATCCAGGAATCAACGACTGTGTGGATGTCGTCATTTCAATTAATGCCCCGCTTCAGGTCGTCATTTTCATTTCCGTCTCCGTTTCGCCTGCTACCTTCCAGTAGTGATCCTTTCCCCATTTTACACCTTGTGTTTGATTGGGAAGAGGGATCCTTGCTGGAGGATTGATTGCCTTGTTTTAATCCTATTGATGCAAGGATTTTGGGCCTATAAATACCCCTTGAATTCCTCACGTGCGAGAAAAAACAATAGAAGAGAAAACAAAAATAATAGAACAAGAGCTAACAAGAGAGTTAAGGAGCTAACATGGAGAGCACTACAAAGGAAGAGAGAGTTTCTTTCTCTTTTGCAGGTTTTTCCTCCAAGCTTCCTCCACGGGCGAGCTTCCTCAGGCGTTCTCCTTCCCACGAGCGGTGTTTCTTCATCCCACGTTTCTTCATCCTGCAGCTGCAGCGGCCCTTGTTATTTCCCTTTACTGCTGCACACACAGCAGCAGGGGTTCCCTCTCTTAGCATTTTTATTGGCATCATACGCACTCTTTCTTCTAGCTCTCTGCTAGAGTTATCACCATACCATATATTGTTTTAGCTTTGCATTGCATTCATATTCCCTATACCTTGTTACTCCTTCTTAGGGGTTTAAAAACCAAAACACACAAGGTGTGTTCATGCCCAATTTGATTGATTCTATACTTTTAGAACATTGATACTACACCTCACTTGGCTAATCCAGATCTTTGTTTATTTTGTGTGTTTTCTTACAAGGGTAATCAAGCTATAAACCCCCTTCATCGGCCGGCTGGTAGAAGAAGGAAGGAAGAACTTGTAATTTCCCCGCTTAATACAAGGTACATGCGATCATCCTATTTTTGAGGTAACCCCTCTGGCGATCACCCTCCTTAGAGCATCTCATGCTCTCGCTTTTCCTCATGTCCCACATGTTTTAGCACATTAGTCACTTTTTTTCTATTAAATCTTTTTTTTCTTTTCTCTTTAAAAAAATGTCTATGTGACACGTTCAGAAATTGGCGATCACGGTGGGACCCTTTTTGTTTTTAGTTTGATTACCCCTCCGTTCGACGCCCTCGCGTGCCCCTCCCTTCGGCGCCCTCGCGTGCCCCTCCCTTTGGCAGCCTCGGGTGCCCCTCCTTCGTGCTCCACGTAGCACACTACCCTTGTGCACCACGTGCACACCCCCACTGGATTAGCCAATTTGCGAAGTGTTTATAGCATTTTTTTTAGAGGAGATTTGATTTCTGTTAATTATTAGGGCTTCGGTTCTCTGAACTGAATAGCGCCCTCCACTCCGCCGTCATTTCTGCATACAGCGACTGTTCAAACAGGCACTATTTTCATATATTTCTTGCATTCTTATTATTTTCATAATCTACGCCCCTCACAGAGGCGACATTTTCACATTTAACACCTCACACCAAGGCGTCAGTTTCTTTGATTGCTATTGATTTTGGCCATTTCCCTGATTATTGTTTATTGTGTTTCAACGCCCTTTTCAGAGGTGTTGTTTCCTCATTTAATGCCTCACACCAAGGCGTTTTTCACCGCTTGCTGTTGCCACAATTTGTTGACTGCATTTTGACGCCCCCCGCAAAGGCGTCTTTCACTGATACAGCACCTTACTCAAAGGCGTTATTTTGATTATCATTATTTTTATTCATCATTTCGAGCATTGTTTACTGCCATCTGACGCCCCTTCACAGAGGCGTCATTTCTTCAGACAGCGCCTCACCCTAAGGCGGTATTTCATTTTGGTGGCCTTCTGTTACACCGTTCACAGTGATTAGCTCTGCTTGTAGATATAGCGACCTGCCCCAAGTTGTCATTTTGTTTTGCGCCTACAGAACCCTGGTTACTACTGTTCATTCACCTGTTGATTGCTATTACTGTCTGTTTGATCATTATATGCTTGATTTGCCTGCATTAGACTGCATCTTAGGGCATTTGGTTGAGAGACCTCCTCTCTCTACACACTTAGGATCTCACCCCCTTTTGGTGAAGGAAGGACTCTCCATTGAGCATTCCGTCTCATTGGATCGGAAATTCCTAAACCAAGCCTCCGTAAGTCCCCGCACCCGTGGATTCCCTCACGGACGCCGGGCAGGTTGTACCATTGAAACACCCGGAGTATAGTTGACCCATACGTTGGTGAAGAGAGAGAAAGAACCTAGTTAACCCGGAGATTACACCCAAACTACAAACTAGGACCCACATTCAAAAAGAGAATTCATTATACTCTAAAACTCACCTTAATCTCCAAAGAAAGCATTAAAACTTTGGGTTCATAACAACTTGGGTGTATATCTTGTTTGAGTGGGTGATTATCTCTTGATTTTACTTGATTATTTGAAATATTTCTCTCTCTTTAAACATGAAACTCCGTTCAGGTAAAATCATCAATATGACCAACTACGGGTATACTTAGGATGGTTATGAGGAGGGTCACTCTGACCCATTTTATGAGGTTCCCCCTCAGGATTCCGTCTACTACGAGGGAAACTATGCTCCCTCTCCCACTCACTACCCTCAGGTCCATATGGTGGACACTACTTCTCAGGAGGTCGAGCCTTCTTCCCGGACTCAACCTACCACCTCCCAAAATACCTCCGGGATGCCTCCCCTTCTTTTAACTTTAATGATTTCCTCAAAGCTTTGACTCAGTTAGATGATTCCCAATGTCAGGCGGTCCTCGCCGCCTTAAAAGGGAATCTGTCCCGTCATCTTCCAACCTTCCCCAGGCCGCGGGTGGCCACTCTGTTAACTTTCCCAACGACCAGGCGGTCGCACCTAGGGTGCCTTCACGCCCACCAACTCCTGTTATGACTACGCCGGCCCAACTGGCAAGTCACTCCGCTAATAGGCCTCAGCCACCTCCTATTCCTCAATTTCTAAGGAGGCCGATGCCAAACCAATACTCTTCCAATTCGGCCCCAGCCGAGTCTGATGCCCACACTATACTCCTCCAAAAGATTGCTAGTATGGAGGAGCAGCTGAAGAAGGTCACGGCAGTGAAGACTACTTCCGAAATTACTCTTCCCACTTTTCCAGTCTTTCATCTACCACCATATGAGATGCCGAATTTCCGGCGGTACAATAGAACATGCAATCCGTATATCCATTTGAAATACTTCTTGTACGAGGCGTCATTTTGGCAGGATAACAATACCTCTCTGGCCTATCTCTTTAGGCGATCTTTAGATGGTCCGGCACTAGAATGGTTTTACTCTTTGGAGCCGACTGATGCTGGCGATTTTGATGCTGTCCAACGAAAGTTTCTGCAGATGTACAAGGACCGTGTGGGTCCCTCCCTATCTGTTACCGATCTGGTTGCCGAAAAGATGAAGCCCGAGGAGGACTTCGTTTCATTTGCTGATAGGTGGAGAACTATGGCCGAAAGACTGAAGGACACACTGTCAGAGCCGGAGCAAGTAAAAATGATTATATCAAACTCCACTCCGCAGTTCCGCCACATCTTAGCAATGAACAAATTAAGCACAATGGAGGAGCTCTATGAAAGAGCAAGGTATATACAAACACAAATGAAAGATTTGCCCATTATGGGCATGTTTGAACCGAGGCCGAAGGTAATAAGAAAGAATGTCAATACTGGCAATACTGGTGCAACTACTGAAGGCACTGTTACCAATGAGCAGGTGAGCGCGTTTGGCAACTCCGCACCTTTTTGCCACCCTACGAACCCAAGGCCGCCACCACAACAGCCTGCCTTCCAGAACCAAGTCCACCAGCCAAACAACAATCCTCCTCAGACTTTCCAGCCTCTTCCACCACAACAGTAGTAACAACCTCACTTCCCCCCACAAAATCAACCCCCACAATATCACCAAGTACCCCCGCTGACTAATTATGCACCACAACAACCGCAACGATCGAGAAGACCATTGGGTCCCCGAAGAGCCCAATATCCTCCATTGCCCGAAAGTCTACCCGATATTTTCAATGCCCTCATGGCCGCCAACATGCTCACCTTGCCTAAAAAAAGAACTGTGTGGCCACAACATGTAGACACCTCTCGTTATTGCGTCTTCCATCGGCAATCGGGGCACGACATTGATCATTGCTTTCACTTCAAAGATTACATATATGACATGAATGATCAAGGTGATATTGATTGGGACGAGATGAGGAGGTTCATTGCTACTTTAAAGGCATGAAGGCCTCCTCGGCAACCACAGGCTCAGCAGCCTCCTCAGCAACCAGCAGTACCTCCTCCACAGCAACAGCAGGTTCCTGCACCCCAGCCGAATATGGGGATCGTAAATAATCCACTACCGGAGCACCCGGTGCAAAATCAACAAGTAAACCATGTTACCTCAATCCATGAAGTGGAGAGAGGGCAGGGCTGGCATGAAGAGCGCGCCTCTGTCGGGGCTGTGAACGAAACTTCCAGTCAACCACAACCACCACAATTATTAAGAAGGCTCCAACCTGCACCCTCTTCCCAACCGACACGTCCCCTCATACGTTCTACCACCCAAGGGCCACTTAACTCTAACACCACTCCTTTGCAGCCTCTTCTTACACGCCAACCCGTAAACTCTTCTTCACCAAATAGACCCTTCCTTATCCGCCCCCCGCTGACGACCGTTTCCCCTCTGTTTCACCACAACCTACCCTGTCTACCACCACCATGCTTCCGAGGCCTCTCCTTGTTACCCGGCCTCCACCTCCACCTTCCGCTAACCCTCAGCCGGCAAGGCCCCTTATAAAAACACCTTCTTCTACCAATCTTCCCTCAGTATCCAACACACCTTCCATCGTTCCCTCTACCTCCTCTAACCCTCCACCTACTCTAGGCCCGACAGAGGCGCCGAAAACAATGGTGCTCCATAGTGGACAGATGTTACACCGAGTGTTTCCCCAGTGGGAGCAGGAGCCGGTACAAGAACAAGGAGAACAAGAGCAAGAGTCTGTACCGGGTACAGAGTATGATCTATTAAAGCATCTAGACAGAACACCGGCCCAGATTTCCATTCTAGAATTGATTAGAAGATCTACTACACATCAGTTGGCCCTGAAGCAATATCTGCAGAAAGTAATGGTAAATGAAGATATCCCAGTTGAACAGGTCACTACAGTTCTGACTCCAGCCAGCAATCAACCGGCCATTACCTTTTATGAACATGAATTGGCTCTGTAGCCGGCCAGAAAATATGCACTGTGCATTACTATTGATATTAACAAAGTGCCAGTCAAACAATGCTTAGTGGATACCGGGGCATCGATTAATGTGTTACCTCCGAGCACCTTGAAGATGTGTGGCATTCCAGACAGTCAAATCTGGCCATCCACTATTACTGTCACGGCCTATAACAACACTAAGAAGCCTCCCCTGGGGATGATTACTCTGAAATTTGGTCTGGGTCCGGTCTCGATCGCAGCGGATTTTCACATTCTAGATATGGACCCGACATTCAATGGCATCTTGGGCCGTCCCTACATTCAAGAACTTGATGTTGTGCCCTCCACAAACCATCAATGTATAAAATTTCCACACAAGGGGCACATTATCAAAGTCACCAGTATGCCCATCTTACCGACAGAGGATATACATTCTGCAACATCAGTGCCTTCTATGTGGCCTCCAATAGGCCTTTACTTCAGTATTGATGTTGCCGACCTGTGGCAGACTTGTTAAGTCTCCAGTTGCTAAGTCGGCATCAGTTTCATGACACCCCTACCCTCCTAGGGGAAGAAAAAGAAGAAAATGTTGAATACCCCAGGATGGAATATTTTAATGAAAATGGGGTATAAGACTGGTAAAGGCCTGGGCATTAATCTCAAGCCAGAGTTAAACCTGTCAGGCACCAGAAGATGATTCCCCGGGGTGGCCAGGGTACAAAGGCCAAGCAAAGACAAAGATGAAGAAGGGCCATGGGCCGTCATGACTTCAACTCTTAAAACAGACCGACAGCCTCTCACATGGACCCTACAAACAGACTTTGTGAAAGGGGGTACTCAAAATGATGAGCAAACCACATTAGTTACTTCCATGCTAGACTGTCAAGATGTACATGCACAGCAGTTTGCTCGCCACATAGCCCCACTGACTACATACAAAGCTCTGGAGTCACTAAGGCCCGATAAAAGAAGAAAAAAGGATGACCCGGAATGTGACTGGTACCGATGGTTCGACATGAACGACATTACCATTGCTCTGAGCTGTCTGTTCATGCCAACTGACCCGAATGGCCACCTTTATTCATGAACTAATTTAAAAGCCAGCAGTGATTACTGACAAAAGGCAGCTGTTAAGCAACTACATAGATACCGGGGAGTCGGATGTGCCGTATGAAGAAGGCTTCAATGTGGATAGGCTGTGGGCCAGCCTTTTCTCTCTTAAATCCATCCATCCAATAATTGTTGTCCATTTGCTTGATAAAATGTTTTGTTCAGATATCCCTAGACTGCCCGCGGTCTTGATAACCTTTTCCCCAAATTCGCTTCAAGTTTCTCCTCCAATTCCCCTTTTGCTCCTCGAGCAATTCTCTAAACTCTCCATCACGCCCCCGCGTGGGTAATCACTTATTCAATCTTTTGTTAATCTCTCAATCTCAACACCACCTCCTATTCCTTCCTCTCATTGCTTTATTATTGAATGAAAAAAATGCCAAAATTCAAACTCTCCAATCTTCCATCTCTTTTGAAGAGACCTCCCATCTTTCTTCGGAGTGCGCCATGATCCAAGGGCCGCTCTTTCAAGGTTCATTAGTGGACCTTCTTTTCTCCTCCGACGAGGAGGCTCTCCCTGTATTCCCTCCTATATCCATTGCATCTTCATCTTCTTCTCCTCCACCTCATTTAGGTCGGGGTAGTTCATCTAGCTTGTCATCTTGTTCCTCTCCCTCTCCTTCTAATAAGACTTATGGGGTAACTTCGCATAAGAAATCCAAGGGTAGGCAGATTCCCCGTAGGTTCTTGCTAGATTTAGCTAGAAGATGCCGGGCATGCTTAGCTCTTCCCGAATTTCTAGAGAATCCTATTATCCTACCGAAAATAGAAAATGAAGATACTTGTGCTTTTAATGAGGGTTTTGGTGTTTATGAAATTATGAATGATGAAGACCCTATTAAAGAGGGGGATGAAGAGTACGAAGAATATGAGGACGATGCTGAGGCTTTTGCCAGTGGTATCAGAAGATTCGACGAACCATCAGCCTTAGTAGAAGATCGTACTAAAGAAATAAATTTGGGTACTGATGAAGACCCTAGGATTGTCCTCATTAGCAAGAACTTGCCGCCCTCTGAAGAAGAGGCGCTTATTTTGGTTCTTCGAGAATACAAGGACACAGTTGCATGGAGTTATGAAGATATGCCAGGATTAGACCCTGCGCTCGTTGAACATCGACTTACGGTTAAGCCAGGGTCCATTCCGGTCAAACAACGGTTGAGACGTTTCCACCCTAACATGGCATTAAAAATGAAAGAAGATGTCGATAAGCTCCATAAGGCCAGATTCGTTAGAGTCATCCTCTACCCTAATTGGGTGACGAACATCGTCCCAGTCATGAAGAAATATGGAAAGGTCAGGATTTGTATAGACTTTCGGGACCTCAACCGTGCGTGTCCTAAAGATGACTTCCCCCTCCCTCATATTGATGTTTTGATTGACAATACGGCAGGATATGAGACTCTCTCCTTTATGGATGGTTTTTCAGGCTATAATCAGATTCATTTGGATGAAGAAGATCAAGATAAGACATCGTTCACTACACCATGGGGAACTTATTGTTATGTGGTCATGCCCTTCGGACTTAAGAATGCTGGAGCCACCTATCAAAGGGCTATGATGGCAATTTTTCATGATATGATCCACATTTATATCGAGGTGTATGTCGATGACCTGGTAGTAAAATCAAGAACGAGAATTGAGCATCCCGGGGTTCTGGCCAAGGTCCTGCAGAGATCACAGGAATATCAGCTCAAGATGAATCCCAAGAAGTGTGTATTTAGTGTTTCATCAGGGAAGTTGCTTGGATTCATCATAAGTAAGAGGGGTATCGAGATTGATCCCAACAAGGCAAAGGCAATTAGAGAAATGCCTCCTCCCAATAATTTGAAAGAAGTTTGAGGATTGATCGGGAGGTTACAATTTATTCGCTATTTGTCTCCCAGCATTCACAAAGGTGTAGGCCGTTTTACGAGCTTACTAAGCCGAGAGTCAAGTTTATTTGGGATGACAAGTGTCAGGCAGCCTTTGACGGATTGAAGATTATCTCTCAAATCCTCTGTCCTGAGGCCGCCAGTTCCAGGCAAACCGCTTGTTCTTTACATTTCCGTCATGGATGACTCTATAGGTGCTGTTCTAGCCCAGCTGGATGAAGAAGGAAAGGAAAGGAAAGAGCAGCCTACTACTTGTCCAAGCTTCTCAACCCCTGTGAGCAGAGGTGTTCAACCATGGAGAAGACTTGTGCTGCTTTCGTCTGGGTAGTTCAGAAACTTAAGCATTATTTCTTAGCTCACGAGGTTCATCTCATCGCTCGTATGAATCCAATCAAGTTCCTTCTTGAAAAATATGTTCTCACCGATCGATTAGCATGATGGCAACGCTTCCTTTCTTAGTTCGACATCATCTACATTCAGTAAAAAGTGATTAAAGGCTATGCCATAGTAGAACATCTTGCTCATCACCCTCTCCCCAGATTTGACCCTGTTCGCTCAGAGTTTCCAGATGAGGATCTAATGTCCGTCAATCAGCCTGATTCGATGTGGACGTTACATTTTGATAGAGCTTTGAATTCAAAAGGGAAGGGGATTGGCATTGTTCTTCTATCACCTGAGGGTATCACTATTCGACTCGCCTCTCAGCTTGCATTTCCAGTTACAAACAATATAGCTGAGTATGAGGCTCTTCTGGCCGGACTGGAGGCCGCTCATCAATTCGGTGTTACCCAATTGCGGATTGTAGGTGATAGTCAACTTATTCTTCGCCAAGTGCTCACCAAGTGTCGTACGATCAATCCTAAACTCAAACCCTACCAGGAACTGACTTCTGCTTAAGCTAAGCTTTTCACCAAATTAATCTTTGTCCATGTTTCTCGTGATCAGAATATCCTGGCTGATGCTCTTGCTTCTCTTGCTTCTTCTTTGGTTTTCCTTCCCGAAAGGGATTTCCATTCCGTTATTGTTCATAAGCGTCTCACTCCAGCTGTTAAAGATCCAACTTTCCTTAGTGTTAAGGAGGAGGTGCTCAAGAAGGTTAAGCAAGGTGAAATCATTGAGAATAAGGAGATCATGTTGATGGATCTAGAGGAAGAATTGGATGATGAAGAGAAGCCATGGTATTATGAAATTGCTAAGTATTGCCAGGAACAATCCTATTCTGAGGAGGCCATAGCCAAAGAGAAGAAAGCCATTCGAAGAGTTGCTCAGCGATACACTCTAGTTGGAGGCGTGCTATATAGAACTGGTCTCACTGGAGTTTTACTCAGATGCCTCGACGATGATGAATCTTGGAAGGTTGTGGAAGAGGCACATTCGGGAGTGTGTGGTGGCCATGTCAATAGCCAGATACTAGCTAAGAAAATCCTTAGGCTAGGCTTCTATTGGCCCACTCTAGAAGAAGACTGTTCCATCTATGTTCGAAGGTGTGTTAAGTGTCAACTGCACGCCGACAAAATCCACTCTCCTGCTTCTTCACTCCATCCCATGTCCTCTCCATGGCCTTTCTCCATGTGGGCTATCGATATCATTGGACCTCTTGGTGATGCGAACCTCCTCACAAAACCGAAATCATTTATACTCACGACCATGGAGTACTTCACCAAGTGGGCGGAAGCGGAAGCGTATGCGGAGATTAAAGCGTCAACCGTCTGCAAGTTTATAATGAAGAACATCATTGCAAGGTTCGACATTCTGAGTACCACAATTCATTTCTCAGGAACTTCAGGACCTCTACAACAGGTACAACATTGCATTGCATTATTCATCTCCTTATTATCCACACGGCAATGGCCAAGCAGAGGCAACCAACAAAACTTTGATCAAAATTATCAAGAAAACGTGTGAGGCTAATAAATTTGTGGATTGGCCAGAAAAGCTCGTTGAAGCTCTTTGGGCCTATCGCACTTCCATTCGTACCCCTACTGGGTAAACCCCTTTCGCCCTCACCTATGGAATGGAGGCGGTAGTCCCTTATGAGATTCTTATCCCTTCTCTACGAGTACAATTGGACAAGGAGCTCCCTATTGATGAGCGCCGAGAATCTCTCCTTGCTCAGTTGGAACTCCTAGATGAGAAGCGTTTAGCCGCCGTCGAGCATGCACGAGTATATCAAAATAGGCTTTCCCGTTTTTACCAAAGGAAAGTAATTGAGAGAAAATTTAAAATTGGTGAGATGGTGATTAAAAGAATTTTTGTAAAACCAGGTGGACCCCGTTCAAAACATCAACCGAACTGGGAAGGGCCATATGTAATAAAAGATGTTTACCCTGGCAATGCTTATAAACTGATTAACGCTGAAGGGGAAGAACCTGCCCACCGATGGAATGGTCTTTACTTGAAGAAGTACTACCCCTAAGTCTTCGAAAAAGAAAATTTTGAAAAAAAAAAAGAAAAAAAAGGGGAAAAAGGAGAAAAAGAAGATAAAAAGGAAAATAAAAAAATTGAAGAAAATTGCAGGCTGGTATAGTACATAGGCCGCAAGCCCGAAAGATCAAAATCTTTAATTCATTCTTCAGTCTTGGTTGTTTAACCTTGGGGACAATTCCCACACACACTACACGCTTTACTCCTAAAATCAAGCGGCCCAAAATTCGAGGAAAGTCAGACCCAAACTAAGAGTGTAAAAACTTTACCTATTCTCTTCTCTTCGGCTCACGAGAGGGAGTAAGAGTCAAGGAATGCTAACATAACCTGCCCGCTGCCCTAGTAGGTGGAAGTCAGGGCCCAAAAGGGAACGAAATGCTTAAAGCCCAAGTACAATTAGGTCTTATTTTTTGAGAAATTTGCAAAAAAAAAGAGGGAAAAAAGTTACAAACAAAAGAAAAGCATGTCAAGAGGGCAAAGTCCCCGCAAGGAAAATCCTGGTCGTAAGCATGCAGAAATAAGGACAAAAAGAGCAACAAAATTTTCCTAAACCGAAGACCGAACCCCAACGGGCATTAGGGTAGGGGGGAAAGATTCCCGAATCTCGATAACCCCTCGTGAGCTTCCTTGACTTATTCTTCACTTCTCCCTCCATGGTAGGTTGTAAGCTCAAAGGATGGCAAAGACCTACTTAGAAGGATGGGCTGCGAGAGAATATGAGTAAAAGCATAAGTCAATAAGCATGTTGACCCTTTGTTAAATCATTTAAGAAAGATTAATGAATTTAAGATGGTGATTGTGTAAGGCTTAAGACCCTTTGTGCTATGCTCAACCTTCAAAAAAAATCAAAAAAAAAACTGAAAAAAATGTTTTTTTAATTAATGCCTTCATATATAGGCGTCATTTACATAATTAACGACAGTGTCTACGTTGTCATTTTCAAAAAAAATGGTTTTTCAATTCATGCCTGCTTAGGGGGTGTCATTTAATAAATTCACGGCTTAGTCAATGTCATTATTTTAATAAAATTTAAAAAATGTTTTTTTAATCAAATGCCTGTGTGCGAGGGCGTCATTTTTCAAAAGAAGAAAAAAAGAAAAAAATGAAAAAGAAAACAAAAATTAAGCTTGCTGCTTCCCATTTCATATGCTTGATTGAATTCTTCTGTGGGCATCTTTTCTTTTTAAGTTGACATTTGCTTGCGTGCATGCTACATTTCCTTATATATTTCTGCTATCCGCCTTTATTAATTAGAGGCTTGGCCTCTTGACCCGTCAACAAGGTCAAAGAAGAGACAACCCCTTGCTTATTGAGCAAGGGGCCAAGCCGAACAGATGGATTAATCTGTTTGTTTCAAGAGTGAACTACAGGGCAAGAACGAACAAGAACAAAGAAGGGCAAAAGAAAAGAAAGCGAAAGCAAAGGCAAGTATACAAGTCCACAAGTGCTCAAGGCTCAGGTAACAAAAATTTCATATATACATCAATGAATATCTGAGTACAAGTGTGAAGGTGGAAGAGTACAACTAAGTCTCTCTCTCAGCTCTCGCCTCCACCCTCCTCTCTCCTACTCTCTACCTCACCCTCGTCGTTGTTTGACACATTTTTATTTTATTCTAGTTTATTTTATTTATTTATTGGCGTGCCAGTCACCGGGGTGACAATTTCTTTGTGCGCTCGATCTGACTTGATCAGTCGATTATGAAGTCCGAGTCGGGACCAGAAGTCCGTCATACCATAAACGCTATGACGTTAATTACGTCCTCCCTAAGGAGGACAACCCTTGATTAAACGCTAGAGATAGGAGGCGGACAGCGGTTAAGCCGCATGCTTAAAAGAGACGGAATCAATCGTTTGCAAAACGTTAAATGGATTAGACGAAGCAGGGGTTCGTTATTTTCGGGATAAAACCGACGGCATATTCCCACCAACTCGGACCATGTCGAGTGGGGAATAGGAAACCACCCATGCAGTGGCAGGGTGGGATCGTAAAAGATCGGGCATAACTGACCCAGAGTCCGAGTAAGCACTGTCATAGCATGACGCGCCCCGTGCGTACGCGATGTTGCATCTATATTCCCCCTTCAAGGGACCGTCGGAGAGCATGTAGGGACATAGCTCCGTGGGCCAACGGGGTTGAGAGATAGGACATCATAGCTACCTGGCAAGGTATGTGTAAATTTCGGCAGCATGTCCCCTCAACTTGGATTATGCCAAGAGAGGATAGGTCATCATCCACGGAGTGCCGGGATGGCAACCGAACGAGGATGGGCGTCGGGCCCCGGGACATCGCTTACCTTTATTCCATCGTTTAATATCCCCTTGAAATCCCTCGGGACTCATGTAATGACATGACCCTTCGGGTTCATAAGGGTGAAATCTGGATCGGGAATGAAGACTGTAGGGGAGACCTTCCCCATTACTATGTCCTCTTAAGGCATTCATGACGATCTCTGAACATCCCCGGGGCGTATGTATATGGAGACCAAAGATTGAAGGATATCAGTGTAGAAGAGGGCCTCTGACTGGGTTTCATCGGCCGAAGAAGGAAGGGCTCTCGGCGTGGCTTTATTGGCCAAGAGGGGGGCTTCTCGGCACGGTTTAGTAGGCCAAATAAGGATCTCGGCGCGGCCAGATAAAAAGGGGGGAAGGCCCTCGGCGTGGAGCTTCCCGGCGCGCTCCTGGGCGCGCCGGGAAGGTGCCGGAAGGGCCAGCAGGTTCGAATGGCAGGGGAAAAAGGCTAGCAAGGGCAAGGGGTTCTCGGCAGAAGGGTTCTCGGCGCGTTCCTGGTCGCGCCGGGAACCTGGCGCCGGGAGCTGGACTAGGAGGTTCTCATGACGAAGGCTCTGGACGAAGCTTGTCGTGTAGCTGAGGGGAAAGACCTCTCGGCAGAGGGGTTCTCGGCGGGCAATTTTGTGCGCCGAGAAGGCAGATTTGCTACAGGGTTTCATCATTTTCCAGAGCTCGAACGATGCTCTGTTTCAGGGATTTTGAGTTTCTGAATGCGATTGAAGCTGAATTTGGAATACGAAAAAGGGGATTTCATGGATGCTTCTGTTAGGAGGATGCCAAGGAAATCTGGAGGGTGGAATTGATGGGGAAATGAGATCGTCGTATAGCCTTCTGAAGGATGCATTTCTTCCTGCTGCCGGCCGTCTGGGGGAAGATCAAACATGGGGTTTCAATGAACTTTGAGAATTTTGGCAGCATTTCCCCTGCGGTCAGCATTTGCCAGGAGATGATAGACAATCACCCACGGAATGCCGGGGTAAAAGCCAAACGGAGGGGTACTGGACCCCTGGCCATATACGTGCCTGCAGCACCATTTGGATGTTCCTTTAGAGGTCAACGAAGCTTATGCAGTGGCATAGCTCCATCGCCTCGTAGGGTTATGCAAAAGATTTTCTCTGATCATCTGATGTTCAACCGGTCAAGAGATTGCTGTCTCTGACCCTGAACTAGCTATGAACTCGATAGAAATCCACGATGTTCCGGGGGGTCTATCGTACCATGGAAGAAAGGAGAGGGACGGAACCCAATAACCCATTGAACGAGGGTTGGGGTTCCGCCTTCATTCTTCACAGGAGAACCGACTCCGAGATATGAAGCACCGGCCGAAAAACAAAAGCATCTAAGCAATGGACGAGCGGATGCACAAGAAATAACGGAGGAGGATAACAGCAATTTCAATCCATCAGTACCCAAATAGGCCACTGTAATATTCTATTTCGATGCATTTTTCCAGACTTACATTGCTCATAGGGAGGGAATGAGGAACAGGGAGATACAAATCGAGGCCGGATTGTCCGGTTACACTCTATCAATCGAGATGAAACTCTAAAGATTACATGAAGAAAAAGAGAAAAGAAAGCATGGGGGAGGGCGGAGCATTGACTCCTCTCCCTCCCCAGTGCCCACCTGGAACCTTCCTTCTCCTTCTCTTCTATTTCTTCTCTTCTCTTTTGGTTGAGGGGGGCTCTCGCTCTCTGAGCAGGACTCCCTCTCTATCTTTCTATTGCTCTATCTTTTCCCTCTTTTTTTTCTTCCGATCGATCCCCTTTTCAACCGATCCCCTTTTCTGTTCAAAGGGAGGGGGCTTTTATAACCCTTTTCTCCCTCTCGGCAGGCCTCATCTCGGCGGCCTCGGCTTGAGCTTCCCAGCGTGCCTTGGACATTCAGCCTTTCGGCGCCACCTCCTCACAGGCCCATTTGGGTCTTTCAGCTGCTTTCACAGGCCCACTTGGGTCTTTTCAAATGCTTCATCACCCGAAAGGGCCCTCTATTGGTGACATATCTTGTATTGAGATCATCATTACAGTTTTCATCGGTCCGTTGACCGGGATTTCATCAATCCGTAGACAAGGGTTTCATCAGTCCGTAGACAAGGGTTTCATCAGTCTGTGGACCATCAGTCCGTGGACAAGGGTTTCATCAGAATGGCCATCTGAACGGTGACAAGATCGGGTATTATCTCATCGATATCGTCACTTGAATGGTGACGAGCTCGGGCATCAGCTTTAGTCCGACAAGACTTTCGCCGGGTGTATAACCTGTGGAGACCATTCTTCTTCTGTCCTGACTTTGCAAAGCCTTTGCCATCTTCATCTGCCAGTACCGGCTTCATCTTCATCTCATATTACATCTGTCAGTAAGCCGACATCTGACTTACCCTGACATATCATCCGTGGATTCTTGGGCGAAACGGTAGTACAGCTCTCATCAAAGGGCTGGAAGGTCTCATCAGTCGAGTGACGGCTGCTTTATCAGTGCCGCCGTCTGAGTGACATTGACATCGGGCATCAGCTTTGCCGACAAGGGCTTTAGCCGAGCAGACAGCTGATGAGCTTTATCATTGGTCTTTCACTGTTGGTCCGACCCTCTTTTCAATTATGTTTTCACCCTTGTTCATTTTCCAGGTGTCAACAAATGCCCCCCACCTGCGGGCGGCGTAAGTGCAGAATAAGCGGCACGGGGCTCGCAGGTGTCTATCATCATTCGAGGGTATCTTCCTCAATTTGCCTTTAATCGGGTTCTCAGACCCGATCATCTTGATGCAACAATATTTTGCACTCTCGTCTTCCCTTTTCACACTTTCATTCTTCATATTTTCTTTATTTTCAGCAATTTGGAGCTTCTTAGCACAGGGCATGGACTTCTCGGCGTGAGCCTCTGCGTGAAGGGCCTCTCGGCGTGAAGCTTCTCGGCTTGGAGCTCTCGGCGTGGAGGGCCTTGGGCAGGGCTTCTCGGCGCGCCTCTGACCGGGCTCTCGGCCTGGACTTCTCGGCGCGTCCTGACGGAAGGAGGCCTCGGCCTGGGTTCTCGGCCTGGGGCTCTCGGCGCGCCTTCTGGCCGCCTGGAGCTCTCGGCGTGGAAGGCTCTCGGCCTGGGGCTCTCGGCGCGCCTTCTGGCCGCCTGGAGCTCTCGGCGTGGAGGGCTCTCGGCGCGCTTTGCTTCGCGCCGAGAGCTTCTCCCTCCCCTTCTCTATTTAACCCCCCGAAAGGGTTTTCTTTCTCATTTCTTCCTCTTCTTTCTCTCTCTTCATTTCTTTTCCTTCTGCCGTTTTCTTTCATCGGCGGGAGCTTCGTCTGCTCTCGGCCGCCCTCGTCTCTCTTCCCGTTTGGTCGGATTTCATCCGGGTAGGACGATATTAGGGATTTAATCCCTTTTTCTTTCGGGATCACCCCCTCTTGGTTGGTGATTCCCTATTCTTTTTGGGCAGACCCTGAATAAGGGGAGATGCTGCCGAAATTTTTATAGAATCTCATATTGCAATCTACACAAGACTGGCCTCTAATTCACACTTTTTCTTCGACCGCAGGCACTGCAATGGCTTCCAGTTCTGATGTTGCATCTTCCGGAGCTGTTGGTGCTAGCTCATCGGCCCAGCCAGACATATCTCGGGCCACAGTGAATTGGCTGAATGTACATAACCTGGATTTCGGTTATGACAAGATTGCTTCATTCGACGAATCATCTGACTCTGAAACGGACACCGTGTCGACAGCCCGGGTATACTCCACGGTGACTGAGACATGCTTCAGGCGAGATGGTAACTATCGGCCAGACCTCCCGAAGGACCGACATTTGATGCCGTTCATCCGGACTTTCACAGTGGGCGGCATGCGAGATTACCGGATAGCTCGCGTAGTTGAAGCTGCCATCCTTGCTGAGCGAGATAGTCTGAAGGATTCAGTGTATCGCAGCAAGGCCATTTATCTTCCTGGGGAAAAGCGCGACTGGGATGCCGTCCTTGGTATATCGGAGCTGGAGCCAGAGAAGAAGATGCTGGTCCGGGCCCCGGAATTCACACCAGCCCGGTGGGATAATGCTAGCGGCCGAGTTCATAGGGAGAAGCCCGGCTATGGTATGTTGTTGGCACCATTAAAGTGGGGATATCGCGAAGAACCCTTTGTGCTGAATTGTTCGGCCGTTCAGTTCAAGTACCTTCTGGCCGCTGGCTGGTTTGGAGACACCAAAATCACTGACGCCCACCTATTCCGAGTGGGGGCAGTGGAGTTTACAGAGTTTGTTCTGCTAGAATATGCCCCCCTGCTAATCAGAGCAGGGGTGTACCACAGTGTCTTCGCTTCTAGATTCGGTATCCCATATCCCGAGGACTGTGCTGTGGAATGTTTGAAGTGTTCTGCCCTTTATTCAACACTTTCTATACAGCAGAGGGGGAGACATCCCTGGATCTCTGGAGTTTGTCACAGCTCTCCGGCCTGCCCATTGATGGCGAGCCGTATGAGGAGGTTTGCTTGTCAGATTCCGAGAAGGATAGCTCTGATGGCGAGGGCAAGTATTCCCTCGGCTTCTCATATCGATATCTGATGAAGGTATACCGCTCCATCTGTCTGGCGTACAGCAGGGGGTCCTCTAAAGGTTATCAACCCCGAGAGAAAGGCAGCAAAATGAGGGTCCGGATAGGGCAGTGGATCCAGTATTTCTTTGACGGTCCCCTGAAGTATGCAGACTTTCCTTCTATGGGTCCGGCTGCTAGCAGGCAGGTGAGGGCTCCCCGTTATAAGTCGGCGCTACCCTCTTCACTGCGCCGTGCAGGCGGCGGCGGTCCCAACCCAGCAGGCGTAGACCCCATCACACACTGCGCAGCTTATTTCACATTTTGGCTGTGCACTTTTGCTCTCCCACAAGGGGACGAGACAGTCATTCGGCCAGAGGCCATATATCCAGCTTGTCAGATGGCATGGGGGATGAAGCTGTCGCTCTGCCCAGTGGCCCTGTGTTTGATATATAAATCTTTGGGGGACCTGTACAAGCATCGGACTCCCCGTTCTTTGAGGACCGTGGGTCCTTTTCATTTCTTCAACGCCTGGGTCTGCAGTATATTCCCCGAATTAGCTCCGAGAACCTTGCAGGCGGATACAGTGTTACCCAGGATGGTTGAATTTGCCAGCGCCGAGCCTGGTCCCTTTTATGATCAGCTATTTAAAATAAGGGGCCGACTGATAAAAGTACCAGTGGACGCCCCTGGCAGCATACATTTCTGGAGCTTGGCAGCAGGTTCAGCTCCTTTGATTGATCCTCAGAGAGAGTGCAAGCTGGAGGAGATAGAGACATATATCCACCCTGTCTCAGGGGTCAACACTGCTCGGCCAATCCTGGAACCGGAGCTGGTGAGATGGGCCATGGCAATTCGGCCCAGTGTTTTGGTTTACAGAAAGGGTGGCCTGCTCCTGTTGGAGCCATACTATCCGTTCCGCTTTGGGCGAAACTTCGGCTACGACCAGCATATTCCTACCTCAGCTGCCCAATTTCCCCTAGATAGCCGGGCCAAGCACGGGTCCATCATTGTTGGCGAGGGCCGGTTGTGGTGGGATTTCTATCATCGCCAGGATGATGTAGTCTTCAGGGTGCCCACTGTTTCTAACCGTGTTCCCCGGGTAACACCAGAATATATCAAATGGTGGAATATCCGGACCGGCTTTTATAGGGACGGTAGGGGTGCCTTCTGGGATGTGGCAGAGCGCTCCTTCCTGAAACAGCAACCTGGGCCGGTGTTTGATATTCTTGAGGCCCACTTGAAGAAACTTTACTCACAGCACCCGAGGGAGGCGGAGAATTATCTGACTCAACGTCGGGCATTGAAGGAAAAGAGTTCTGAGCCGCTTGTCCCTGTCTTTGCTGCTATCAATGAAGACACTTTCCTGAAGACCTTGAAGCATTTATGCCGTGTGGGAGGCGCTCGCTTGGAGGAGCAGCAGTACCCATTCCCTGTTGAAGAGCCGCTCCCGACAGCAGCTCCTTGAAAGGGTCCAATTGATAAATTTCATCCATATAGGACGTTTGTACGCCGAGAAGATAGAACTCAGACGTACTATAGACAAACGTCCTGGCTGTTCATTCTGCTGAATTTGCATGGATTATCTGCAGAAAGCCCGATAGCTGGCATTCTGAACAAGCCACTGTTTATATCATTTCATTATGTCGACGGCTGGGGCATGGACCATCTTGACTTGTTTCGATGCCTTGCCTTTCGCGGCCATAATGATCTGGCAGCTTTGGTAGAGAAGTGCCAGCTATTTGGTGATGTGTGCTGGCTCATCAAGGAGGCTGCTTCCCGCTCCAAGGAGGTAGCTTACATGTACTGGCCACTTTCTGTATTCTATGACGGCCCGGCAGGTAAGATTTCTTCTTTTCTGATTGCAGTGTTTTCTGCTTAGCATCTGAATTTTATATCCGCTGATCCCATCATCCTCCTGCCATTCTTAACAGACCGGCCTGATATAAAGCGGCAGGGGCTCTATAGAAAGATTATTGCGCAGGCCGAGAAGCCCACTTATTTTGAAGTCCCTGCTGCAGCGCCGACCACTACTCCCCTGCCTCCTGGCAAGAAGAGGAAGGCTTCCGCAGTGAAGACTGCAGTTGGGAAGGCCAGGAAGGCCAAAAAGGCCCACATTCAACAGTCGACTTCGGTGGCAATGGATACTGGGACCCCTCTCCCTGACATTCCATCATTCGATGAGTTTGAGCTGCAAAGGGAGGCTGCTTCGACACTGATTCAGGGTAACATCAAGAGCTTGCACTTGGATTCTTCACTGTCTTCTGCAGGATCTCAAAGAAGTCCTTGAATTTGACCCATTCTTTTTGCACAGCCGAAGAGACAGTCATAGCACCTTCTGTGGTGGAGACCAGATTGCCTTCTCCTACGCCGGCTAGTGAGGCGAGGGGTAAGTGTATCTTCTCATCTGTGTCATACCTGTATTTGTTTTTCTTTGCTATATTTGTCAAAGGTCTCTTTTTGCATCAGCGGCAGGCGAGGAGCAGACTGAGGCTGCGGTGACAGAAGAGTTGCTTCAACCACAGGAAGGTCACAAGGCTCAGTCGAAGCAGCGTGCCGTTCCGGCCAGGCGCATAATTACCCGGTCTACATCTCGGCATGTTTTAGAGGTGGCCCCACAGCGTATAGCTAGTGTGGAAATATCCTCAGGCAGTTCTAAGACCGCCTCTGATGAGGAGGATGCAACCTTCAGTGACAGTGAGGGAGATGCTCCCGAACCAGAGGCCCCACTTGTATTTGCAAAGGGTGTTTCGTCTTTTCAGCCGGCTAAGCTGGTGGTGTTATCTCCTGAGGAGGAGTTGCAGGAGGAGTTTGCCGGGCTCGATACCGAGATTGACATAACTCCACCATTTGTCATTCCGACTACGGAGCTTCCTTCTCTTTCACCCCACTCCGAGGATGTGGACCCTGCTTCAAGGGTGGGTTCCTTTTCATGTTTGTTGCTTCATCTGCCCCTTCTTCTTTTATATCCAGCACTGAAGTTGCTTTGTTTTGGTCTCAGGGCATTGCCATTGCTAGCTCAGACACAACTGCGGCTATCACGGACATTTCTTCCATAAACTGGGCTATTGTCCCTTTCCAGCCGTTAACTTGCACGGGAATTCCCGAGATCATTCGCCCTGTGCCGGCGCGGATACAGTCCTCGACAGATTTAGCATCGTTGGACTTAGGATCACCAGGAGAGATTTCCATCCTCGTCAGGGCCTCAGAGTTCAGAGCCGAAGCAGACCCAGCCAGAAGCTCCGCTTTCATACCGGCTGCCATAATGTCAACTGCGCCTGAGTCAGCAGTCCCTGCCACAGTGGCTATAGAAACTGGATTTCTGCCTTTACAGACTAGAGACCCTTCGCCCCCATTATCAGGAAGAGTAGCTGAAGATGAAGCCCTTATTCAGAAGATTCATGAAGAGATAGCTCCGTCATTCATCGGTCCTCCCTCCGCTGATGTTCAAGCCATAGCGCCCGAGACGGAGGGGGAATCTTCAGTTCAGCCAGAGGGCTCGGAGAGGGATCGGCCAGTTCTTCCAGCAGATTTACCGTCTTCATCCTCTCAGCCGGATGTCGCACTGTGGGCAGACATTGATAGCGAAGTGACCTTCGAAGTGATCCCCTCTGTTTCTTTTGGCTTTGCATCGTCCGAGAGCTTTGTCTGGCAGAACCTGGATATGCTGCGCCAGCTGGTAGAATCTCAGCCTGGCTTGACATATTTGCAGCTGAAGGAAATTGCTGATCGCTTCACTGCCGGTCTGCAGGCTATGGGTTGCCCTCTGGACACATGGGCTCAGCGGGTCTTGCTTTTGCTTAAATTCGTGCATCGGAGGGATTTCCTAGCACGGACCATGGTTGATAAGCTAACGGCGCTGAAATTGCAGAGGTCAGAATGCAAATCCGAGTTGGGGAAGCTGACACTTATGCTTGATGGACGCCGAGCTGAGCTAGAAGGTGCCATTCAGCGGGAAGAAGCTGTGCGGGGCCGGATAGCCCTACTGGAGATGGAACTCTCTGGACTTCGAGCCGAACTGCAGCAACTCTCCTTTATCCGGCCGCAGTCTGAAGAGGAGGTAGCCTCGCTGGAGGGACGGGTGATGTCTCTTCAGGACATGTCCATTGGGCTTCAGGAGGAGGAAGCGCGCCTTCATGAGCTAGGAGCCGCCCCTTATGTGGGTCTTCTAGCCTTCGAAGATATATTCCGGCGGCCGTGAATTGTTTATTCCTCCTTTTTTGTTCTCTTCTGTAATGTAATGTCCCCTCGGGGCCCTTCATGTATTCCCTTTTTATTGGAAAGGAATCCCTTGGCTTCAAGCGTCTCCATCTTACTTTGCATATGGTTTTATCACTTTGGGAAGTGGGGTAACGGTTTTGACAATCCCTCATGCGAACAGCTCGTACTTGGCAGGAGAGCGTCCACCCCTTCAGAGAAAGGATGGGGGACTCGCTCCACCGCGTGACGGCATCCGAAGAGGTGCTCAAACCGGATTTTGTGAGTGGCAGCAAAAATCCTTCCGGCCATGTGCGCCGTAAAGGAGACAATTTGCAGGAGTGTGAAAGGAGAGGTTCCATCAGAACAGACGTGAGGTCTAGACTGGGTAGGGGTTATAGTAGGTGGGGCAATTAAAGGATATGTGGTTTTCATCAAGACAGACGTAGGGTCTGAACTGGATAGGGTTTCATCCTTGATCGGGCGAAATGCCAGTCGATCAATAGTTGGTTTCATCATCGATATTGGGTTTGTATCGACGCAAAGGGTTTTATAAGTTTCATCAGAATAAACGAAAGGTCTAAACTGGGTAGGGTTTCATCATTGATCGGGCGAGGTGCCGGTCGATCAACAATTGATTTCATCATCGATATTGGGTTTATATCGATGCAAGGAGATTTCATAATTTTCATCAGAATAGACGAAAGGTCTAAACTGCATGGTTTCATCATTGATCGGGCAGGGTGCCCGTCGATCAACAGCTGGTTTCATCATCGATATTGGGTTTATACCAATGCAAAGATTTTATAAGTTTCATCAGAATAGACGAAAGGTCTAGACTGGATAGGGTTTCATCATTGATCGGGCGAGGTGCCAATCGACCAACGGTGGGAAGTGTGTGAAGGTGTAGGTCTCATCAGGACAGACGTAAGGTCTATTCCAATAGGTTTTATCGCAGGTGGGACTTTGCCAAGAAATGCGTAGGTTTTATCAGGACAGACGTAAGGTCTGAACTGGATAGGCTTTAGTAAAATGGTGATGGGTTTCATCGTCGGTGGGACGTTTGAAAGAGGGTGCGTAGATTTCATCAGGACAGACGTAAGGTCTATCCTGGAAAGGTTTTATCATCGGTGGGGCGTGGAACCAGTTGACCGACGGAAGGCTTCATCAATAGAAGGGAGGTAAAGGTAGCGTGCCGGTTGGCATGGAACTTTTAAATTACCACATTACTGACCCAAGTGCCCTTTCGGGTTTTCACCGGAGCCAGCCCCCTCTTGCTTTTGCCCACGTGCCCTTTCGGGTTTTCACGTGGCGGGGTACCCGATTTTGCCTGCGGTGCCCTTTCGGGTTTTCACCACAGCTGGGTTTTTGGCCATTTTTGCCCTTATCCGGGATGTCCGAACAAGTCTGGCGGGGTATCTCTATTTTTAACCCCATTTTTTTTATATATATACATATGTTTCCTGAATTGGGACTTCAGCACGGATTAGGCGATGTGCTGCTTCATTAGTGCATGCTCTTATCATCGGTATTGGGTATATACCGACGCAAGGATTTTATAGGTTTCATCAGGGTAGACGTAAGGTCTACACTGGGCTGGTTTTATCATTGATCGGGCAGGGTGCCGATCGACCAATGGTAGGTTTCATCACGGCGGGACGTAACGGGATATGCAAATTTGATAGGACGGGTTTCTTTGTTGATCGGGCAGGGTGCCCATTGATCAAAGGTGGGTTTCATCATCGGTATTGAGTTTATACCAATGCAAGGATCTTATGAATCTTCATCAGAATAGACGTAAGGTCTACCCTGGGCTGGTTTTACTGCTGATCGGGCAGGGTGCCAATCGACCAACAGCAGGTTTCATCATCGGTATTGGGTTTGTACCAATGCAAAGATTTCATAGGTTTCATCGGGATAGACGTAAGGTCTAAGCCGGATAGGTTTCATCATTGACCGGGCAGTGCGCCAATCGATCAACAGCTAGTTTCATCATCGGTATTGGGTTTATACCAATGCAAGGATTTCATGGGTTTCATCAAGATAGACGTAGGGTCTAAACTGGATATGTTTCATCGCTGATCGGGCAGTGTGCCAATCAATCAACAGCAGGTTTCATCATCGGTATTGGGTTTATACCAATGCAAAGGTTTCAGGGGTTTCATCGGGATAGACGTAAGGTCTAAGCCGGATAGGTTTCATCATTGACCGGATAGTGCGCCTAATCGGTCAGTAGCTGGTTTCATCATCGGTATTGGGTTTATACAAATGCAAAGATTTCATAGGTTTCATCGGGATAGACGTAAGGTCTAAGCCGGATAGGTTTCATTGCTGATCGGGTGAGTGTGCCCATTGATCAGCAGCAGGTTTCATCATCGTGAGACCTGGGACAAGGTATGAGGGCTTTTATCAGGACAGACGTAGGGTCCGTACTGGGTGGATTTGATCGTTGATCGGACAAGGTACCGGCCGATCGACGAGAAGTTTATGACGGGAGGTGAGGTTTCTTTAGGATCACCATATTACTGGCCCAAGCGCCCTTTCGGGTTTTCACCGGAGCAAGCCCCCTCTTGCTTTTGCCCACGCGCCCTTCTGGGTTTTCACGTGGCGGGGTACCCGATTTTGCCTGCAGTGCCCTTTCGGGTTTTCACCACAGCTGGGTTTTAGCCATTTTTTGCCCTTGCTCGGAAAACTTGAACAAGACCGGCAGGGTATCTCTATTTTTAACCCCATTTTTATTTATTTTCATTCTTTTATTCTCTCTTCCCCTCTTTTTGGGAGGGTAACAAGTCGGACTGTCATTAGATCATGATAAGGAATGACTCGGCTAGGGCGGAGTGCCGCTAGACCAAGGAAGAAGGGTAGCTTGGTTAGGGCGGAGTGCCGCTAGGCCAAGGAAGAAGGGTAGCTTGGTTAGGGCGGAGTGCCGCTAGACCAAGGAAAAGGGTAGCTTGGTTAGGGCAGAGTGCCGCTAGACCAAGGAAGAAGGGTAGCTTGGTTAGGGCGGAGTGCCGCTAGACTAAGGAAAAGGGTAGCTTGGTTAGGGCGGAGTGCCACTAGACCAAGGGAGAAGGGTAGCTCGGTTAGGACAGAACGTCGCTAGACCAAGGAAAAGGGTAGCTTGGTTAGGGCGGAGTGCCACTAGACCAAGGGAGATGGGTAGCTCGGTTAGGACAGAATGTTGCTAGACCAAGGAAAAAAAAAGGGTAGCTCGGTTGGGGCGGAGTGCCACTAGACCGAGGGAGAAGGATAGCTTGGTTAGGGCGGAGTGCCACTAGACCAAGGGAGAAGGGTAGCTCGGTTAGGATAGAATGTCGCTAGACCAAGGAAAAGGGTAGCTTTTAGCCCGATGATTACTCGGGGAATATTGGTTGGGCAGCATGATACAGCTTTAAGTGTCTACCGTTGAGTGGTGAAAATTGGATTTCCCCTCGATGGTCAACAACCATGTAGGCCCCTCCTTCGTAGACCCTATATATCACATAAGGACCTTCCCAATTAGGATTCAGCTTTCCTTTTGGGTTGGACGCCATGACTTCTCTTTTCTTGACCATGACAAGGTCACCTTTCTTAAATTCTCATCCTTTTATGAGTTTGTTGAACGCAGTGGCCATGCGGGCCTGATACATCTGGATATTCTTCTGAGCTTGGAGGCGCTTTCCTTCCAATTCAGCCAATTCTTGTAATCTTCTTTCTGCATTGGTTTGTTCGCCATGGGCCAGGTCATATTGGACTGCCACTCTGAGTGACGGGACTTCCAGCTCTAGTGGAACTACTGCTTCTGAGCCGTATACCAGTGAGTATGGCGAGCACCCTGTAGGTGTCTTGAAGACAGTGCGGTATGCCCACAGAGCTTCATACATCTTTTCTTCCCAGTCCTTCTTACTAGAACTGACGACTTTAGCCAACAAGGTGCATAAAGTTTTGTTGAAGGCTTCTGCCAATCCATTTGCCTGTGGATTGTAGGGAGTGGAAGTCCTCCATTCGATCTTATACTTCTCGGCAAGCCGATAGATCTTTTGATTTCTGAAATGACTTCCATTATCAGATATTATCCGGCTGGGGATCCCAAACCGGAAGATAATGTTCTGCTTGATGAATCTGGCAACCAGCTCACCAGTCACTTCTCGTAATGCTATAGCTTCCGCCCATCGGGAGAAGTAATCTGTTATTGCCAGTATGTATTTATGTCCGGCCGATGAGGTCGGTAGTGGGCCGACTACATCAGTTCCCCATTGTGCAAACGGCCAGCTAGGGACTGTAGGGTGCAGAACGGCAGGTGGCCTTCTAGGCACAACAGCATGCTCCTGACATTTCTGACATGACTTTGCAAACTTGCAGCAATCTTCAAACATAGTGGGCCAATAATAACCCAGCTTCTTGATTTCTATCTTCATTTTAGGGCCAGCTTGATGGGCACCTGCCATCCCAGCATGTATTTCTTTCATTGCTTGCCAAGCTTCCTCAGTAGACAGACAGCGGAGCAAAATCTTCTTGCGTGCGTCTGCCATTATTCGGAACAGAGTTCCATTTCTGAATTCATAAGAATCTTTGATCCTTAAAAGTTTCATCTTTTCTTCTCTTTTCTGCGGCAGCTGTTGGTGTGAAAACCATTGCAGCAGGTGTTGTCTCCAATCAGATGCCTGTTCTGTACTGATCATGGCGACTTCATTTTCTTCGGGGCAGCTTTCTAACATGCTGGGGACTTGCCGCCGGTTTATAACAACAATGTTCAGTGTCTCATCTGGTGGGACTGCTATTGAGCTGGCTAGCTTTGCCAACGCATCAGCCTGGGCATTATGTGCACGGCCTACATGCTTGAGCTCAATATGATAGAATTTCGCCATGAGGCACACAGCTTTTTGGTGGTAGGGGTTCAACTCCGGCTTTCGCACTTCGAACTCCCCTTGGATTTGCTTTATTATCAACATTGAATCCCCGAATACCTGAAGCATCTGGATGCCCATGTTGAGGCTGATGTGCAACCCGATTATCAGAGCTTCATACTCGGCTTCATTATTAGTGCAGGGCTTGTTTATAGAACAGGAAGTATGCACAACCTCCCCCTCTGGCGATCTTAGCACAATACCGGCTCCGGCCCGTATTCTGGTCTTTCCATCGGAGTCCGTCTCTGTTCTAGATGCTCCATCGAAGAATAGCTGCCACATAGTTGACTGAGCCTGGCAGGCTTCTAATGTTTCATCATCGGGTAACTCAGTCCCCAACATATCATTCTCTGGTACAGGGTGCTCTGCGAAGAAATCGGCCACGGCCTGTCCTTTTATTGCCCTCTGGGGTATATATGTGATATCGAATTCCATCAGAATTACTGCCCATTTGCCCAACCGGCCTTTCAGTACTGGCTGAGTCAATATGTATTTGAGCGGATCTGCTGCAGATATCAATCTGATTTCGTGTGACAGCATATAGTGCCGGAGCTTTTTAACGGCAAAGACTAGTGCCAAGCATGTCTTTTCTATATAGGTGTAACTTTCTTCGGTTCTAATCAGCCTCCGACTCAGGTAGTATAGAGCCTGCTCTTTGCCTTCTTCATTTATCTGTGCTAGCATTGCCCCCAGGGAACAGTGTGTGGCTGCAATGTATAGTATCAGGGGCTTGCCCTTAATAGGTGCCCCCAGCACTGGAGGGGTCTTGAGATATTCTTTCAGCTTCTCAAAGGCTTCCTGACAGCCATCGTCCCAGAGGAACGGTACATCTTTCATCATGAGCTTGTGAAAAGGGTGGCATCTCCCCGACAGATTTGATATGAATCGTCGGATGTAGGCCAAACGCCCTTGTAGAGATCTCAGCTCGTGGAGATTCCTTGGTGGAGGGAGCTCCTGGATAGCTTTAATCTTGGATGGGTCGATCTCAATGCCCCTATGACGGACAATGAACCCAAGGAATTTTCCACTGGACACGCCGAAGGCACATTTCATAGGATTCATCTTGAGTTCATATCTGCGCAGCCTCTGGAACACTATCCTCAGATCTTGCAGATGATCTTCTCTTCTGCTGGTTTTCACCACCAGATCATCGATGTAGCACTCCACTTTCTTGAAGAGTAAATCATCAAAGATCTTTGTCATAGCTCTTTGATAAGTAGCGCCGGCATTCTTGAGACCGAACGGCATCCTTTTGTAGTGAAATATCCCCTTCGGGGTGCGGAATGCAGTATGCACTCTGTCTTCTTCAGCAATCCAGATCTGGTTGTATCCGGATGACCCATCCATGAATGACAGGGCTTCATGGCCAGTGGTTGCATCGATCATTACTTCAGTGATTGGCACTGGGAAATCATCTTTCGGGCAAGCCTTATTCAGGTCCCTGAAATCTACACATATTCTGATCTGCCCATTTTTCTTCTTCACGGGCACTATATTGGCCAGCCACGTAGTATACTGGTTCTCTTCAACAAAGCCCACATCGATCAGCTTGTCGACCTCTTTGTTGATCTGATTTATCAGTTCGGGGCGCATTCTCCTGGAAGGCTGCTTCACAGGGCTTGCCTCTGGGTTTATCGCCAATCGGTGCTGTGCCACATCGGAACTCAGTCCTGGCATTTCATCATATGTCCATGCGAAGCAGTCTCGGAATTCTTTCAGAAACTGAATATACTGTTCTTTGACAGCTGGCTCCAGCAGTGCACTGAGGAATGTAGGCCTTGGCTCATCTGCTGACCCCAGATTCACTTCTATCAGCTCATCGACGGTGGCTTGGCCTCCGTCTTCAACTTCGGGTGGGGCTTCTTGCAGATCAATAAAGCCTCCCGGGATATAATCTTCTTCGCTCTCATGATTTTCTATTTCATCAGATTGGTCATCAGCAGATGCTGGTGCATCGTGTAAGGCCAATACGGCCGGATTCTGTTCGGTCTGCCCCGAGGACGTGACTGGCTCAGCGGAAAACTTCGAAGTGGAATCTTCCGTGCTTAGAGGCTCTTCTGATGTGGGCTCCCCTGAGAGGTCATCATTATGTAGAGCTCGGAATTCTTCTAGAATGCGCCCAAACTCCAGGCACTCTTGCAGCTCTCTGGCTACTTGATCTTCATCCGGGGTTCCCGTGTCAAATTTCGCTTCATCCTGGAACAGATCCTCCTTGCAAGATAGATCTTCCCAGTACCAATCTCTCTTTGTCTCGTCAGGTATCCCCACCCCTGGCAGACTGTCTGGGATCTCATTGTCCACTACGGACTGATAAATGATTTCTTCATCTTCCGAAGGGTATTGGTCATAGTCCATCCCAGGGGAATCTTCATGCTGGTAGAAGGCAGAGATGACATCTACCTCAGCTTCATAGTATTCTTGCAGGGTATAGCCCAGTCCCGGGTGCTGTGTGATCTTCCTCAGTTCTTTATTATCTCGAGGTGGATCCCATAGCTCCTTGAATGCTTTCTTCTGGGCTGCAGATTGTATTGAAGGCATTTGCATCTTGGAGAACATTTGCGAAACCCGTTGGGTAGTGTACTCTAGGCCTGTAATTGGCACCATTCGGTTTGCGGCTTCTTCAGGGACCATGCAATCTTGATCGTCTTCTTCGACTGCCCCCCCGGTGTAGAATATGATAGGAGGTTCGCAGAAGCGAGGGATTTTCATAGTCTTCAGTGGTAGCACCGTCTGGTATTCTATGCTGGCTATGGGCTTGACTAGACCCTGAGGAACTTCCACCTGTGTGTACTTTTCTTTCATCTTTTCTTCAGTATCATCTGGGTGTATGCCAGGAGGAGTGATCCGAGCAAAATCACCAGCATAAGAGATGTGAGATACCCCATGCTTTTTGATGTAGCCCTTTGGCGGCGGTGGAGACCAATTTCTTGTCTTTGTCGCCGGCTTTTCCTGGCTGACCACAGCTTCTTTTTCTTTATCCCTTTGTGACACCTCGGTGTAGTAGGATGCATCGAGCATATGGCACTCGAACACTTCGAAGGGATGTAGGTCTGCAAACACCCTTTCTTCTTTTCCTTCATGGCAGTATTTTATGCATTGGTGTAGCGTGGATGGCACTATCTGATATTCGTGCAGCCACGGTCTTCCCAGCAGGGCCTTATACGTGGTGTTGGAGTCGATTACATAGAATCGTACCACGGTAGTGAGGTCGCCCAGTGTGAGGTTGAAATCAGCTACCCCGAGAGGTGTTTCACATTTTTGGTTGAATCCTGCAATCTTCATATCTCTGACCTTGGTGAGCTGCAGATCAAAGTAATATTTCTGATAGATGCGGTATGGGAGAATATTCACAGCAGCCCCTGGATCTATCAGTATTCTGCTTATCGGCTGACAGTTCAGGGAACCCCTCATATACAGCGGTCTATTATGGCCGGAATTTGGGATTAGCATATCATCCTCCGTGAACGTGACTGATGGCCCAGCATTCACTTCTGCCAGGAGTGCTTCACATTGTGCCGGGGACTGCAGGGCATCCACGATTGCTTTGCGAGCTTCTTCGCTCAGAGAGAGAATTTCCCAGATGGAGAATCTGGTAGGGAGCTTCTTTAGCATTTTCATGACTCGACTGCCCACCCGGACATTAGATAGTCTCATCTCCTCTGCCCATCGGGGTCTTGGAGGTTCATGTGGTGCCTGTGGCCTTTGCTGCCCATTTTCAATTTTATCTTCTTCATCGGTCTCCCGGAAGGCTTCTTCTGTAGCGACTGCCCCTGGTTTTGCTAGGGGTTACCTTCTTCATCTTCTTCATGCTGTTTCTGCTTTCCAGCCGCTGTCTGCTGGCATTTATTGCTTTTATCTGGAGCAGTATGAGCCGGTTGCTCATTTTCTAAGCTGGACAGGAACTCCAGGAATGAAGGGGCTTCATCTGCCTTCTTTTTGTCCTGGTACAGACTGGCAGGGGGAGGAACCTGGACACCTCGTATCTCTGGTTCCGGGATTTGATAGGGTTGCTCCCCTCTGAACATGATATTATGGTTGGCTGGTGGTGGGCGCCCCCATCTTCTCCCAGAACGTGTTGCATGGGCCGAGGTAGAGGCTTCGGCATGGTTAGCTTCTAGCGGAGCGTTGGATGCTTCCGGCTCATCATCCTCCCCGGGCAAGGAGAAGAGTACTGACAGAGTGTTACATTGTACTATCGTGACCTTCTTTCCTTTCTTGGATTTGGGCCGTTTCTTCTTCTTTTGGGAATTTGACCTTGCTGGCTCCTGCCCCCAGAAGGGTTCATTCTCAGCTTTTTCTTGTTCTGCCTCTGGCTGTTCTTTGATTTTCAATTCTTCGAACTGTTCCCAGAGTATACAGTCTTTCATCAGCAGATGCTTGGGCTTCTTCTGTTCGTACTCATCAAGCTCATTAATATACTGCTGCAGACGCCTGGCTGCAGGGCTTACCTCTTTATGCGTAGGGAGGGGAGTTTGTCTCCTCCGGTTGTGAGTAGGGATCCGGATGACTGGTCCGGTCTCAGCTGTATGCCATATTGGCTTTATTGGAGGCGGCTCGGGCCTTGGGGTAACACCCCGGATAACTGCTCCGCTGGTACTGGCTGCAGGAGTTTTCTTTCTGCTTTTTATGGGTATCATCTGCCATCCCTCCTGATCCTTCTGTGGGGTGAGGAAGCAAGCTTCATAGGTATGCTTGGTGCACTCTTCAACGGCTTCCTTGGGCAACTGTTGGTAGACTGAGATCATATTGGCAGCCACTCTCCAGGGTGGAGGCTCATGTGGATGGGGCGGCTTTACCTGGTAATCTCCCAGCTGCAGCTCACCTTTCTTGACCATTCCTTCCATGATATCTTTGAAGACATAACAATCTTCAATTGCGTGCCCCAGCGCACGGTGAAATGGACAGAACAGCGGATCATCTTTCTTTGCTGCATCTGCTGGTCTTTTGGGTTCAGGCAACGTTACCTTATTGAACTTGTATGCCCAGTTGAACAGTGCGGCCGTCTTATCTTTTGGGAAGGAATATGCTTTTCTCATCTTGTCTCTCAGAGAGACTTTATCTTTTCTTTCTGCTGTATCTGTCAGCGGGGGAGCTTCATCTGCCCCTTTCTTCCCCTTCTGTTGCTCGAAGGTCCTGAAATCGACGGTGTTGGCCTCAGAGTGTGATGGCCGTCGTTCATTGGATTTTCCCTTCGGCATAGTGAGAACATTGGCGGTAGGACGCTTGGACAAGAACGTCTCGACTTCCGCCACTATATTATTCAGCCGGTCAAATGTTCTGACATCTGCACCGATCATCTTTTCTAGCACCTCCCTCCTGAGGCTCTGCTTGCATATCTGCACCGCATCTTCTTGATGAGGAGGCCTTCGGCATCTCATGGCTAAGTTCCTCCATCTTTTGATGTAGTCCAGTGCGGTCTCATCTTGTTTCTGCCTAGTTGCATACAGCTCTGCTATCGTGATTTCTCTTTCCGTGACATGAAATCTGTCGCGGAATTTTCTCTGCATATCAGGCCAATCAACCACTGACCCAGCTGGCAGGCTTGAGTACCATTCAAAGGCCAACCCAGTGAGGGATGAGCCAAAGAACTTGAGCAGATAAGCTTCATCGACTGCTAGGTCGCCCATGATTGTAGTGTAGTAGGCTATATGCTCCCTAGGGGAGCCTTGGCCATTAAATTTCTCAAACTTCGGCGGCTTACTGACGCCTGGGGGTAGTTTCTTGGCAGCATACTGGGGAGGATACGGTACTTTGTACACATCATAAGTACCCGCATCACCACCAGTCTTTTCTGACAGCTTCATTTCCACAATTCTTTCAATCATCTGCTTGTGGGCTACAGCTGGATCTATCTCTTCTGGGAAGAAGTGAGCTTGTTGCTGGCTGTGAGGAGTTGTCATCACAGTGGCGCGCAAGATGGGCGCGGTAGGCTGCGTCTGAGACACAGAGAGCTGAGCTGCTGTTTGCTGTGGAACAGGTTGGCTCGGTGTCTTGCCCCTATCAGCTAAGAGAGGGTTAGCTGGGATAGCCGTCTCTGCTGAGCTGGATGTTTGCCCCGCAGGTTCAGCTTGCTTTGAGACTGATGTAGCTTCATGTCTCTCATTGAGCTGTCTTCGGAGAGCACTGATCTCCTGCTGATATCTCCTGAACATCATCTGGATCATGGGATCCAAGGTTGATGGGATTTGCATATCTTCAGAAGTCCCTTCAGCATCATCAACAAAGGGATTGTCTTCATCCTGTGCCGTCACCACATTGACTGTCATAGTGGTGATCTTGCGGGCTTCATCATATTTCTTCATTTTATCTTTTGCGGCCTGGCTTCTTCTGGTGACAGGACCAGGTCTAGTAGCCAACCTGAGCAGTTCATTTGGCTGAGTTGGTAGTATATCTTGCCCCCTGGCGAGTCCAGCCATGTTGCAGGCGAAGATTTGCATTTTTCCTTCCGCCTGTAGACCTTTCTTTTCACCTGGTCAGGATATCTGAGCCGGTCAAAGACCGATATTCTCTCTTTGGCTTCTTCCCGGTACAGGTCTTCTTTGTCATATCCGGCCTTGAGACCTTCTTCATAGTGATTCGAATCGGAGGAAGAGGCTCCGATCATCATTTCTTGCAGTGTTTCTTCTTTTTCTTCACCTCTGGTACCCAAGGCCCGGGATAGTCTTTGTTGACCGAGGGCAGAGCTCCCCAGGTAGTGGAAGTAGTCTTGGACTATCTGCTTCATCTCTTCAGAGTTGTGCCTCTGTGGCTCAGGTTGGAGTATCAATCTGTCCTGGCTCTTTTGCTGATAAGCCAGTCTTGCCACCTGAGCATTCAAATGCTCGGCTTTGGAGTATCTGCAGATATCAGCCTGCCTGGCACAGGCTCTTGGTCTTCTTGCAGTAACCACAGTGACTGGTTCACTCATATCGCCAACTTGGTAGCAGTTGGCAGCAGCATTGTAGATCTTCTCTTCCCTTCTCTTGCCCTTGGCCATGGGATGGGTAGTAGTGAAGTTTTCCCTTGTCTGGTATCTTCTGCCCCTCATCATGGGGCGAACAGCAGTCATATCTCTTTCCTGACCCTCAATCTCATCTCTCCTCCCCCGGGTCCTGGGGTGGACAGTAGCAGCATTTCTTTCATCTTTCTTCACTTCCCTTCTGCCCCCTGCTCTGAGGCGGGCAATAGTGACATCAGTAAGGTTCTCCCTGTCCTGAGCTGGGGCCCAGCTTTGGATCTTCTTCGGCCGCCAGACCTGTTTGTATTTTGCTGGCTTGGGCGCCAGCGGCTTCTTTTCATTAGCCTCCCAATTGGCCTGCCTGGTGGTCAGAGTTTGGAATCTGTTGGCAGTGGGCACCATCGGGACGATCACGTCCGGCTTGACCGCCCTTGGGCAACCGTTCATGTTTGCCCGGACACCACCGATCATCATTGTCTTTCCGGAGTTGGAAAGACGGCGGTCAACAGCAACATACCGGCTCCTCCGGTTGGTTCTTCTCCCCTTCTGAGCAGCAGCGGGGACCACGTCCCTTTTTTGGACGTGATGGACGTAGCAGGCGACGGCCGTGGGGACCGTGTTCTCTGGTACGATATTCTTCTGGTCAGTGATCTTCACCGGGGCACTTGCAGCAGTGCCTTGCTCATTGTCATCGACCTGCAGAAGGTCAGTGAAGACGACGCCCAAGCAGTTGGGCAGCCCAACGGCAGGCGGCATTGATCCGAATGCGAGGGGTACCGCCAGGTAGCCTTCGCGCACATGCATGTCAATCGGCTGCTGGTCGAAGCAAACGGACATGATTCCGGCTGTCATTGTAGATTCCTGAAAATAAGGAAAGTACACAGAATCAGAAGTTTCAGGGGGGGCCCGCCGGGCCTCCTACTTTAGCGTAAAGATGAAGGGAGACTTAGTCCCACCGGGCGTGCCAGACTTGTTTGACACATTTTATTTTATTTAGTTTATTTTATTTATTTATTGATTTATTTATTTATTGGCGTGCCAGTCACCGGGGTGACAATTTCTTTGTGCGCTCGATCTGACTTGATCAGTCGATTATGAAGTCCGAGTCGGGACCAGAAGTCCGTCATACCATAAACGCTATGACGTTAATTACGTCCTCCCTAAGGAGGACAACCCTTGATTAAACGCTAGAGATAGGAGGCGGACAGCGGTTAAGCCGCATGCTTAAAAGAGACGGAATTCAATCGTTTGCAAAACGTTAAATGGATTAGACGAAGCAGGGGTTCGTTATTTTCGGGATAAAACCGACGGCATATTCCCACCAACTCGGACCATGTCGAGTGGGGAATAGGAAACCACCCATGCAGTGGCAGGGTGGGATCCGTAAAAGATCGGGCATAACTGACCCAGAGTCCGAGTAAGCACTGTCATAGCATGACGCGCCCCGTGCGTACGCGATGTTGCATCTATATTCCCCCTTCAAGGGACCGTCGGAGAGCATGTAGGGACATAGCTCCGTGGGCCAACGGGGTTGAGAGATAGGACATCATAGCTACCTGGCAAGGTATGTGTAAATTTCGGCAGCATGTCCCCTCAACTTGGATTATGCCAAGAGAGGATAGGTCATCATCCACGGAGTGCCGGGATGGCAACCGAACGAGGATGGGCGTCGGGCCCCGGGACATCGCTTACCTTTATTCCATCGTTTAATATCCCCTTGAAATCCCTCGGGACTCATGTAATGACATGACCCTTCGGGTTCATAAGGGTGAAATCTGGATCGGGAATGAAGACTGTAGGGGAGACCTTCCCCATTACTATGTCCTCTTAAGGCATTCATGACGATCTCTGAACATCCCCGGGGCGTATGTGTATGGAGACCAAAGATTGAAGGATATCAGTGTAGAAGAGGGCCTCTGACTGGGTTTCATCGGCCGAAGAAGGAAGGGCTCTCGGCGTGGCTTTATTGGCCAAGAGGGGGGCTTCTCGGCACGGTTTAGTAGGCCAAATAAGGATCTCGGCGCGGCCAGATAAAAAGGGGGGAAGGCCCTCGGCGTGGAGCTTCCCGGCGCGCTCCTGGGCGCGCCGGGAAGGTGGCGCCGGGAAGGGCCAGCAGGTTCGAATGGCAGGGGGAAATGGCTAGCAAGGGCAAGGGGTTCTCGGCAGAAGGGTTCTCGGCGCGTTCCTGGTCGCGCCGGGAACCTGGCGCCGGGAGCTGGACTAGGAGGTTCTCATGACGAAGGCTCTGGACGAAGCTTGTCGTGTAGCTGAGGGGAAAGACCTCTCGGCAGAGGGGTTCTCGGCGGGCAATTTTGTGCGCCGAGAAGGCAGATTTGCTACAGGGTTTCATCATTTTCCAGAGCTCGAACGATGCTCTGTTTCAGGGATTTTGAGTTTCTGAATGCGATTGAAGCTGAATTTGGAATACGAAAAAGGGGATTTCATGGATGCTTCTGTTAGGAGGATGCCAAGGAAATCTGGAGGGTGGAATTGATGGGGAAATGAGATCGTCGTATAGCCTTCTGAAGGATGCATTTCTTCCTGCTGCCGGCCGTCTGGGGGAAGATCAAACATGGGGTTTCAATGAACTTTGAGAATTTTGGCAGCATTTCCCCTGCGGTCAGCATTTGCCAGGAGATGATAGACAATCACCCACGGAATGCCGGGGTAAAAGCCAAACGGAGGGGTACTGGACCCCTGGCCATATACGTGCCTGCAGCACCATTTGGATGTTCCTTTAGAGGTCAACGAAGCTTATGCAGTGGCATAGCTCCATCGCCTCGTAGGGTTATGCAAAAGATTTTCTCTGATCATCTGATGTTCAACCGGTCAAGAGATTGCTGTCTCTGACCCTGAACTAGCTATGAACTCGATAGAAATCCACGATGTTCCGGGGGGTCTATCGTACCATGGAAGAAAGGAGAGGGACGGAACCCAATAACCCATTGAACGAGGGTTGGGGTTCCGCCTTCATTCTTCACAGGAGAACCGACTCCGAGATATGAAGCACCGGCCGAAAAACAAAAGCATCTAAGCAATGGACGAGCGGATGCACAAGAAATAACGGAGGAGGATAACAGCAATTTCAATCCATCAGTACCCAAATAGGCCACTGTAATATTCTATTTCGATGCATTTTTCCAGACTTACATTGCTCATAGGGAGGGAATGAGGAACAGGGAGATACAAATCGAGGCCAGGATTGTCCGGTTACACTCTATCAATCGAGATGAAACTCTAAAGATTACATGAAGAAAAAGAGAAAAGAAAGCATGGGGGAGGGCGGAGCATTGACTCCTCTCCCTCCCCAGTGCCCACCTGGAACCTTCCTTCTCCTTCTCTTCTATTTCTTCTCTTCTCTTTTGGTTGAGGGGGGCTCTCGCTCTCTGAGCAGGACTCCCTCTCTATCTTTCTATTGCTCTATCTTTTCCCTCTTTTTTTTCTTCCGATCGATCCCCTTTTCAACCGATCCCCTTTTCTGTTCAAAGGGAGGGGGCTTTTATAACCCTTTTCTCCCTCTCGGCAGGCCTCATCTCGGCGGCCTCGGCTTGAGCTTCCCGGCGCGCCTTGGACATTCAGCCTTTCAGCGCCACCTCCTCACAGGCCCATTTGGGTCTTTCAGCTGCTTTCACAGGCCCACTTGGGTCTTTTCAAATGCTTCATCACCCGAAAGGGCCCTCTATTGGTGACATATCTTGTATTGAGATCATCATTACAGTTTTCATCAGTCCGTAGACCGGGATTTCATCAGTCCGTAGACAAGGGTTTCATCAGTCCGTAGACAAGGGTTTCATCAGTCCGTGGACGGGGGTTTCATCAGTCCGTGGACAAGGGTTTCATCAGAATGGCCATCTGAACGGTGACAAGATCGGGTATTATCTCATCGATATCGTCACTTGAATGGTGACGAGCTCGGGCATCAGCTTTAGTCCGACAAGACTTTCGCCGGGTGTATAACCTGTGGAGACCATTCTTCTTCTGTTCTGACTTTGCAAAGCCTTTGCCATCTTCATCTGCCGGTACCGGCTTCATCTTCATCTCATATTACATCTGTCAGTAAGCCGACATCTGACTTACCCTGACATATCATCCATGGATTCTTGGGCGAAACGGTAGTACAGCTCTCATCAAAGGGCTGGAAGGTCTCATCAGTCGAGTGACGGCTGCTTTATCAGTGCCGCCGTCTGAGTGACATTGACATCGGGCATCAGCTTTGCCGACAAGGGCTTTAGCCGAGCAGACAGTTGATGAGCTTTATCATTGGTCTTTCACTGTTGGTCTGACCCTCTTTTCAATTATGTTTTCACCCTTGTTCATTTTCCAGGTGTCAACAGTCATCCCGATGAGGTGCCCGTGGAGGGGGCATGGACCCCCGAGAAGTAGCTAGAGCACGAGCCTACTCCTCTGCCTCGCTCCTCTACCGAAGAGAGGAACCTTCCACAAAGGTAGAACTGGTAAACGCATACCCCGCGGCATGCGCCCACTCCCGGGCTCGCTGGAGGCGCTCCTCTGTCGCCCGTAGCCGCTCCTGTGTGACGACTAACTGTGCTCTCAGCTCCACGAGCTCCCGCTCACGCGCTGCCTGCTCCTCCTTCCGCTCCTATTTCTCTCGAGATCACTCCGCCGTGCGCTCCTCTCTCTCCCGGGCACGCTCCCTACACTCCATGTCGAGGGCGACCCTAGCTCTGCCACGTCCTGAGGTAGCTCCTCTCGCCGCCTCAAGGCCCTCTTAAGCTCCGCGACTCGCTGCTCGCGGATGGCCAGCTCCGTCCCGACTAGTGTAGCCTGGGTAAGTGTCGCCTGTAGCTCTATGGTCTGTAATCAATTAAACAAATCATTAGGTTCACATTTTATTCAATTTCATAAACAACTGAAATAAAATTTTGTTGACTCACCTGGGTAGCCATCGCACGCTGTCCTACCTCAATGTAGGTAAGCGAGGCTCGGAGCTCCTCAGTCTGCAAGAATGAATTTTCATAAACACACATAATGATATATAACCAAATGCATTTCCGACTTTGAGTTTGAACTTACCCGTGTGGCGAGGTTACGCTCCGCTGCCTCAGCCCGTGCCACCGCTCCAGCAAGCTGCTCTGCTAGTGCAGTCGTCTCTGCACTAGGCCCTCTCGAGCTGGAAGCCCCTCCTACGCCTCCTGCCGCCGCTCCCTGTTGGGCACGTTGCATTCATTGAGATTGTCAGTGGCTAATCACTAATAATTCATGAATTCATTTGCATATAGATAATTAAACACTCACTAGGGTCTATAGGTCTACCCGAGTGGCAGCTAGCTACGCCTCCAGGCTGTGGAGGTGGACCTGCATGTCCATCGCCGCTATGTCCCGTGCATCTTGCATTCATCACGCATATCAGTCGCATAATAAGCATATAACTTTGCATAACAATAAATAAAAAAAAGAGAAAGTGCATTCATACATACCCCTAAGACCTTCATTATCATGCCTAGAATAGACATGGTATTTGATTTAGACATGATGTAAGTTGATCTCTTAGGTTTCATATCATTTGCTGTCAGCAGATACTGTCACGCACCATAGTTGGACCGTCACACTAAAGTAACGGCCATACGATGGACCGTCACAGTCCCTGGTTGCCTATTGATTTCTCTTTTGACTCTGACGCATCTATGCAGGAGCGTTACATTCTGTAACGGTTGCTCGATAGACCGTCAGACTCCCTGTGACGCGCCTTGGCTAGACCGTCAGGTGCCTGTGTACTATCAACTCAAGACAGATTGGAAACCTGCCAGATTTAATTATTATTGTGCCTAGTTACCTAAGTTTTAACCTGATTACGTGACTTTGAGATAATTTAATCATTCATGATAGGTATTGCATGTTTTGATATCTCACTATTATTTTAAGTTATGTTAATTTCATGAGCCCAAAACTCTATAGTTTTGTAATTAGAAACATGATTTTGAATGATTTATTGATAGAGTTTTTATCATGATTTCACATCGATATATATATATATATTCTTTCTCTATCAATAGAGTCATTTCTATAAGTACATGGCACATACTCCGGTATGTTGACCATTAGTTCACATTTTGCACTATAGGAACATATTCTTGGACATGAGGACCTCTCTATTGGATATTCCTTCCAATGGACTAGGAAATCTTGTTTCAAGGCCTCCGTAATTCTCCGCGAGCCTGAGATTCCCACTAGGACGTCGAGTTGATTGTACCATTAAAGCCCATTAACTAGAATACACTATCGTTATTTTCTGGATCTAGTAATGTAACGGCCTTACATTGGACCGTCAGAATCACGTAACGGCCCATTGCATGACCGTCACACTTCTCTGAGTCCATTTTAATAGTTCTGGACTCTGATCATTGTAACGGCCCTCTACTGGAGCGTCACATGATGTAAAGGCCCAGAGAACGACCGTCACATTGCTTAAGTACTTAACCCAAGGTTTTACCCAAGGGTTGATATTTCAAAGGTTCTAGATGAACTAATGATAGTCTAGAACTTATAATATTAATCAAGAAACTTAATATAAGGATTGGAAAGAGAAAAGAATGTACCGTTATGCTGTCAATTTATTTTATGAGCATAACCTTGTTTAATGTCATTCTTGAATTCCTCATATTCAAATTGAAGCGTTCATACATTGATTTTCATTATTTGATATTACTATATTCTTGGCCATACTTTATTATCATGCGTGGTAAGAGCTTGATTTATACTTGAAGATGCGATCGAGCACTGATTGTGTTCAAGGGCTCTATGCTAGTCCCCTCGGCTCATTGTCGAAAACATACTATTTTATAAACCATGGGATATGATGCTACTGGCGTCGCATTGCGCTGGGAGTACTTTATTTATAAGTAAGTGAATTATCCATGGCTCGTGAAGTGAAAAATCACAACGCGATGCAGCATGATCAAGTTCTTGTACATGACTTTCTTGCTCGATATTCCACAGAAATTCACGAAGCACTTGCTCATAAGCATAAGATGCTGGGTGTTGATTATGTGGCTTGATAGTGCATTCTTGTTACATTCTTGTTCATGAAAAGGCCAATATCATGTTCTTGTTATATTCTTGATAAGTTCATTCTTGCTCACTCTATCTTACATGATTATCTCGTTACTATGGTTTAATCGTGTGATCATAGCATTGCATGATTTTACCTTATTTCTTTAGAGCAAAAATATTAATCACTTTAATAGTGCTTTCATGTTGATACAAAGATACCTACTGGGCAAGTGTGCTCATTACCAATTTTCTAACATTTTTCAGGAGATGGAAGTAGCTCAGATTCGGATTCGGGCTATACTAGTGGCGGGTCCGGAAGTGAGTGAAAGTCTTGTAAAGCTACGAGCGAAGACTTAGGAAGTCTATAATGTTTAGATTGAGTCAATGTAATTTTCTTATTTCTTGAGTCTAGTAGAATGAAAGGTGATTATTGTAAAGGAATACTTTGATCATTTATGAAATAAAATTGGAGTTTGATTAAATTCTGTGCAATTGCATTTATGTGTGTGCTTGTCTCGTGCTCTGGTCGTTCTTGCTTGCAAGAGACTTACCATGCCGACTGTTCACGTTTCTCGAGCGAGTCTTCCGTTGTAATAAAGGCTCGCGACGTGACAGTTAAGTTGGTATCAGAGCCTAAGTCTCAGGACTTAGGGAAAGGAATCATGTCATAGGATAAGTCCAAGGTTTAAGGACCCCTACCTATGAACTAAGGAAGAAATTCCATACCCATGTGAGGATTTGGGTAGAGCCCGGGATAAGATAATTAATTACCTTTAAGGTTGATTTTCATGAGAAATAACAAGTTGTTATTTTTCTCTCTCAGGTACCCTATTTTACAAATGGCTCAGTGCGTAGATTGGGACGGTATGCAACAAACAGTTGCCGGCCTCAGTCAGGCATTGCAAACTATAGCACAAGGTGGTGCAGGGGCAAGGGTTGGTGACCTACATCGCATCTTCCGGAGTCTAAATCCTCCACGATTCTATGGATCTTCAAATCCCGATGATGCAGAAAATTGGATCGATGAGATGAATAGGATATTTGACGTTATTCAATGCACTGATCAGGAGAAGGTGCGTCTAGCAACATTTCAGCTAAATAAAGATGCCCGTACATGGTGGAAGTCGGTTCCGGCACCTCCAACCGATGCACCTCATACATGGGACGGTTTTCTTACTTTATTCCGTACCAAGTATTTTTCCGAGCATGTAAAGGAAAGGAAAGCCATGGAGTTCGCCTCCCTTAGACAAGGGATGATGTCGGTGGCAGAATATGAACTTCAATTCTCAAGGTTAGCACCGTACGCATCACATCTAATAAATACTGATTTATTGAAGGCAAATCGATTTATGGACGGGTTACGACTCGGCTTCATTCAGCAACTCGGGACCCAAAACATCTGTACCTATGCGGAGATGGTTCAACGAGCATATTTGTGTGAAAGGACCTTAGAAAAGGTCGAGAAGTTAAAAGGGAAAGGAGAAGAGTCAAGCCGACGTTCTGATCGGCATCATAAGAAGGTGAAATTTAGTATCACAGAACCCTACCAAAGCCGTGATAATAAAAAAAGATCTAGGAATGGGAACGGTGGGAGTTTCCATAAGCAAAAGAAGGTTAAGGAGGAGAAGGAACAGGCCGTCACGGCTTGCACTTTCTGTGAGAAATTCGGCCATTCCGCTGAGGAGTGTTGGAAGCGCCTCGGCTCTTGTTTACGTTGTGGGAGCAGGGAGCATCGCATGCCGGATTGCCCCCTTATGAAGGACCAGTCATCTGGAGGACGCAGGAGGCAGGCTCGTCTCAATGCCGTTCTAGACGAAGAGGAAGCGCCTAGGGATGATGGGCTTATGGAAGGTACTCTTCAAATTTGTTCTCATCCTGCATTTGTGCTATTTGATACTGGTGCCTCTCATTCTTTTATTTCCACTACCTTTGCAAAAACATTGTCAATTGCATCAGTCCCCTTACCTTCAGATCTTACTATTTCCACACCCTTAGGATCTGGAACTAAGCTTACCAACTATTATCTTGATAGCGAAGTGGTAGTAGAAGGTCACAATCTCCTCACAAACCTCGTGTGCCTTGACATGAAAGGTTATGATGTCATTTTAGGGGTAGATTGGCTTGTAGACCACGATGCTTATATCAATTTCCGAAATAGGATAATATCCTTTCGAAAACCTGGTCTTCCGAGATTATATTTTTTTGGCATCAAATACAAGAAACACCCCACTATTATATCCTCACTTCACGCTTGCAAACTTATCTCGCGAGGATGTGAAGCTTTCCTTGCTTATGTCATTATTTCAAAATCCAAGGATATTATTATAGCAGACATCCCTATTGTAAATGAGTTCCCATATGTATTTCCATCCGAACTACCCAGTTTACCACCCGAGAGGTAAGTGAACTCCACAATCGAACTCATTCCAGGAGCAGCACTTGTTTCTATAGCCCCTTACAGGATGTCCCCCACAGAACTCATGGAACTGAAAAGATAGTTGCAGGAACTACTAGACAAGGGTTTCATCAGACCTAGAACATCCCCTTGGGGTGCACCGGTTTTATTTGTCAAGAAGAAGGATGGTTCTCTCAGGCTATGCATCGATTACCGGCGAATGAATCAGCTGACAATTAGAAACAAGTATCCATTGCCGCGTATTGATGAGCTCTTCGATCAGCTTTCGGGAGCAGAATATTTTTCTAAGATTGACCTCAGATCAGGTTATCATCAGCTTAGAATCAAAGAAGAGGACATTTATAAATCGGCTTTTTGATGTCGTTATGGCCACTATGAATTCGTGATAATGCCATTTGGGTTAACTAATGCCCCAGCAGCATTTATGCAACTTATGAACGGTGTCTTCCAGCCATACCTGGATCAATTCATTGTCGTCTTCATCGATGATATCCTGATATACTCCAAGACAAAATAAGAACATGAAGAACATCTAAGGATAGCTTTACAAACACTTAGAGAACACAAGCCTTATGCCAAACTCAATAAGTGTGAATTCTGGCTCGAGGAAGTCTCATTCCTAGGCCACGTTATTTCAAAAGAAGGTATTGCTGTGGATCCTTCTAAGGTAGAAGCTGTCAAGAATTGGAGTCGGCCTACGACTGTGTCTGAAGTAAGGAGCTTTCTGGGTCTAGCTGGATATTATAGAAGATTCATTAAGGGCTTCTCAAAGATAGTAGTTCCTTTAACTAGACTCACCAGAAAAGAAAATCCTTTTATCTGGTCAGAGGAATGTGAGAAGAATTTCTAAACTCTTAAGAATCATCTTACAACAGCTCTTATTTTATCACTACCGGTGGAGGGTGGTGGATTTGAAGTATATACAGATACGTCTGGTATTGGCTTAGGATGTGTCCTCATGCAGAATGGAAAGGTGATCTGTTATTCTTTAAGACAACTGAAACGGCACGAGGAAAACTATATTGTGCATGATTTAGAATTGGTAGCAGTTATTTTCGCCTTGAAAATTTGGCGTCATTATCTTTATGGAGAAAAGTTTACGGTCTAGTCAGACCACAAGAGCTTGAAATATTTATTTTCTCAAAAGGAGCTTAACATGAGGCAGAGGAGGTGGTTAGAATATCTCAAAGACTTTGATTTTGCTATTCAATATCATCCTGGCAAGGCTAATGCTGTAGCAGATGCACTCAGCAGAAAACCAATGGGTATGCTACCAAGTCTTATGATAAGTGTAACTAACCTTGTTCCTCAATTTGCTCAGTTTAACTTAGATATTGACATAAAGGAAGAAGATTGTTTCATAGCCAATATCCGAGCTCAACCTACATTAATAGAGGACTTGGTCAAGTTACAAGATGATGATCCTATATTACTAGAAATTAAGGCCAATGTTGAACAAAGGCCAGATTTTTGTATTTCCAATGACGGAAGATTGTTATTTAAGGGCCGAATATGTATACCAGATCACGAGGTTACGAAGAAACTAATCCTAGATGAAGCACATAAGTCCAAGTACTCCATTCATCCAGGAGGTACAAAGATGTATCAAGATATGAAAAGAAGTTTCTGGTGGCCCAATATGAAGAGAGAGATAGCTGATTTCGTGTCTCGTTGTCTAACCTACCAACAAGTTAAAGCTGAACATTTTAGACCCGCAGGTAAATTACATCCCTTGGATATTCCCGAATGGAAATGGGAGAGTGTAGGGATGGACTTCATTATGGGTTTACCTAAGACCAGAGGAGGAGACGATGGCATATGGGTAATCATAGATCGATTGACTAAATCTGCACACTTCATACCAATAAAGAGTCGATGGTCTGTGGATATTCTAGCAGCATTGTACATAAAGGAAATTGTCAAATTACATGGTGTCCCTGTCTCTATTGTATCTGATAGAGATCCGCGATTCACATCACAATTCTGGAAGAGCCTATAACATTCACTAGGGACTAGATTGAATTTCAGCACAGCCTTTCATCCACAAACTGATGGTCAGACGGAAAGAACAAATCAGGTGGTAGAAGATATGCTCAGAGCCTGTGCTATCGATTTTGGAGGTAATTGGCATGATCACTTGCCTTTGGTAGAATTTGCATATAATAACAGTTATCAGGCTAGCATACAAATGGCACCTTTTGAAGCTCTATATGGTAAAAGTTGTCGATCACCAATATGTTGGAATGAAATAGGGGAAAAGTAATTTCTAGGCCCCGACCTTATCTGGGATTCTACGGTGAAAATCAAGCTCATTCAAGAGAGAATGAAAATGGCACAAGATAGGCAAAAGTCCTATGCCGACAATCGAAGAAGTGACTTGGAGTTTCAGGTAAGAGATCATGTATATTTGAAAGTTTCTCCAGGTCGTGGTATTCGAAGATTTGACATTAAAGGAAAGCTAACTCCAAGGTTTATTGGCCGCTTTGAAATTCTTGAAAGGGTCGGTGAAGTGGCTTATAGATTGGCTTTACCTCCACAATTAGCAGGAGTTCATGACGTATTTCACGTCTCCATGCTGAAGAAGCATGTATACGATCCTGACCATATTATCACTTATGACAATCTGGAGATTCAGAAGGATATGACATATGAGCAAACACCAATAAAGATTCTAGACCGGGAAGTGCGTCAATTAAGGAATAAAGTTAGTCCTATGGTCAAGATCCAATGGAAGAAAACATGGCCATATGAAGCAACATGGGAAACAGAGGAATCTATGCGTAGAAAATTTTTAGAATTATTCAACTGTAAGTACACTCTCCATAATGCATATATTGAATTTGGGGACCAAATTCTTCTAAGTGGGGGAGGGTGTAGTGCCCCAGAATTTATATAAATAATTTTTGAATTATAAGATATTTTTCTAGAATTTATAAAGGCCTAAATAAATTTATAAATGGATTGGTAGCATTATAAGTCATTATAAGGCCCAATTAGGTTAAAATAGTTAACATAGCCTATCTAATTATTATCCAAAAGGTTTAAGTACCAAGCCCATTAGGTTTGGCCCATGTTCTAGAAGGTTATTTAGCTTATTTACGGATTTTTAAGGATAAAGATTAATTATCTAAGATAATTATATGGATAAATGAATAAAAGAGTTTTATTTATTTGAAACTCTATATACGTTGAATGTAACGGTCTAGCACGCGACCGTCACATGATTGTAACGCATGGGTCTACGACCGTTATACTCTGTGAATTCTGTAAGTTGAAGAACTTATAAAAAGATGGAAACTTGATGATCTTATCCACTAGGGATCAACTTGGGAAGAGTTATAACATTACTAAGGACTCTTAGAGATCAGGTTTGAGCAGATTAAGGACTCTAGAATCGATCTAATCTTCAAACCCTATCTAGAACCCTATAAATAGGACCTAGTTCTGAACTACGCTACCCTTACTTTTGCTCGTGTGGAATCAAGGTAAAGAGTCATAATCTCGGGTAAGTTCTTTAGAGGAATTTGTTTACGATACCTTAGACTAACTACTCTCAAAATTTCACATCTTTAGGTCAAGAGGTCGAGGAGTTAGAGCCCAAGGAAGTTGCTGAATTATCACAGGAAGTACAAGGATCAAAGAGTAACACCTAACACCAAATTCGAAGGTTAAATGTATTAAAAGAGGTAGGTCATCTCATGAACGGCAAAAATATCTTGATAGGACTAAAAGCCCTCTGATTTGACTGAATTTCATGCATCTTAGATCATCAATTTCATGTTTCTATAGTTCCATGCATTTCATACATTTCTTAGCCTTAAATAGAAATAAAAGAAGTTATCTTGTCTATTCACTGGAACCCATGCATATAGATAGCATATACTTTGTTATCATGCCTAGAATAGACATGGTATTTGATTTAGACATGATATGAGTTGATCTCTTAGGTTTCATATCATTTTCTATCAGCAGATACTGTAACGCACCATAGTTGGACTGTCACACTCAAGTAATGGCCATACGATGGACCGTCACAGTCCCTGGTTGCCTATTGATTTCTCTGTTGACTCTGACGCATCTATGCAGGAGCGTTACATTCTGTAACGGTTGCTCGATAGACCGTCACACTCCCTGTGACGCGCCTTGGCTAGACCGTCAGGTGCCTGTGTACTATCAACTCAAGATAGATTGGAAACCTGCCAGATTTAATTATTATTATGCCTAGTTACCTAAGTTTTAACCTGATTACGTGACTTTGAGATTATTTAATCATTCATGATAGGTATTGCATGTTTTGGTATCTCACTATTACTTTAAGTTATGTTAATTTCATGAGCCCAAAACTCTATAGTTTTGTAATTAGAAACATGATTTTGAATGATGTATTGATAGAGTTTTTATCATGATTTCACATCGATATATATATATATATATATATATATATATATATATATATATATATATATTCTTCTCTATCAATAGAGTCATTTCTATAAGTACATGGCACATACTCCGGTATGTTGACCATTAGTTCACATTTTACACTACAGGAACATATTCTTGGACATGAGGACCTCTCTGTTGGATATTCCTTCCAATGGACTAGGAAATCTTATTTCAAGGCCTCCGTAATTCTCTGCGAGCCTGGGATTCCCACTAGGACGCCGAGTTGGTTGTACCATTAAAGCCCATTGATTAGGTTACACTATCGAGGTTTTCTGGATCTAGTAATGTAACGGCCTTACATTGGACCGTCAGAATCACGTAACGGCCCATTGCATGACCGTCACACTTCTCTGAGTCCATTTTAATAGTTCTGGACACTGATCATTGTAACGGCCCTCTACTAGAGCGTCACATGATGTAACGGCCCTCTACTGGAGCGTCACATGATGTAACGACCATCACATTGCTTAAGTACTTAACCCAAGGTTTGACCCAAGGGTTGATATTCCAAGGGTTCTAGATGAACTAATGATAGTCTAGAACTTATAATATTAATCAAGAAACTTAATATAAGGATTGGAAAGAGAAAAGAATGTACCGTTATGCTGTCAATTTATTTTATGAGCATAACCTTGTTTAATGTCATTCTTGAATTCCTCATATTCAAATTGAAGCTTTCATACATTGATTTTCATCATTTGATATTGCTATATTCTTGGCCATACTTTATTATCATGCGTGGTAAGAGCTTGATTTATACTTGAAGATGCGATCGAGCACTGATTGTGTTCAAGGGCTCTATGCTAGTCCCCTCGGCTGATTGTCGGAAACATACTATTTTATAAACCATGGGGTATGATGCTACTGGTGTCGCATTGCGCTGGGAGTACTTTATTTATAAGTAAGTGAATTATCCACGGCTCGTGAAGTGAAAAATCACAACCCGATGCAGCATGATCAAGTTCTTGTACATGACTTTCTTGCTCGATATTCCACAGAAATTCACGAAGCACTTGCTCATAAGCATAAGATGCTGAGTGTTGATTATGTGGCTTGATAGTGCATTCTTGTTACATTCTTGTTCATGAAAAGGCCAATATCATATTCTTGTTATATTCTTGATAAGTTCATTCTTGCTCACTCTATCTTACATGATTATCTCGTTACTATGGTTTAATCGTGTGATCATCGCATTGCATGATTTTGCCTTATTTCTTTAGAGCAAAAATATTAATCACTTTAATAGTGCTTTCATGTTGATGCGAAGATACCTACTGGGCAAGTGTGCTCATTACCTATTTTCCAACATTTTTCAGGAGATGGAAGTAGTTCAGATTCGGATTCGGGCTATACTAGTGGCGGGTCCGGAAGTGAGTGAAAGTCTTGTAAAGCTACGAGCGAAGACTTAGGAAGTCTATAATGTTTAGATTGAGTCAATGTAAATTTCTTATTTCTTGAGTCTAGTAGAATGAAAGGTGATTATTGTAAAGGAATACTTTGATCATTTATGAAATAAAGTTGGAGTTTGATTAAATTATGTGCAATTGCATTTATGTGTGTGATTGTCTCGTGCTCTGGTCATTCTTGCTTGCAAGAGACTTACCATGCCGGCTGTTCGTGTTTCTCGAGCGAGTCTTTCGCTGTAATAAAGGCTCGGGGCGTGACAGGAGCTGTCTGCCGCCTGTGAAGTGACCCGTGTCCCGTCGCGCTGCCAGTCGGCGTACTGATCAGGGAACTGGACTCTCCAATCGATCGCCTTCGTGCGACCGCGCGTCTTCTTGCCAATCCCACGAGGCTCTCCTACCTCGACCCACTCCTGGTGTAGGCCAAGGGTCCTCATGACCAGCCTGAACCATAACGGCTCGATCTCGTTCAGGCAATGAACCCAAAGCTCATGCCCAAAGCGAGGTCGACCCGCTACGACCCAGGGCTGGCCCTCATCGGTCTTGCCCTCGTAAGGTCTCCACACCACCTTCATTCACGAACATGCATCACATCATGTCATTTTAGTCACCATATTTCATAAAGTAGGAATTGCATCATGTTTAAAATACGTACTAGTGAGGCGGGGTAGTCGCGGAACTCCCGCCGAAGAACTCGCAGCTCATAGGCGAGCGGTGCTCCCGTCACGACAGGCAGCCAGCGTCGCACCAGAGGGAAGGCTCCCTCATCTCCAGGTCGAGGGTCGACATGCCCCATCGGCGGGTACAGGGGGCTCCACACCTGCATCCATGCATTGCATTAGTAAAGCATTCACATGCATTTGAAAAAGAAATTAAAAAAAATGCATACCTGAAGAAAAGGTGAGAAGCCACTAATAGTCATCTCTCGGCCTGTCCCCGTGGACAGGTCAGCCATCAAGTGCACTAGCAGAGCAGCTCCCCAAGCGTATCTGCCAACGCTCTGCAAGTCCTCTAGAATGCCCAGGAATCAGCAGTTGATGATGTTGCCCTTCGTCCCGAGCAATAGCCTCCCGAGCATCAGGAATAGGAATCTCCTCAAGGTCTCGGTCCACCCTCTCTCTCTGAGTCGGGTCCTGGCAGTAGACGTCCCTAACTCTCCCTATCAACCTCTGTGAGAACTCCTCTAGAGACTCCCTCAACCTCTGCCTAGAGTCTCCCAACCCCATAGCAATGGTAAGGTCGGTGCGGTAGATGGTCCTACACTCGCTAGGCGTCTCGTAGACTGTCTCTAACCATAGCAGCCTCTGTGTCAGCTCGCTATAGTCGGGTAGGGTAATCCCGCTCAAAGCCTCCATGTCTACCCTCAGCCCGGTTATCCTAGCAATATCCTCTAGGGTAAGAACCATGTGACCCCATGGCATCAGGAATGGTTGGCTAGCCCTATCCCATCTCTCCCTAAGCACCTGGATCAGGGGTAGGTCAGGTCTCATAGGCTCTATGCTAAGGAAGGGTCCGAACCCCATAGCCTCTACCCTGGCCCTCTGAAAATCTGGGAGCCCGTAGTAACTTGCTAGGACCTGGACCCAAGAGATCCTAGTCCTCATCAAACCATGCCAACAAAAAGAATGGTTTGATATGAGTTTAGTGGATTTTCATTTGTTGTTCTCTGTCTAAATTGACGACCGGCCATGGGTCGTTACTTGTCTAGCTGATGCCCCTGTGGGGGGCGTTGTTTCGAAGGATAGTTTTGGTTCCAAAAATTAAAAAAAATGTGTTTTGATGAATTGACGCCCCGATGGGGGGCGTTGTTTTCTGAGGGTTAAGTGTACGAAATGAAAATATAAACAGAAAGATATATCAAAATAAAAAAAATGGCATGGAAAATAACAGCAACTGAAAATGAAAATTCTAAAATGATGACAAGCTGTAGACAGTGGTTTCATGGATTAATTATTTTCAGAAAATAAAAATAATTTAAATTGACGACCTGAGGTGGGTCGTTATTTCAATTGACGGTACCCGTTGGGGCGTCATTTCATTGAGTCACTGGTTCGAGGGTTTCCCCTTCCACCGAGGGCTATGAAAATTTCATTAAAAAATGAAAAAAAATTTGAATGCTAGGGTAGGGGTACCTACCTTGCTTCGTTCTGGCGCTAGCAAACCCCCACGGAGGGGTTGTCGTGGTTGTCGGGGCTGACGGGGTGGTCGTGCTTGATGAACATGGCGGGGTCGAGGGGCCGCCGCCGCCTCCGATGGTTCATCCTCTTCTTCTCCTCCATCCCCTTCCTCGTCGTCTTCTTCCTCCTCATCATCATCTTCCCCTTCATCATCTTCTTCGTCTTTACCTTCATCTTCATCTCCACCGTCTTCTTCGTTTCCACCTTCTTCATTTCGTTCCTCGGTTGCGCCACCTTGCTCCGCCGCCGGAGCTTCTTCGGCTGGTGGTGCATCTTCGACCGCCGCGGGAGGGACTTCCTCCGCGGTGGGCTCGTCATCGCCTAGATCAACGACGTCGGGGGCAGAGACTCTTTGACGCTTGTGAGCGCCGCCCGCCATGGGTTCGAGAGGGCAGAGATGAGAGTGTGAGAAGGGAGATGAGAGATGGGCGATTTGGGGCTCGGTTAGGGTTAGTGTTCGCAGTAGAGAGAGAAAGAAGAGGGAAAGTGGACGAAGGAAGGAGAAAGAAAAGAGGGAAATAGGGTTTAACGTTCAAAAATAATTGACGCCGTAATGGGTGTTGTCACTCTCATAATTGACAGATCCGATTGAGGCGTGATTTATGGATATGATGACATTCTCTGGGTCGTCATTTAAGTTTGCATGGGAATTTGTAATTGTCGTCAGAGGCATTAATGGGAGATTGATTGATGTGATTGGGAGTCATGATTGTTATTTGAAATTGACGACAACATCGCGAGCGTCAGTTTTATAAGGAACGGCATGAGTCAAGGCGTTTCTTTCAGAAAATCAAGGAATTATTTCAAAAGGAATTTAAAGAATTTAAGTCAATTAACGCCTTCGGTTGGGGCGTGAATTAATCAACGCCGATTTGAACAGGCGTCAATTGTGGTTCTTATTTTTGAAATTGATTAAAGAGATTGACGACGTTGTTTTAGGCATTTTTTGTGTGGAATTGACGCCATTATAGAAGGCACGGCTCAGAACAGAGACCGGAAACGCGTTTACATCAGACAGAATCACATAGAATTGGAAGAATTGATTAAGACAAGATCATATAAAATGTTTTTTTTGGCTCAATTAAGGAAAGATCCTTTATTTCATCAAAGAAAACCATTGTTACATCAATGAGCCACCATGGGCCTTATCTTCCTAAGTGCTATTACATAAGATTTGCATTTGTCTTCTTCTTCTTCAACATGTGTCTTGGACCTATGTAGTAGTCCAACCTTCCATTGTGCCATGATTATCTTGACTTCTTCTTGATCCCCACTTGAGCCTAGTTCCCTCTTTTTGAGTGGTGGAAGGTGAGAAGCTTCTTCAAATGTGTGTCGAGGAAGTCCAAGTTGTGGGAGGCGCGGGTGAGCGTTGTAGAGGACGAAGTCGGTCCCACTGATTAGTCATAGCTCTATGCCGGAGGAGAGTCTTGAGTGAAGCTCTTGGGTCTTGAGGAACCCCGATGTGCATGTGAAACCATCCTTTGGCATGGTCTTGAAGTAGTTCCTCCAATCACTTCTCTTCTTGAGCTTTGGCACCCGATTAGTCACCCTCTCACATAGGCCTAGAGAATCCGTCATGTACCGAAGAGGGCTTTTAGAAAAGATTTTTGAGGCCGATTGGGTTTCATGGCACAGATCAAACCTTAGGTGGAGGTCCACCCAACAAGAGAGAAGGAGCATTGACCCATAGAGAGGCCATCCCAAGGAAGCCGAGGTGAGCCCACTGTATAGGTTGGCTAGCACCGCATGACCTATCCTTTTGCCTTCCCAAATGCTAGCTATGGCACCCAAGTGGCACTCCTCTGAGTGGTCTTCCATTGAAGGGAAGAGTAGAGCTCCTACTATGCATATTGCAAAGCCTTTCATTACTCTCTCTAACAAATCCTGATCCTCTTGGGCTTTATCCATATTCTTGTATACCCATGAAGCTAACTTTAGAAGATTGATCCCCTTATGAGCTTTGATTTGGTTCACTAGATTTGAGCTTGGTATGAGGCTAGTAAGCATGTCATGGGCATTTATTGGTTTAGTCATACTAGCCATCTTTGACTCTTCTCCTTGTTTCATCTTTCTTAACCCAAGGAGTAGTTCTACTTCTTCTAAGAGAATGGTAGCTTCAAAGGTAGGGAAGAGGAAGGTATGAGTGTTGGGGTGCCATAGCTCTATGAGTGCTCCAATGGAGGCCCAATCTAGGTGGATATCATCATAGTGGGTAGCATGGGTTACAAGGCCAAGTAGGTGCCATCTACTAAGGAAAGACCTCATATCTAAAGAAAGTTTAGAGAGGAGTATGGGGAGCCATTTGATTTTCAAGAATCTCCTTGGTCCCGATATATTTGGATAGTCCTGAAAAATTATAAAAAATAAGAGAGAAGAGAAGAGAAGGCAATCAGAATTTTTGAGAGAGAAGAGGAAGAATGAAATAAAAAGCTTTAAAATAAAATCAAACTTACCTGGCCCATAGCTATCCTCCCGCTAATGTGGCTTGCAACTTCAGATATCCTAGGAAAGCTCATCCTAGGCTTCTTTGAAGGGTTCTGTAGCATCCTATCCATCTTTTCTTTTGAAAACAAGTGACTATTTTTGTTGTTCTTCTCTTGCTGATCTTCGGCTCTCTGCGTGCTCTCAGCTGCAGCTCTCAGGCGTTTGATGTATGCAGTAGAGGATGTGTGCTTCCTTTTATAATGATTTGGAGCTTTGGCTAGCCGTTTAGAACATCACAGTTTGAGTTCGAGTTCGAATCAGTCTCTGGAGTTTTGTTTCTGAGCAGGGAACGGAGCGCCAGTGAGACAGTTAATTGACGACATATCCCTTGGCGTCATTTATGTTATTAGTGACCTAATCAAAGTCGTCATTTATTTAACACCTCTCGTGCGGGCGTTAGTTTCATTCCGATTCTAAGTCTAATGCTGATCATAATTAACGACCCCTTGTCTGTCGTCATTTATCATTATAATGGCTCTATGCAGAGTCGTCATTTCTTGAGCTTACACTTTTGAATTGCTTTGCAGCATTATGATTATTCATGAACTTAAGTGCTATTATATATTGATGAAATTGCTTGTGTCATGCACTTATGATCATATTCTGAGCTAATGATTTTTTTTGTGAGCCAATGATTTTTGAGCACAGAAGGTGCAGTCCATGCAGGTCTTGAAATGGTTGGACCCTTCCACTGGTAACATCATTCCATCCCTTGTATCTTTCATGTATACATTTTTACTATATGATATCTCTACGCTATTATAGCATATCAAGGACCTTGTGGTTCTGATGAACCTAGAATTTGAGTTCCCCTTCATCAAAAATAATGATAGTTCCAGGGGAGTCTTGATCACACGGATAGGCCGTTAGGTTATCTAAGGTTTGGGACGACGGTTTCACTTTCTGAGTTGATGCGTGGACAAACGGGCTTTGGCTTAGTGTCAACTTAGAGATCTAGATTCCTGACCAAGTCTAGATGGTTTAACAATATTATCCTTGATTATCTTCTATTTTAGTTTGTTTAAAATTTTCTTTTAGCCCAGCATGCATCATGTAGGACTTTGAGCTTTCATTATGAAATTCCTCATATTACGCCAATAATGAAGGCCGCTCGTTCTTAACCGAGGTTACATGAGATATTCCATTCAAAATCGAGTACTATATTCACCTTGAAGCCGCTTAAGCTGGTTCCTTGAATGCATTCATTCGCTGGCTCCTTATCTCAATTCACTTTATTTTCCTGCAAACCCACCTTGGTTGTTGGACGTCCACATTGGCTGGTAACCGCTCTCCAATGGTGTCTTTCCTTCCGTGCCCTCGCGCACGTTTTGTTTATTAGATTAGCTTTCATCCAGCCGATCATTGCTTTCTCGTAATCATCCGAAGTTGTTTCATTCAGAATCTTGGAAAGGTTTCCAACACTAGGTGTCGGAGGCGTGTCACATCACACCTTGGCATCTACTTATCAGTTCGTTCCTACTTCATTCCACTTGTTGCACTTTTGCTTCATTCCGTCTCACTCCCTTACAAAGCAGACGCCAAGGTGGGGTAGCTGTAGACACGCCAAAATCGATGCTATGTTGAGAAAATTTCATGTCACCACGTGATGCCCCAAAGTGGACATCAATATTGGCTTAATATGAAGTTTTTCTAATCATTTGGTATTTTTTTTCATAATAACTCTAATTTTCCATAATAATTGTAATTAACGCCTGGCGGAAGGGCGTCATTTAACTGACGACCTGATGGGGGTCGTGATTTCACAAATTAACGATTGTTCAAACATGCGTTATTTCCTGGATTTTACGAATCCTAAATAAAATAAAATTCAAACAATTGACGCCCTCCTTAGGGGCGTTGATTATTTGACGCCCATTCAAACATGCGTCATTTGTCAATTTTTAAATTAGGAAAGTCCTTTATTACCATAAATAAATCCAGGAATCAACGACTGTGTGAATGTCGTCATTTCAATTAACGTCCCGCTTCAGGTCGTCATTTTCACTTCCGTCTCCGTTTCGCCTGCTACCTTCCAGTAGTGATCCTCTCCCCATTTTACACCTTGTATTCGATTGGGAAGAGGGATCCTTGCTGGAGGATTGATTGCCTTGTTTTAATCTTATTGATGCAAGGATTTTGGGCCTATAAATACCCCTTGAATTCCTCGCGCGCGAGAAAAAACAAGAGAAGAGAAAACAAAAACAACAGAACAAGAGCTAACAAGAGAGTTAAGGAGCTAACAGGGAGCGCACAATAATGGAAGAGAGAGTTTCTTTCTCTTTTGTAGGTTTTTCCTCCAAGCTTCCTCCACGGGCGAGCTTCCTCAGGTGTTCTCCTTCCAACGAGCGGCGTTTCTTCATCCCACGGTTCTTCATCCTACAGCTGCAGCGGCCCTTGTTATTTCCCTTTACTGCTACACACACAGCAGCGGGGGTTCCCTCTCTTAGCATTTTTATTGGCATCATACGCACTCTTTCTTCTAGCTCTCTGCTAGAGTTATCACCATACCATATATTGTTTTATCTTTGCATTACATTCATATTCCCCATACCTTGTTACTCCTTCTTAGGGGTTTAAAAACCAAAACACACAAGGTGTGTTCCTGCCCAATTTGATTGATTTTATACTTTTAGAACATTGATACTACACCTCACTTGGCTAATCCACATCTTTGTTTATTTTGTGTGTTTTCCTGCAATGGTAATCAAGCTATAAACCCACTTCATCGGCCGGCCGGTAGAAGGAGGAAGGAAGAACTTGCAATTTCCCCGCTTAATACAAGGTACATGCGATCATCCTATTTTTGAGATAACCCCTCTGGCGATCACCCTCCTTAGAGCATCTCATTCTCTCCCTTTTCCTCATGTCCCACATATTTTAGCACATTAGTCACTTTTTTTTCTATTAAATCTTTTTTATTTTCTCTTTAAAAAAATGTCTATGTAACACGTTTACAACTATCACCTACCTTAATCGAAGATCAAAGGGAATGCGGGACACTCGAATCCGCACGAACTCCGCGCTCCACAACCTCGACGATTCCTCCCTCGAACGTGCTTCTCGCCTACCGCCTCAATAAATGGGGGTTCTAGGTCGGGCTAGGGTTAGTTTTATAGGAGAAAATTCGATTTAGGGGGCGAGATAAGGCTGGGAAGAGTCCCAGGAACTTGAGGCATGCGGGAATCACGCATTGACCAAGTCGTGCCGCCTCTCGCTCAAAATTGAGCTCCTAGGGTTAGGGTTTTCACATGGAATGAGAGGGGAAACAGGCTATCCATCAAGGCCGTTCGAATGGGCCTGATTTGGGCTCAAATGATCGAGATTCGGGCTCGAATTAAGCGATCTAAGGTCTGGTTAGTTTAAACTCAATTTTAGCCCTAATTCCATTAATTCGGCCTGATAGAAATTTTATTTAGGGTTCGACCAAGAACATAAAGTGTCTAGAAATTAGGTCCTCTACTTGATTATGAATTTTCTAGATTTTTATATATTAGTTGAAACTTCACCTAAAGGAATTTCTAAATTAATAGTAAATAATTTTCTTAATTATTATCCTTTATATTATTTAATTGATTCTCGGGGTGCTATAGTCCCTGGCGGAGAGATTGAGGGATACCCTCTTAGAGCCGGAGCAAGTTAAAAGGATTGTGTCCAATTCCACTCCTCAATTTAGACACGTTCTGACCATGCACAAACTCAACACAATGGAGGAGCTGTTTGAGAGAGCCAGATATATATATTCAAACACAGTCGAAAGACTCACCTCTCATGCATATGTTCGAGCAGCCCAAGCCAAGGGTAGTGAGGAAAGGGAATGCTAATGTTCAGGGTGGAGTGATAGAATGGGTCGACACGAATGAGCAAGTGAGTCCATTTGGCAGCCCCAACCAGTTAGCCAACCCAGGCCTCCACAAGCACCGCAACTCACCTTCCAACAGAACCAACAAGGCCCACAACCTTTTCGTCCTCCACCCCAAAATAACATCCTCCATAACAACATGCCTCCGCAGTTTCATCCCCAGCAACAACAACAACCACCTCTTCAGTCCCACCAAGTTCTATCCCCTAGAAGTTATGGCCCTTTACAGTAATAAAGAAGGCCCCTTGGCCCTAAAAGAGCCCAATACCCACCACTGCTGAAACATTGCCGGACGTGTTCAATGCCCTCATGGCCGCCAATGCACTTACTTTGCCCAGGGAAAGACCTATATGGCCCCAGAATGTCGACACTTCCCGACACTGTGTCTTCCATAGACAGCCAGGTCATATAGTGGAAAACTGCTTCCATTTCAAGGACTATATCTATGATATGAATGATCAAGGTGGGATTTACTGGGATGAAATGAGGCGATACATCGCCACCCTAAAGGCCAAGAGACCTCCTCCCAGACCCCAATTTCAACAGCCACAACAACAACAGCAGCAACAACAACCCCAACAACAACAACAACAACAGCCTCAGCATGCCCCACAATAGCAGCCAAACATGGGCATCATCCAGAATCCACTACCGGAGCACCAACAACCCAACCAACAAGTCAACCCCATCTCTTCCTTCCCGGAAGTTGGAAGAGGGCAAGGTTGGCATATGGAAAGCACCTCCATTCTCGCTGCCAACCAACTTCCTAGCCAACCCCCTCGCCTCATCCAGCCAGCACCTTCCTCTCCCCGACCCATATCACAACATACAACTAGGCTTCTCTTATTCCCACAGCCATTGCACCCTCTTATCCGCTCCCCTACCACTCATTCCCCTCTAGTCCACCAGCAAAAATCCTTCACCATGCTTCCACCTGCGCCTTCAAAACCTCTCATCCTCCCTCGGCCATCCGCCTTGCCGTCCACCTCCACCATACCTTCACCCTTACCCTCAAGGCCCCGTATCTTTCACCGTCCACCCAACGCCTCATCTACCTTCACCTCACCTCCACCTGCGCCCTCAAAGCCCCTTATCATTCACCACCCATCCGAGATGCCGTCTACCACCACCATGCCTCCACCAAACAAACCCCTCATCAGGATTCCTTCATCCACTGTCACCCCTATTCCATCAACTGTTCCTCCGCCACTACGCCTTAAACCCCTTCTTAAACCCATAATCAACCCCGTAGAGGTGCAAAAACCGCAAGCAATGGTGCTCTAGAGTGGAAGGATATTCCACCGGGTTTTCCCCCAAAATAGTCAAGCCCAAGGACAATCTCAGCTAGACAGAGGGACCAAAGAGCAGTTAGAGGAGTCTACCCCTGGGATACATTATGACCTACTGAAGCATTTAGATAAGACACCTGCCCAGATCTCTATCCTTGAGTTGATTAAGAGGTCCAAATCTCATCAAGAAGCTTTAATGGAATATCTTCAGAAGGTCATGGTAAACGAAGACCTCCCCGTGGGAAAGATTTTGACTGTGTTAACACCGACAAGTACACAACCTGCCATAATGTTTCATGTTTACGAGCTTGCCCCTCAGGAAGCTCAAAAATATGCGTTGTGTATTACGGTAAAGATTAATGGGGTGTCTGTGAACCCATGTTTGGTGGATACAAGTGCGTCTATAAATGTGATTTCCATGAGCACCCTTCAATTATGTGGGGCCGACATAGAACAGATAAGGCCTTCGGTGATCACGATCACCGCATATGACAATAGTAAAAGGCCGCCATAGGGGATGATTGCCCTCAATGTGGAAGTGGGTTCGGTGGTCGTTCCTAGAGAATTTTATATTCTCGACATGGACCCGACTTTCAAGGGCATATTGAGTCATCCCTATATAGAGGCAATGAACGCCGTCCCATCTACCAATCACCAATGCTTAAAGTTTCCGTACAAGGGGCACATTGTCAAGGTGTTTAGCATGCCCATCCTTCCTATGGTGGATCTTATGACAACTTCCTTGCCCTCCGTTTGGCCGACCCACAGGCCTATTCTTTCGCTGTTGGATGTGTGTGACCCTTGCCGCGCCCCATCAACACAAGAAAAGCTGCTTCCCGCACAATGTCACATCTCCCTTCCCGTTTTAAAGGATGTGAGATTATGAGGAACTTGGGCTACCAACAGGGCAAAGGTTTAGGCGCACAATCACAGTTGAGGTTGAGACCGTTGAAGAAAACAAGGTTGATCCTTAGAACTGGTCTGGGCTTTGAAGGGACAATTGAAGCACATGGAAAACCCCTTACATGGACCTTGTACTCTCATTTCAAGAAGGGGCCTATTGTGCAATTGGGGGACAACCCGTAGGAAACACATGAGAGGTCACAGATTGCTTACTTAGCTGGAGGTTGCTCGAGGGCTCTCAAGAAAGGGAAGTTTGATAACCCGGATTGTGAATGGAACAAATGGTTTGACATACATGATATCTCCATCGCACTGCAGCGGATGTTCTTACCTGCACACCTAGAAGGGCTGCCTTTGATCTCCGATGTGCCAGGAGATGCCATAGTTGTTGCCAGAACTCCAAGCAATCCTTGCCAAGAGGACATTGTCATCGACGGATCGCTTTCCGTCATTTTCTCCATCCATTCTCTTCAGCCTTTGCTGCTGACTCCTTCCTGGGCCAGACGTTTATCTGATGATCTTCCCAGGTCCCCTTCTCTACTTACATTTCTACGCGTCTTTCTCAACCCGCATCAGGTTTTCAATCATGATCTACTCTACGAGCCTCCCAACCCCCTAGATATAATCCCCTTTTCTTGGTGCGGACACCAGAGCTAGAGATCGGCTTGACTCAAGCCACCGGTACCGGACACGCAGCACGACTCGGGTGACGCCAACATCCTTGTGGCTGGGGGACAGTCTGGAGTCTCCACTTGAGTTTTGATATTTTTGAGTATGTATTTGGTGTGTATTTGTATTTTTGTGTGTATTTGAAATTTTGGATTTAACTTGGGTATTTAATTTGCGTCCAAGGGTGATGGTCCAAGGGAGAAAAAAGACCAAGGAGCCAATGTTGACTTGGAGAGAGGGGCACCCCCTTCTTTGTCCCCATGTGATGAATATTTTATTCCCACATGTCTCCCTTACCCATTATGCGCCTTTCTCTCCCCTTGACCAAGGGTATCTAAGGTCTTTTGTCCTAGGTGTAGGGTCTAATATATAATCTCTCTTGTGTTATTTTGATGGTAGAGAATACATGAAATTGAAGCAAGAAATGCCTTGGGTGCCCCCTTCCTATCTCTAGCTCTTCCTTCTTCCTTCTTGCAGCATCAGATCCAGGGTGTGATGCCCATTCTTTGGGAGTGATTCCCACTTCTACCTCCTCCCCTGGATGCAACTTTCAGCCACCACCTCCGCATTCGTGTCACCATCGAGCCACCACGGGCCTTTCTCCGGCTTGTTGTCCAGATCTGTGACCTACAGAACATAAGGTTAAAGAGGAGGTTGGATCTCCATATCCGACCGTCTGATCGAGCTGAAGTTTTGATGGTTGGTTCCCCCTGTCGTCCCCCATTGCCAGTTTAATTTTCATGTCAATCCACCTCCATTTAAGCCCCTTTCCAGTAATTTCTTTACACCCCTTGCAGTCTGCTTGTGTGCAGATCTGTGAGACAATAGTTTGAAGATCTATTTTTCCCACCCCCAAAACCACTTCATAAAATTACAAAAATATTTATGCGTGATTCTCACTTCCCCCTGTCACTCATAAAATCCCCAACACCTAGATCTACCAACTTCCTTTCGATCAAACCCCATCTACAGGCAAAACACTATTTGTCCTGTCTGTTCTGTAATCCGAGCCAGACAAACTACATGGGGTGCAAAGATTTGCATCAAATCCGACCGTTGGATGATTCCAAAATCTTGATGGATTGAAGCCCTTCCAGTGCCCTTTGCAGTGGTGCTGGTTTTGTCCCGATCCGACACTAGATCTAGGCATGGTGACTATTTTTGTCGGGTCGCGCAGATCTGTCCCGTGACAGGCCAGCAACAACAGTCCCCGATTAAATTGTCTAAAAATACGCCAGCTCAAATTCAACGGCCGACGCTTCCAGAGATCAACAAGGGACATCCCGCCATTGTCCCAGCTGATCGCTGCTACCATAAGACTTCCAGAGGTCCCCATTCCATTGATCTTCACCACTTGCTGTCCTGCAGACCCGATTCGTGCCGATCTAGACCTACAGCCCGCACCCGCCCCGGGAACCCCACCGACGTGCTGCCCGCCAACCCAAGATCAATGCTCCCGGGTCCATTGTGTAGCCTATTACCTCCCTACGTGGAGTGGGCCGTAGAATTACTTCTGTAATTATTGATTATTTTACTGTACCGGGAGTTACAGGTCTTGGCCGGGACGTCTTCCCCACACCTCGAGCGTGGAGGTACTAACACCACCCTCCTTGTTGCATTTGCTTGTTCTGTATTTGTTCTTGATGCCGCCGCATGTGAGCATGTTAGGTTCCTAGCTCGATCTAGTTTAATCACCGCTGTGAGAGTAAGTGCGTGACCCATCCCGTGACTCGATCCGAGCACGAGTGAAAGTATTGACCACCAGAGACTCAGTGCCGGTTTCTCAACCGTGCAGATCGACACGTTTCCCTCGCTTGGGATGATCGTGAGCTAGCACTTCTTGTTGGGGGCATGTTTGCCTCTTCTGGAACTCTTTAGGTGCCGAGTTGTTCTTGTCGTCGCAAGTCGCGTCGTCTTTTTGATCGCGCCGTCCCCTAGAGTCCCAGGTTCGCAACAAGTCCGTGTCGAGTCTCATATTGTCCCGCATCAGTTTGGTATCAGAGCCAGGTTTGAGTCTAGGGTAGTGTCGCATCCCACTCCTATACCCAGTATATTAAAAGGTGTTCCCGGAACGATAGGTTACGCCTATTGGGAAGGTAGCCCACTTGCGTGAGTTCGATCTTCGGATCATACCTCCGCCACGTACCGGATACTGGAGTCTAGGTCATCCTTCATTTTGCTTTGGTCCATCCAGATAGGTCATAGTGAGTCACCCCTTAGCTCCCTTAGGTCCCCTTGCATGCCCACTCATGGAGGTACCCAATACCATCACCCTGACACTATGGGTGAACCCCGAGGTGCCACCCAGGGAGGCCGGTCTCTAGGGACATAATGGCTCTACTCATGGAGCGCATGGATAGGTCCGATCAGACTCTTAGGGAGCATACCGATCGCTTGGAGGGCCGACTCAAGGCCATGGAGGATCGCGCTGAGGCTTCCGACTGATTTGTCCATGGTCTAGTTGGAAGGTTAGAGAGTGTGGAGAGAGTCCCCCGCCGGGAGCTTCCCGGAGCTGTTCAGGCCCCTCAGGCGCCTACTGCCCAACCCGCCCCACCTAGGGCTGAAGAACGATGGCCACGTGCCCCGGATTTTGAGAAGTACGAGTCAGACAATGATTATGGGGGTAATGTCCGATGCCGATGTGGTCATCGACCACAGAGGGATGATGAGGGCGAGCGGATCCTCAGGACGGTTCACATGGACCTTCCCACTTTTGACGGGTCTCTGGAGCCGAAGGTCTATCTAGATTGGGAGGCCAGAATGGACCGGTACTTCGAGTGGTTTGAGATGACGGACCACCGGAGAGTCAAATTCTCTAAGATGAAGCTGCTCGGGCAAGCACAGACTTATTGGAAGAATGTGGAGAGCTTGCTCTTTCAGCAACAGAAGCCTCAGGTTGAGACATGGGATGAGATGAGGGTCAAACTCCAGCAAAAGTACCTTCCTGCCACTTACCATCAATGACTCATAGATAAATGGCAGAGTCTCTCCCAAGGAGATCGGTCCATCTCTGAGTAAATCACCAAATTCGATGAGTATTTTCTATGATGTGGCATCATGGAGGAAAGCTCCATGCTTGTTTCCAGCTTCCGGCGTGGTCTGCGGCCACACCTTCAGTATGAGCTTTTCCGCTGCAATGTGACCACGTTGGAAGCCGCATACCAGGTTGCCCTCGAGGTGGAGTAGTTTGAGGTAGAGTTTGCTCCTATCCAGCGCTAGGGGGTCACCTATCCGCGTGGGTCTGATCCTCGGACCACGCCTAGTTCCTATACTCGGTGGCCTATGGTTCATCCACAGGAACCCCCTCGCCAGGACTTCGCTACTCCTATGTGGCCCCTCCCTCCGAGGGATCCTCCCCTTCGCCAGCAGGCACCCGTCCTTGCCCCTAGACCTCTCCATCCCACCGTGCCGACTCGACCCCTGCTTCTTACACCCCCAGTCCGTCGTGAGGACAAGGGTAAGAGGCCGATGGCCAGTGGAACATCCCAGGGCACCGGGATGCCTGACGGTTGCTATAAGTGTGGTGGAGTTGGCCATTATGCGTCCAAGTGCCCCACTCGGGAATCACTTGTCATTTCTGACCCCTCTGCCGGTGACCCCACACCTGAGCTTGTGCCGATCAGTTACGAGGCTGATCAGAACTTAGCGGAGGAGTTCTTTGATGAACTGATGGAGGGAGATCAAGTTGACGTCCCAGGTACCCAGTATCAGGATGATGTGCGGTTGGGTGTAGTCAGGTGCATCCTAACCCAGTCTCAGGTGAGTGACGACTGGAGTCGTACCACCATCTTACACACATTTTGTAGGCTGGGAGGAAAGGCCTGTAAAGTGATCATAGATAGCGGGAGTTGCATTAACGCTATCTCCACGGGCACTCTTTGACACCTGGGTTTGACGCCGTGGATCACCCCGCACCTTACAGAGTATCTTGGGTGGATTCTACTTCCATCCTGGTCAGACTGCGATGTCTGGTGCCACTGCAGTTCCAGGCATACCACGATGAGATATGGTGTGATGTGTTGCCTATGGAGGTAGGTAGCATTATCCTTGGTAGGCCTTGGATTTTTGATCGGGATGCCACCCTTCAAGGTCGGTCGAACACATGCACATTCGACCACGGGGGCTGTAGGATTACCCTCCACCCCGGCCATCCGAAGGATCCTTCTGTCCGAGGACGAGCCGGCCCCAGCACTTCTACCCCTCCTAGTCAGGAAACGGTCGGTCCTCCCACCTCATCCTCGACGCGGGCTACTACCGCTTCGACTGCTCCCAGCACAGGAGACCTCCCACCCCAGAGGTTGATGTTGATTAGTCCCCAAGAGATGGAGCAAGAGTTTTTGAGTGGTAGTCTTGTCCTTGCTGTTGTTGTTTGTGGGGTGAGTGATGTTGCCCCAAGATTTGAGGATGAGCACCCCCCCGAGTTGGCTGCGATTCTGCGCGAGTTTTCAGATGTCTTCCCGGAGGACCTCCCTGGAGGCCTTCCGCCTATGCGCGATATCCAGCACGAGATCGACCTTGTCCCGGGTTCATCTTTGCCCAACCTTCCACATTACCAGATGCGTCCCGTGGACCATGCCGAGCTTCAGAGGTAGGTTGAGGAGTTGATGAGTCGGGGATCTCTCAGGGACAGCAAGAGCCCTTGTGCTGTTCCCGCATTATTGGCCCCGAAGAAGTATGGCACATGAAGGATGTGCGTTGATAGCCGTGCGATCAATAAGATCACGGTGAAGTATCATTTTCCCATTCCCTGATTGGATCACTTACTAGACATGATGTCGGGAGCCACTATCTTTTCTAAGATAGACCTTTGAAGTGGCTACCACCAGGTGCGGATCATGCTTAGGGATGAATGGAAGACAGCATTCAAGACCAAGGATGGTCTCTATGAGTGGTTGGTTATGCCCTTCGGGCTTTCCAATACCCCTAGCACCTTCATGCTGTTGATGACTCAGGTTTTACGCCCTATGATAGAGGTCTTCTTGGTCATCTACTTTGATGACATTCTTATCTACAGCCGCACTAGGGAGGACCACTTAGACCACCTTAGACAGGTCTGTGTTGTATTGAGGTGAGAGAGCTTATTCGCCAACCCAAAGAAATATGCTTTCATGACCGATCAGATTACCTTCCTCGGGTTTATTGAGTCTAGGGATGGAGTCTCCGCTGATCCGGAGAAGATTAGGGCCATCAGGGAGTGGCCAGAGCCCCTCACACTCCACGATGTCCGGAGTTTTCATGGCTTAGCGACGTTCTACCATCGCTTCATTCGCAGCTTCAGCTCTATCACTGGCCCGATCATACATTGCATTAAGACGGGGGCGTTTGTATGGACTAAGGCTGCAGCCACAGCATTTCAAGACATCAAGGAGCGTATAACCCAAGCACCTGTCCTTGCATTACCTGATTTTACTAAGGTGTTTGAGGTCACATGTGACGCTTCTGGAGTGGGTATTGGAGGAGTGTTAAGCCAAGAGTCCCACCCCATCACATTCTTTAGCGAGAAGCTGAATGATGCCAAACTATGTTATTCCACATATGATAAAGAATTTTACGCAGTCGCCCAAGCATTGTGATATTGGAGGCACTATTGTTGTGTCCGGACGAGTGGCAATCAAGAGGGGAGGGGTGAATTGATTGCTCCAAAAAAAAACTTCAATAGACGAGATGCTTGTTAGAAATGTTGACTGTAGATTTTGAATGAATTTTAGGCATACAAGCACTTACTCTCATGCGAACATGATCTCTCTCGTGAACACGAGTAGACGAACGTAGCGGAACTATGTCAGAAGGAAGATCCAATCAACTTAGCGCATGGCCCACTCATACAAATATGCGATGAAGCAAACCACAAAAGAGCACAAGATTTTTAGGTGGTCCGGGTTCACAAACGTGCCCCCTACGTCCACCCCTTACCGAGTGAGGATTAACACTCCACTAAGATGTGAGCCACACACGCTGTATGCAACAGCAAACACACACACGGTAGTCGAGCTGGGCAACCTATACACGCACACACGCTCGTGTCACAGTTCACATGCAACCACACAAGAACCGAGTTCAAAGAGTTGATGGTTACAGTGAATATTCAAGATTGCACTAAGAGCAACTGAAGAAATAAAAAAGCAACTGATTTTTCAATGGATAGAGCTCCTCCTTTCATTTCATCGAACATGCTTGAGCTTTTCCACAGGATGAAGGATGTTCTTCAGAGATGGCGGACGATTCTTGGCTGAACTTGTGTGCCACTTGATTGAACACGCAGCATTCAACAAAGCTTTGTTAGGAAGATGAAATCCAGCCGTTCTTCTCCACTTTTCACGCTCAAATCGATCTAGAGAAGGCCTTGAAGCTGCAGTCGCCGCCCTGCTCAAGAAAGAGAACAAAATGGTGTAAACCTTAAAACCTTCCTTGGAATGGACACCCTAGGAGCTTCTATTTATACGCAAAGCATGTCTCCACACTTGTGGAAGTCTAGGGATCCATGGACCAATCATTTGAGTGCATTGGGATCAGAGTTGGTAGGGTTTCGAGCCGGTTCACAAAGCTCGCGACCAGACGCGCTGCCGAGGTCTCGACACCTGGTGTCGACACCAGCACCATGGCCTAAGTAGAAACGAGCCAGCCAGAACACCTGGGAATAGGTGTCGACACGTAGTGTCGATACTTGTTCCCCCAATGTGAATAAAAAGGCCCAGCCAGAACATGTCAAAGTGGGTGTCGACACCTACTTCCCAGGGCTATTAAAAACCAGAACAAACGGGAATGGGTGTCGACACTAGGTGTCGACACTTGCTCCCTGGGGCATAGAAAAGAAAGGCCAACAGAACCCAGTGAATTCAGTGTCGACACCAGGTGTCGACACATGGTCCCTTTGAAAGTAAAAAGGCCCAATCTACTAAAAATAAAAACTTACAACCTCACCAGGGTTTTGGCATTATAAATGGGGTTTTAGGAGATCTTCCAACCTACAAAAACACCATAAGAAAATTAGGTTTGTATTGGCATTAATAGTATAAACTTGCTCATGCATTCCACCTTATATCATGAATCTTTGAATGTTTAAGGAAGCTTAAACTAGTGGAATTTTCCATTCTCTCACCTGTGAGGTAGGAATGCTCATTCCGAGATGGTTTCCATTGGCCATTCAAAAAGAATTCAATGAGGCATTTCATTTATCAAACACATATCAAATATTACCTCATCAATTTACCTGAATTCACCATTGATCCTTAGTTCCATATTTGTTTTAGCCAATTCACCATTACAAAGGGTCATGGAGTTCCATGCATCATTCACCATTTCATGATACAACTAATTTATAATTTAGAGAGTTAAGCAACAATCCACTCAACCAATTCCAAGTCACATTGCATCCGGTTATCATCAAAACTCTTCAAGCCACACATCATAACCTTGGGGGCAACAATCTCCCCCTTTTTGATGATGACAAAATGCTGTGTTACGGTTCAAAAAGATGAGACTGACTAGCATGTAAGTGCCATAAAGACCATGTGCATTCCATGTAACAGACCATCAAGCATCCATGTTAACCTTATCATTAAATTGAACATTCATGCAATGAACCACAAGCTTTCACAAATTGATCATTCATGCAATGAACCACAAGCTTTCATATAAGTTGATCGGAGTGGCATCAACAAAAAGAGTTCCCATAGCCATAATTTAAGTTTTCATGAGGAGACCGATGAATCATAAAACTAATTGACCAACTAACTAATCATGACATGCTATGATTTAACTACTCGACTACATGACGCATAGACTCGACTAATGACTAAAGGCATGTGAACAAGCAAGCATGCAACACTAAAGCATGCGACACACAAGTAACATAAGTAGCAACATAGAGATATATCTCTCCCTTTGGCAGCAACAAAAAGAGGGGGAGCTGGGCTACAAATAGCATTGCCAACATGAAATTGCAGGAATTAGTCAAGCTCGGAAGAGGGTGGAGGAGGAGGCTGGCGAATGTAATTGGCTATGACAGAGAACTGTTCAGTTTGAGCATCCATGGCAGTTTTAAGAACATCAAAGGAAGAGTTTATGGACTGAAAAGCCTGGAGATACGTGTGGTGATTAAGTTTCAATTCCACCACATCGTGAGTGAGAACATCCACCTTCTCCCTGAGGTGACCTACCTCACCACCCAAGGTCTCCATCGATAGTTGTAACCCATGGATGTCCGTGGAGGCTGCTTGGGTGTCGGAAGTACCACCTTGTTCTTGTTGAGCAATTGCCTCCTCTTCATCAGATGCTTCATCAGGGTCCTTTTCTGGTACAGCTTTGAGTGTCCGAACCAAATGTCCTTGAGCATTTCTTGCATATCCCATGTTCTTGCAGATTGAGTGAATAGTGTAAATATCTGCTTCCCTTAGAGGTTGACAAGGCTCTTCTTTTTGTGAGATGTTGACCGCATGAAAAACAGCAGTTAATGTGGCGGCATATGGAAGAGTTCTATTTTTGCTTTGGTGACAACTTGTTATATGATCAAGTACAACAGTAGGAAAATTGATCGGCTCTTTCTGCAGTAGGCAATAGAGAAGAAACATTTGCTGGTCTGTGACTTTTTCTCTGCCCCCGGCCTTGGGAAGTAATATGGTAGTCAGCATATGATGGAGAATGCGCTGTAAAGGGGGGAAATGATTTGCATTGAAGCCACTAACGGACCTGTCCTTCATTTCTTCCCCTGTCATTAGCTCATAAATCTCATGTTCGGCATGCATGGCATTTTGATGCGGGACGAGAAACGGACACGACAAGCTCGCGATCGTCCCTTAACGAGGGAAGCGTCGGACGTGCGCGGTTGAGAAACCGGCAAGAGCTAGGGTGGTCGGCTCGCACTTTCGTGCCCGGATCGGGTCACGGGACGGTCACGCTCTCTCTCGTAGCAGAGGTGAATGATAATATAGCGAGCTAACGGACCTAAAGCATGCTATCTATCAGCGGCATAAACAAGTATATATGAAAATAAGCAAATGCCGAGTGTAGGGAGCGAGAACGATACCTCCACGCGCTCGGCGTGGGGAAGACAGACCCGGCCGAAAACTCGTACTCCCGGGAAACTTAACACACAATAATTACAGCAATGGGAACATGCCCACTCCACGCAGGGAGGTAAAGGGCTATACAAATGGGCCCGGGAGGACCGAATTCGGGTTGACGGGCAGCTTCGTGTGTTGATTCGGCTACACGTGTGTTCACGACCGTGGGGCCCACGTGCTGTCCGAAGGGGCCGTGTGGGACCCGGTGGTACCGCTATAGTGGAGACACTTGGAGAAGCGCTCCCCGGGCTGGCGGCACGCTGGTTCGCCGGCCGGAGGCCGGACGGCTCCGTTCGGCACCGGTCGAAAAAACAGATCGGAAAGCTGCCAGTTCTATATTTCAGCGCGCGCTCCGGCGAGAACGGACGCTGCGATCAGCACCGGTGTCGGAATGTGACGAGATCAGAGCCGTTGGAAAGCTGCTTCGAAGTACTGAAATCTAGTGGCCTTCATAAAAATTCACCAGATTTGTACTTTGTGTTGGCGAATTTTATATGCTGTTGTTGTACAGTAACCGAAGACTCAGATCTGCAGAGAACTTTCCTGTTGATTACCTTTGACTGTGAAGTAGAAGTCCGAATTTGAAGATGTGTTCTTCATCAATGTTGTGGGAAATCGAACAAGGAAAATAGGACTATTTTTGAATCTGGATTTGGGAAAGGTTACGAATTTCTATGATTTTGGTACTAGCAGTGGGTCGGATCTAGAATCTGGCTGACAACATTGTAGCTGAGGAAGAACACGAATTTTTAAAAATAGATAGAAGGCTGATAAAAAATTGAGAAAATTTTTGGATGTATGGGATGATGGACAAAACTCCTAGTAAAATTGGGATACCTAACAAAAATCCAAAGGGTGGTCGAAGGTGGAGAACTCAGAGGGTCTGTCACTGTAGATAGAAACCTGGCAGATCTGGGATGATAGGTTGGACGAAAATGTAAAAATACTAAACGATGGAATTTTGGCGTGAAACTTTAGGTAGATCTTGGGATACAAGGGTGGAACACACCATAAAAAATTCAGAGCAATCCAAGCTCGTGGCTGAGACATAAAATTCATGGAAGCAGCTGTGATCGGACGAAGATAGAACTACAGAGGCGGCTCGATGATGGCACGAACGGCGGCGGCGGCGGCGGCGGCACAGACGATCACCGGAGGTTGAGAGGGGATGATAGAAGGTAGAATCACTCTATAACTTGAGGTTGGAGGAGAGGAACCAGAGGGAGAGGGGCTGGGGGCGCAAGAAGCTCCTTGGATTTCACAAAATTTCTGATTTTTTCATTGAATTTCACATGAAAATACAAGCTTATATATGGTTTACATCAAATGCAATGTGGACCCTTAGATCTAGGGAAGAGGATTGAAGGGCTGGGATTGCATGCCACAAACACAAAAAAGAAGAATATAATATGCAAGGGGGGGGGGGCGGCCTATTGACTAGGAGGGGAGGTTGAATGGAAGGTTGAATGGTAGGTGGCCTACCTTGGATAAAATGGGCCACTTGTCTACCCATGTGGCATATGACTAGTCCAACCTTCTAGATGTCCACCTAGGATGGTTGACCAGCCCCACAAGATGACATGGACCAATGGGAAAGGGTTGAGGGCCCCCTTGCTGGTCCTACTGACAAATTACATAGAAACCCACACAATCTATGGGAGTGACGAAATGGCCGATAAAGCCGTACAATTGTGCGTATACTTTTCCGTGGATATAAAAATAAACTAAAGGATATAAATGTAATATGAAAAGATACTGGCTTGGTGTCGATTCCCATCACATTCTCATAAGTGTCACCAGCATCAGGCAGATCAAACGTACTCCCTAAAAATCATCTTGTAAGAGTAATAACTTGGCCATTCACCACAGTCGTATAATGACTATTTTTAACAACCATGTTGCCATAAAATTGAAGCACAACTGAATGGTAGATTTTTTGGTGATTGGACATAAACAAAACCAGATTTGGCTGGATCTCTATCAATGGAAGCAGTTCGGGAAGAGCTTTGTGCAAATCTTGAAAATCAACTGCCCGAGGTCGGAGAACTTTCCGATCCATCATCTTGAACTGTGCGGGCGTAGGCTTCTACTGGAGGGCATGATGTTCTTGAGTGTTAGTCCGGAGTTCCTTCTTTCTGCGGGATTCCTCACCCGTCTCTTTACCCGTCGCATGCCTCTTTGGAGCCATTAGGAACACACTTCGAATGGAGATGGAAGAGAAGAAAAATGGGTTGATCTGTTCAACGATGGAGCCCTTACCTCTGATGGGAGGTTTCTTCACAAGTTCACCCATGCTCCAGGGGACAAGGCCGAAGGAGAATGTCGCGGATGCTCAGCCAAGGGATGTTTGCGGGTGCCGCTGCATAAAGTGCCCAAAACGGAGGGGCTTTAGGGCACGAAACGGAGGGGGTTTGAATAGGTGTGAACGGGGTTCGAACCCCTGCGGACTGGTTTGCGAAAGGGGGCGTGACCGGAAGGTGTCGACACCATTTTGGCCCTGTTCTGCCCGCAAAGGAAAAAGTGGAGCCAGGGTTAGGTGTCGACTGGGGGTGTCAACACCGCCCTCTATCCAAATGTGATGATTTCAGCAGTGATTTTTAGGGGGATTTTTGAACTCCAAGGAATAAGGCTTGAACCCCAAATGACTTTGGAAATAATTTGAGCAACTCAAATGATAGAATGCTTGGGATTATCAATTTGGGGAAGTTCAAAGACATAGTCAATTACACATAACAAAATTCCGTATCCGACCTCCCTGGACCTTGTTTCATCCCATTCTTTCATGTGGCTGTGCTTTATTTACCAAGAAATATGTAGCCATAGGAAGCCAAGGAATTAATATTTAGGTTTTTCTAACAAAGCACACATCATACACGGACATTTCACATTCAAGCATTCAAAGTGCAATACATACACCATGATAATGCACATGCATGACCAAAGGAAATTACTAATGCAGGGGACTACTTATGAATAAAAACACATGCAAATGCTAGAAATGAGACACACAATTGCAAGACATTCACTAACCTTCCAAATGACAAATGCCCAATTCTCTCCTAAATGAAGTGAATTTATCTTCATTAAGAGGTTTAGTGAATATATATGCAATTTGATTATTTGTATCAACAAATTTTATTTCGACGTCTCCTTTACTCACATGATCACGCAAGAAATGGTGCCTAACTTCGATATGCTTTCTGCGAGAATGATGCACCAGATTTTTTGATAGATTTATTGCTGAGGTGTTATCACATAGCATGGCTGTGTTTTTAAGTGTGATGCCAAAATCAATCAATTGTTGTTGTATCCAGAGCACTTGGGCAACACAACTTCCTACGGCCACGTATTCGGCCTCGGCGGTTTATAATGCCATCGAATTTTGTTTCTTGGAGGCCCATGAAACCAAGCAACCTCCAAGGAACTGGCAGTACCTACTTGTGCTCTTTCGGTCTATTTTGCAACCCGCGTAATCAGCATCGGAATAAGCAACCAATTCAAGACATGAACTACGCGGAAACCACAGTCCTAATTCACAAGTACCAGCAATATATCGAAAGATGCATTTCACGGCCGACATATGAGACTCTTTAGGATTCGATTGAAATCTAGCACATGAACATACTTCATATTGAATGTCGGGCCTGCTGGCCGTCAGATATAACATGGATCCTATCATGTTTCTGAAAAGAGTTTGATTGACTGGCTTACCTTGCTCATCATGGTCAAGCTTTAATGATGTGGACATGGGAGTTGGTTGTGGCTTGGTTGTGGTCAGATTAAATTTCTTGAGCAGCTCCATAGCATATTTCTTTTGGTTTATGAATAAACCATCAGTCGTCTATGTCACCTGCAATCCCAAGAAAAATGTTAGCTTTCCCATAAGGCTCATTTCAAACTCACTTTGCATTAATTTTACAAAGTCTTCACTGAGAGCATCCTTAGTGGAGCCAAAAATGATGTCATCTACATACACTTGAACGATTAGAATTTCCTTACCATTCAATTGTGTAAAAAGGGTCTGATCAACATTACCTCGTTTGAATCCATTTTGAATGAGGAATTCACTTAACCGTTCATACCATGCACGGGGTGCTTATTTCAAACCATAAAGGACTTTGTCTAGCTGGTACACGTGGTCTGGATATTTCGTGTCCTCAAACCCCGGCGGTTGCTCCACATACACGTCCTCCTGGATATAGCCATTTAAGAATGCACTCTTAACATTCATTTGAAATAATTTAATATTGTTGCAACATGTAAATGCCAAAAGAATCCTCACTGCCTCGAGTCTTGCTACTGGAGCAAAGGACTCATCAAAATCAATTCCTAGCTCTTGACACTAGCCTTTGGCTACCAGCCTGGCCTTATTCCTAGTTACCACCCCTTGATCATTTGTTTTGTTTCGGAAAACCCATTTTGTTCCGATCACTGAGTGGTCTCTAGGACGTGGCACGAGGAACCACACTTTGTTCCTTTGGAACTGGTGTAGTTCTTCTTGCATAGCCATGATCTAGGGATCATCTTTTAAGGCATCTTCTACGGAGTGAGGTTCAAATTATGAAAGTAAGGCTATGTAATCAAGATTTTCAACTTCCCTGAAAGAGGATCACGTCCTTATTCCTTCTTCTACATTGCCAATGACATTCTCCGATAGATGGTTCTTTGCAAAAGTCAATTGCCTTGGTAGCTACTGCTCAACTTGATTTTCTTGATTTCTGCCAACTTCTTGTTGTTCTTCAATTCCTTGTTTCTCAACTCTCTCTAACATCTTTCCCGTATCATCATCTTCAATTGCTTCCACCTGCAAGATAGATTTTTCATTAGTTCCCTTGGATGATGATTCATCAACAATGACATGGGGACTTTCCTCAACTACAAGAGTTCTCAAGTTGTACACTCGATAGGCTCTTGAGCTAAGGGAGTACCCAAAAAAGATCCCCTTGTCACTCTTGGGGTCAAATTTTGCCAAATCCAACTTACCATTGTTGTGGATGTAACAAATGGAGCCAAAAGATTTGAAGCAAGAAATATTTAGTTTCTTACCTCGATATAACTCATAAGGTGTTTTCTTTAACAACGACCTTACCATGGCTCAGTTGATTATATAGCATGCAGTGTTCACGCCTTCAGCCCAGAAATACCTTGGCAAGTTATTCTCATTTAGCATTATTATGGCCATTTCAGCACGTGTCTTGTTCTTTCTTTCAACAACCCCATTTTGCTCAGGGGTCCTTGGTGTGGAGAAATTGTGCATATATCCTTGAGCCCTGCAAAAATTACCGAACTCATGATTATCAAATTCCTTATCATGATCGCTCCGCACCGCCTTGATGCAACATCCCTTTTCATTTTGAACTAACCTGCAAAATACTTCAAACTCCATCAAGGCATCATTTTTATGTGAGAGAAAATATGCCCAGCAATATCTTGAAAAATCATCAACAATCACAAACTCATTCAACTTACCACCCAAGCTATGTGTTCTGCTTGGTCCAAACAAATCAATATGAATCAATTCAAGGGGTCTAGTAGTGGTCACAACATTTTTACACTTGAAAGATGTTCTAGTCTGCTTGCCCCTACTACATGCCCCACAAGGTCTTTCATCATCAATTTTCAACTTGGGGTAAACCAACAACCAAATTGTTTCTAGATAATTTATGTATCACATTAAAACTGGCATGGCCACGACGGCGATGCCAAAGCCAAGCATCATCAGAATTTTTAGCAACCAAACACAGATTGTCATGAGAAGCATCATCTAGATCTATCATATATACATTATTATGTCTAAACCCTATGAACTTTATTTCATGAGTATTTCTATATACCACAGTACAATGAGTAGAATCAAATGTCACAATGCAACCCTTGTCGTAAAGTTGACTTATGCTTAGGAGATTATGATGCAAGTCTTTCACAAGTAAAACATTTTCAATGGCGTGAGTTTGATTCTTACCTATCTTACCTTCTCCGACAATTTTTCCTTTGTCTTTGTCATCAAAAGCTACCACTCCACCATGCTTTCCTTGCGGGTCTGTGAACATTTCCTTGTTTCCCGTCATATGTCGTGAACATCCACTGTCCAAATACCATTTGTTCCTTTGAGCCTTCAAGCAGACCTACAAAATCAATATGAATACTTATGCAGTTTTTGGTACCCAAGCAAGCTTGGGTCCACGATGGTTAGAAACATAAGGCCTATGCGACCTATTATCCATTCTTGCAAAATGTACATCATGAACATTCATGGTTCTACAAATATACATGTCATGACCTGACCTTCCACAATAGAAACATGTAATGATTCTTGTAACACCATTTCTCCTCCTATTCACATTTATAGATGGATTATGCACATGAGTGTTTGATGAAGAGGGTGACAAACTTCTTGGAACCCAGAGTGTTGTGTGTGCTTTAAGTTGTGATGTTTTCCTCTTTTCAAGGATATGTCGTGAGGTTCCTTCATGAGAATCCACACAAGTATTCATCAATTGTTTCCCTTTTTCAAAAGTTGCAAGAGCATTCTTCAACTCATTTATTTCATGCATCAAAGACTCAATTTTATTTTCAGCCGTTTCTTTTGCTTGATTACATGCATTTCCTTCCAACTTTTCGTGTTCTAAATCCCTCTTCAACTCTTCATGCATTTTAACAAAAGTGCTTTGGTCTTCACGCATGCATGAACTCTCTTCTTCAAACAATTCAATTTTAGACACAAGAATCTCATTTTCATGTTCAAGATTTTCAATTATAGATTTCAAAGCGGTGCAATTTTCACATGGACTTTCAACATGCACAAGGTGCTCCACTTTCTTTTTCAGGAGTTTGTTTTCAGATTTAAACTTTTTACATTTTTCATATAGTTATTCATATGCAATTTGCCATTGTTCATATGTAAAGGATTCGGATTCAGAATCTACCTCATTTGAGTCATCTTCGTTTGCCATGAAACATAAATTCTGAACCAACTCATCCAAGTCATTTTCATTCCCGGACTCTTCCTCGTCCTCGTTGCTCCACGTGGCGACCATGGCCTTTGGCTTCTTGAAATTTCTTTTCTTGAGTTTCTTTATCAAATCGGGGCACTCACCCCGCATGTGACCAGGTTTCTTGCATTCGTAGCATATCACTTCTTCCTTCTTGTTGCTTTCACTTTTCTTAGGACCTTGCTTTCTTGGTCCTTTTCTGAACTGACCACCGAACTTCTTAGTTTTCTTGACAAATTTTATCACCTTTCTGGTGATCATAGCGACAAGCTCCTCATCTTCAGTATTAGCCGTGGAGTCTTCTTCACTTAATTCAGATTCTTGTGGGTTTACCTTCAACGCCAATGTTGTAGCTACCTTCTTCTTTTTGTGATCCTCCTCGCTCCTTTTGATATTAATTTCGTATGTCATCAATGAGCCAATTAATTCGTCCAAGGTCAAGGTGTTGAGATCCTTTGGGTCCTCAATTACAGTGGCCTTTGTATGCCACTGTGGTGATAGTGATCTCAGTACCTTTCTTACAAGATCTTGGTTTGAATACTCCTTGCCTAGAGCCTTCAAACCATTTGTAATCTCCATCAGCCTTACGAACATCTCAGAAATAGATTCTTCCGGCTTCATCATAAACAACTCATAATCTCGGACCAATAGGTTTGCTTTGGTCTCCTTTACTTCAGATGTTCTTTCATAAATCAAGCGTAGGTTGTTCCACATTTTCTGCGCAGTGGCACACATAGAAATTCGTGAATATTCATTGGGATGTATAGCCCATTGAATTATATTCATAGCCTTAAAGTTAGCTGCACAATTCTTGATATGTTCATCATCCCAATCATCCTCATTTGCAGGTAATTCATAAGGACCTTTATTAATCACATTCCATACATCATACTCTTGAGCACGCAGGAAAACATACAATTTGTTTTTTCAATAAGGGTAGTTTGTTCCATCGAAAAATGGAGGCCTGTGTACCGAATGCCCTTCGAGCATCATCCCTCTATTTGCCATTCTCTAGGATCTCGCTCTGTGATCGTGTGGTCGACTTAATCAGAGACCAGAGCTCTGATACCAATTGTTGTGCCCGGACGAGTGGCAATCAAGAGGGGAGGGGTGAATTGATTGCTCCCAAAAAAAACTTCAATAGATGAGATGGTTATTAGAAATGTTGACTGTAGATTTTGAATGAATTTTAGGCATACAAGCACTCACTCTCATGCGAACATGATCTCTCTCATGAACACGAGTAGACAAACGCAGCAGAACTATGTCGGAAGGAAGATCCACTCAACTTAGCGCAGGGCCCACTCGTACAAATATGCGATGAAGCAAACCACAAAGGAGTACAGGATTTTTTGGTGGTTCGGGTTCACAAACGTGCCCCCTACATCCACCCCTCACCGAGTGAGGATTAAAGATCCACTAAGATGTGAGCCACACACGCTGTAAGCAACAGCAAACACACACACAGCAGCTAAGCTGGGCCACCTATACACACACACACATGCTTGTGTCATAGTTCACAAGCAACCACACAAGAATCGAGTTCAAAGAGTTGATGGTTACAGTGAATATTCAAGATAGAACTAAGAGCAACTGGGGAAATCAAAGAGCAATTGATTTTTCAATGGATAGAGCTCCCCCTTTCATTTCATCGAACATGCTTGAGCTTTTCTGCAGGATGAAGGACGTTCTTCAGAGATGACAGACGATTCTTGGCTGAACTTGTGTACCACTGGATTGAACACGCAGCATTCAACAAAGCTTTGTTAGGAAGATGAAATCCAGCCCTTCTCCTCCACTTTTCACGCTCAAATCGATCTGGAGAAGGCCTTGAAGCTGCAGCCGCCACCCTGCTTAAGAAAGAGAATAAAACCGTGTAAACATTATAACATTTCTTGGAATGGACGCCATAGGAGCTTCTATTTATACCCAAAACATGTCTCCACACTTGTGGAAGTCTAGGGTTCCACGGACCAATCATTTGAGAGCATTGGGATCGGAGTCGGTAGGGTTTCGAGCTAGTTCGCAAAGCTCACGACCGGATGCGCCGCCGAGGTGTCGACACCAGCACCATGGCCTAACCAGAAACGAGCCAGCCAGAACACCTGGGAATAGGTGTCGACACCAAGTGGTGACACTTGTTCCCCCCAGTATGAATAAAAAGGCCCAGCCAGAATAGGTCAAAGTGGGTGTCGACACCTACTTCCCAGGGCTATTAAAAACCAGAACAAATGGGAATGGGTGTCGACACCAGGTGTCAACACTTGCTCCCTGGGGCATAGAAACAAAGGCCGACAGAACATAGGGAATTCGGTGTCGACACCAGGTGTCGACACTTGGTCCCTTTGAAAGCAAAAAGGCCCAATCTGCTAGAAATAAAAACCTACAACCGCACCAGGGTTTTGGCATTATAAATGGGGTTTTAGGAGATCTTCCAACCATCAAAAACGCCATAAGAAAATTACATTTGTATTGGCATTAATAGTATAAACTTGCTCATGCATTCCACCTTATATCATGAACCTTTGAATGTTTAAGGAAGCTTACCCGAGTGGCATTTTCCATGCTCTCACCTGTGAGGTAGGAAGGCTCATTCCAAGATGGTTTCCATTGGCCATTCAAAAAGAATTCAATGAGGCATTTCATTTATCAAGCACATATCAAATATTACTTCATCAATTTACCTGAATTCACCACTGATCCTCAGTTCCATATTTGTTTTAGCCGATTCACCATTACAAAGGTCATGGAATTCCATGCATCATTCACCATTTCATGATACAACTAATTTAGAATTTAGAGAGTTAAGCAACAATCCACTCAACCAATTCCAAGTCACATTGCATTCGGTTATCATCAAAACTCTTCAAGTCACACATCATAACCTTAGGGGGCAACAACTATCTTTTGCACCAGGAGTTTATCCTCTTCTCTGATCATGAGGCCTTACGATTCCTCCATACCCAAAAGAAGCTGAATGCTTGCCATAGCTGTTGGGTGGAGTATCTCCAAGAGTATACTTTTGTGCTTAGGCACAAAGCAGGGGCGGATAACAAGGTAGCCGATGCGCTGAGTCGACGGATGATGATGTTGACCACCATGAGTGTCAACGTGGTAGGATTAGAGAGGCTGAAGGATGCCTATGTTGATTGCCTGGATTTCGGTCCGATCCATGCTATCCTTCAACCCGGTCCCTCGCGTGACTATAGCGAGTTTGTGCTTCAGGAGGGTCACCTATTTTGGGGTGACAAGTTGTGCATCTCACAGACTTCTGTTCGTGACTTTCTCACGTGGGAGATGCACACGGGAGGTATTGCTGGCAACTTCGATCGGAACAAGACCATAGAGGTGGTTGAGCATAGATTTTATTGGCCTAGCCTGAAGAGGGATGTCGCTCATATCGTGGCACAGTGCCGCACTTGCGCTATGACCAAACAAAGGAAGCAGAATACCGGCCTCTATACTCCCCTCCCCGTCCTGGATAGTCCATGGTAAGACATTAGCATGGATTTTGTGTTGGGATTGCCCCGTACCCTCCGAAAGCATGACTTTATCTTTATAGTCGTGGGCAGGTTCTCCAAGATGGCATTATTCATTCCTTGCTCTAAGACTTCTGATGCCTCAAGAGTTGCCCGTCTGTTCTTTTCTCATTGTGTCTCCAGGTTTGGCCTCCCTCGAACTATAGTGTCAAACAAGGATGTGCGATTCACTAGCTATTTTTGGAAAACCGTATGGCACATGATGGGAACCCCGCTGAAATTTTTCACTGCATCCCCCCAGACCGATGGTCAAACTGAGGTAGTTAATAGGAGTTTAGGGGATCTTCTTAGGTGCTTAGTCCGTGATCATGTCAAGGATTGGGACTTAGTCCTACCATTAGCAGAGTTCGCTTACAATGACCCGGTCAATAGGTCTACAGGCATGAGCCCCTTTGAGATTGTTACTAGCCGTAGACCTAGGAAGCCCATAGACCTGGTCCCATCTCCCATCCAGTCCCGTGTGTCTGAGTCAGCAAAGTCCTTCGCTGATCATATTAAGTAGTTGCACGAGCATGTACGTCGTCATATTGGGACCAGCAATGCATGGTACAAAGAGTTGGCTGATGCTCACAGGCACCATCGTGAGTTCCAGGAGGGTGATTACGTCATGATCAGGGTCAGGCCTGAACAGTTTTCCTCGGAACTGTGAAGAAGTTGCAAGATCACGGTGTTGATTTGTTTTCTTCCTTTTTATTTGTGATGTGATGAATGATAAATATGATGAGCAAATAACAATGATCTCAATCAACCTATGAACATGTGAACCATGAACCTAGGCAATCAGAACAAGCTCTAGCATGGGCAATGCTATCTCAATCGAACTAAACTAAAGAAAGAAAAGAAAAACACACGTCGAGCGTGGAGCAATGGAATAAAAAAAACACACCACGTGGGTGGAACAACCAAAGGAAATAGGGGATATGAGAGAGAAAATCAATGCCCAATCTAAGGAAAAAAAACGTAATCGCCACTAAGATAATAAAACAAGCCAAAGACCCAAATAATACCTTAGAAATAGGAGGATGATGCACTCGCCCACGGGAGATAGAAACCAACAAAATCTGTAGATCTGTCGAATGTAACGGTCCAACACCTGTGCATCACAAGAGTGTGACGGTCTCCCGATAAGCCGTTAGAGCCACCTGACGCGTCTGATGAAAACTGTCAGAGTATCTGCAGAAACAACTTGTGAATCCTTCGAACTCCAAACCTTCCAGCCGGCTAGAAAGCTTGGGCCTTGTCTGATGAACCCTGTAAACCTGCCAAAGAATGTAGAACACAAGAAAATAATCCCAGATTAGCCTTTCACACAAGTGTAGTATCAATAATCAAAGAACTTAAGATCATTCAAAAGGAAAGGGGAATACCGGGGAAGTTTGGTTTTTTAACCCCTCTGGGCGTTTTAAAACGTGGGAGGAAAGTTTAGATGATTGAAACAAGTGGAAGAACGTGGGAGAAGAGGAGTGGGACAATGCTATGATGAGAGGAACAAGGGAAGAACACAAGTGTGCAAACTATGAACTTTAAAACCCAAAACCGGAGTACTCCCTTGACTGTGATGCAGATGGACGTAGAAACAAGCTCCTCTTGGATGGATGTGGCTCCTGAATGCATCAGCACTTTGACACAAACTCCAGATTTTTTCCCCTCATGCCATGAAGTTAAGGGTGCTATTTATAGACCCTCCAACTCTCCGGTCGAGCAGAGGATAATCCATCAAGAAAAGAGGATAATTCCTAGCAAACTCTTGAAGATAATACTCCCAAGAGTCCATAGAATTGAACAGAAGGTTCTGAGGATCAGATCTTGAAGAGAAATCACAAGATCAAACTCTCAATTTGACCACAGAGTGGCAGAGAAAAGACCAGACCAGCCAGGACTCTCTGTTGGATGTAACGGCTGCACGATAGACCGCCACATGGATGTTACGCGCCAGGAGAAGACCGTCACAAAACCTTATCTCTTAAGAAGATAAGATCAACGGGAAGAAGTTCTAAACAATTGGACTCTGAATGAATGTAACGGCCATGGGCTGATGCGTCACAATGAGATAATGGCCGCACGATAGACTGTTAGAATCAACGGATAGGCAAATGGATAAGTATTGGAATAAGGCCTTAAGCCGTAGGACTCCTCAAGATGTAACGGTCGTAAGCTATTGCGTCAGAGAGATGTAATGCCCCTGGTGTGGACCGTTAGACACAATAAGGATCCAAAAATGATAAAAGCTTGCTAAGCTTCATTCAAATGAAAGCGCCGAGGAAACCTGACTCAACCAAGCGGATAAGACCCATGAAATAGACCTCCAACTGATCAAGAAGGCTCAATGAAGAGTGAACAACTCGGAGCATCATATAGAATGAACAAGGAGATGACCCAACTTATTGGTCATAAAACGGGTGTCAACAGATGCCCCTCCTTAACGTCCTCTTTGCAGGGGAGCGAGCGGAGGTGAAGTGAAAGCGAAATGGGACATGGAGATGAAGCGGAAATGAAGCGGAGCAGACTGAAAAGCGGGCGTTAAGGCAAACGACACCCGTTCAACCAACAAGCGATAGGAATTTTCTGGAAAACTTCTAACTAATCACAAGGAAATAGCCAACCAAATGACGTATGTCTGGAGGAACTACCAACTAAGGAAGGGAAAACACGGCTGGCCGCCGGAGGCAACGGAAAGGAAAGGAAACAACTGACTAACTCCAGACAGGAATCTTCAGCTATCCAGATCAACCGAGCAGATCGAAGGAAACCTTCCAACTCAGAGTGGAATGACTCTCCTCATCCGAGATCAAGAACACAGCTATTCACCATCATTGAGACATCTGGATAGACGAGGAGTTCATGAATGCTCAAAGGATGCGTATGATGCATGTTGGGCTAAAATAAAAGAAATCATCAAAACAAATGCAAAGAAAGATAAAATAATAAGATACTCGAGAATAATATTGCTAGACCGGAGAAATCAGGGTCAGGACACCATCTGTAACCACGGCGTGCAAGACAGAACCATCATCCCTGAACCTTTCCAACCTAACGGCCTATCCAGCGATTAAACATGTGCGCTTAGATCATCATCATTTTTGTTTAAGGGGAACATCAGATCCCAGAGCACATGAATGACCAGCCGGTTCTCGAGATAATATATCATAGATAACATATAGTAATGCATTAAAAGGGACAAGGGATCAAGATACAATACCTGACTTACCTGCTTGACGAACGGCAGAGCGTGATGCTATTCATAACCTCATCCATGAACAAAAGATTAGCCAACGATAATTAATATGAGCATGAAACAAGGCATAACCATTTGTACGCATGAGAAGCATCAATAATATCCATCATGATAGAAAATGCAACCATTCTAGCATCAAATAGACCATTCCATTCATCAAGAAACTTGCAAGCTGTAACGGCCTAGAAATAGTGCGTCACACCACGTAACGGTCTAGGACTGGACCGTTAGACATTGGCAGTTCTCATTCTTCAATAAAACATACTCAACTGACCTGACGGCCTAAAGAAGATGCGTCAGGGAATGTAACGGTCTGGCGATAGACCGTCACATTTCCTGAGCGTTCAAAAAAAACAAACCGAACGGTCACAAACCATCATTCACACTCTCATTCACCCTAACACCCCCAAAAACCCCCAACCGAGACGACCATCGAGACCACCGACGACCACCGACGAGATGGCCGGCGACGAGCCTCAACCGCCGAAGAGGAGGGAGAGAGGAATGAAAAAGAAGGCGATACGCCGCATCCACCGCCGGATAGAGCAAGAAATGATCCCGCCGCCCGTGGAGGAAGAAACGGCGAGGAGGGAGTCAATGACAGACGAAGAGGCTCCAACGGCCAAGGGGGATCAAGGGGAAGCACAGCAGGATGAAGGGGAACCCACTGCAATGGAGAAGAAGAGGAAGAGGGGCCAAGACCACGAGGTAAGCACGTCTGCCATAATTCTTATTTTTCAATTTTTATGAGTTTTTTATGTGTATGCATGCATGAATAGGGGGTAGAAAATGGGTCTACGAACCCATTAGGATCATATGTAGGCCTTTTGGCCAAAGTGGGAAAAGCCTAGAAAACAAAAGGGAAAACGCCCTTTAGCAGAGAACGTGACGGTCCTTCCAGTGACCGTTACAACTCTGACGCACCACCCCTGGGGCGTTAGAGTCGTGTGACGCCCCACCCTAGGGCCGTCACAACCACCAGAGATCCAAAACTAATTTTTAGGTTTTCAGTTATTGAATTTTTTTTGTGTTTTCATTATCTGAATGTCATGTAATGATTATTATGATGCAATTGACTAACTTATGCTCTAAATGAATGTAGGGGAAGAGGCGAACAAGAATCTCATGGCTCCAAATCTGGGCGGTCTACCAGGCACTGCCCGACTACCAGAGAGAGAGGCTTGCAGCGATGGGATTCGCCGAGGTGCTCAGCATCGAGGTGATCAGGATGGACATGCCGCTGCTTTACGCGCTGCACGAGAGATGGGACCCGATCAGCAGGGTGTTCATCTTCCCGTGGGGTCATATGATCCCCACGCAGGAAGACATAGCGAGGATCACTGGGCTGAGAGTACACGGAGCCGCAGTGACGGGCTGGACCTACAGGGACTACCAAGAAATGGCCCAAGAGCTGCTGGGGTTGGATTTGATCAGACCAAGCCAGACATCCTCCCAGCTGTCGAGATCGAGACTGTAGGAGAGCCTAGGACTGAGGGGAGCAGCCATAGCCGTGGGTGAGCTACCAGAGGAGCACATAGACCGAGTGATAGAGTAGGTGCACCCACATGTGGCGGCAGAGGCGGGATAGGAGGGAGACCGCATCCTAAGACGGTTCCTGATGCTTTTGTTCGGAAAGCTCTTGTTCGCGATTCGAGCGGATGTCATTAGTTGCAGATTGCTACCGATGATCAGAGATTTAGGCAGAGTTGGAAAATACGCATGGGGGGCGACAGTGCTAGCCTTCCTGTTCGAGTCGCTCAGCACCACAGACCGGTAGACGATGCTGGGCAGCTTCTCGCCTTTCCTACAGGTAAACTTAAATGCTTCCTATTATGCTTATGATTATGCAAATGCAAATGATTATGCAACCGACTAATACTGACTTCTAAATGCAGATCTGGAGCTACATGTTCCTTCCGGGCATCGGGAGAGGCACACTACTCCACCCCGGGCGATCCCGATCGCCAGACGATGGGTGGTTGCTAGAGACCCGGGGTCGATCACCAGATTGACCCGGGCGATCCAGGACGATTTGGATTCTTTCCCGCACACGGCGGTAAGCCCAGAACTCTAAATGCCTTCTAAATGCTTTGAATGTTTATGAATGTTCTATATGCTGACCAATGGAACAACATGCTTTAGGTGAGATGGACCCCGTACCGAGGCGAGAGCTACGAGGGACAACCATGGGTGGAGGCAGCCCTCTCGTACCGGGGATGAGACATTTGGCTTCATTGTATCAATGTCATCGAGCCACAACATTACCGGCTGATCCTGCGGACTCGGGGACTACACCAACCCGAGGTGACCTTTCCACGCCGTGGTGACGAGCGCCCGGGCAAGTCATCAAAGGGCATTAGCGGTGACGTGGATTGGTGCACCCGAAAGGTGAAGTTTGTCCATGACTAGAACAGGCGGGGCAGAGCGGTAAAGGAGCGGGACGAGAGCGATGAGGCGTACTTGAAGGCCTTCGCTCGGCGGTACGGGGACCAGGTGTACCGAGGTACCCGACGACCGGTATGAAATTCTAAACCCTGAACTCTTTCTATATGAAAAAAATGCTTTTATGTGAGAATTACTCTATATGTACTGACTTATATGCTTTCTAAATGTAGCTAGACCCCGAGGGAAGGATAGCCGAGCTCGAGGGGCTACTCCACGCCACCGTCCAGCAGCGGGACGAGTACCGGGCCGCCTTGGAGCTTCTGGTAAGATTCTAAAACCTTGCACCTAAATGATTCATGCTTATGATGAAAATGATGTTAATGATGATTGACTGACCATGACTTCTAAATGCAGCGGGCTGACGGAGCCCAAAGAGCTGGACCGGATGCCCCGTCATCTTCATCACAGCCTGCCGGGGGCAGAGCTGAGCAGGATGCCGAGTTTGCTCGAGCGGTTGCTCGGGCCGAGGAGGCGGAGGCCACCCTTGCAGAGCGGGTAAGATGCTAAATGCTTCGACTTTAAAATGCTTATGCAAAATTTAAATGCTTATTTGACTAATCATGATGAAATGCAAACCACAGGCGAAAGAGCTAGCCACAGCGGTAGCCGAGGTGGAGCGTGCTCGGACGGAGGCAGAGCGAGGATGATCGGAGGCAGAGCGAGGACGATCGGAGGCAAAGCGACTCCAGACAGAGCTGGCCCAGGGACGAGTCGAGGAGGAGAGGCTCCGGACCGGGACAGCGGACTTGGATCACTACCGGACAGAGGCCCGAGAGACACAGCGTCAGATCCTCGAGTTGAAGATCGAGCTGCAGACGATGGAACGCACGGTGAGGATGATGGGCCGAGGACCGGAGCGGAGTGCCTCTCAAAGTGGGGCACGGAGGAGCGTTGCCCCGAGCGGATCAGTAGTAGATTTCCTTGCTAGCTCTTCCGGGCAGCGGAGGAACAAGAGGGCAGAGAGGGGACAACAGGAGGAGAGTGCCTCCGTAGCGCCACCCGCGCGGAGACCCGAGGATGGTGATGACCATGGTGGCCCGGGAGACAAACCGACCGAATGAACTTGTATTTTCTTTTTCTTACTTGTACATGACTTTATGAAAGTGCCAATGAATGAAAATCTTTTTGTGTTTTGTTGTTGTTTTTTATGCGAATGAATGGATTATGTGAGTGCAAATGAACATGTATATGAATGTAAATGTAGGAAATGGATATGTGAAAACGTGAATGAAAAAACATGAACGAATGTGGATGATGAATGGCAAATGCAGGAATGAATGTGTGAACAAAAATGCATGTGGACATGTGGAAAAGAACAGATGAAATTGTGTAAATGAAATATGCGTGAATGAGATGTAATGTGTGGATGAAATGACTAGACAGGATGAATGAAATGGAAAGTGTGTAAGACCGCCAGGTCTAATCATAGGCAGAACAGAATAGCACAAATATAGTAGCAGATAAAGTGACGGTCTAGATCCAGACCGTCAGACTCCTGTAACGCATCAGATTGAGGCCGTCAGAGATGACAGAGGCCAAACTGCAACATTAAGCAGCAGAAAATGTTATTGCCCACCAGGGAGCGTCAGAATGGTGTGACGGCCAAATTCTGGACCGTTAAAGATGACAGAACCCTGCTAGATTGAAAATAGCACGCAAAAAACGTGACGGTCCAAATTGTGAGCGTCAGAGCCAAGTAACGGTTGTGATCGGACCGTCAGGAATGATCGAACAAGAATAAGCCAAGACTGAACGGCAAAAAATGTGACGGCTCAGGGTCCATGCGTCACACGATGTAACGGTGCAGTGATAGACCGTTACGCTTGACAGAACGAGATTGGGCTAAAAGAAACCCACAGAAAATGTGACGGCCCAGAGCTGGTGCGTCAGAGCCAAGTGACGGTCCTACGATAGATCGTCAGATAACCAAGTGTACTCCGAGACAGATTGTGCCGCGAGAGTCCGAACTTGAAGGATGACTACCCAAATCCCCACTAGAACTCTTCTAAACTCGAGATAAGGCCTTCCAACTCAAATCCTATCACTTCAAAGCCAAAAGCAAGCCTTTAAAACTTGGAAACTTAGCCAAAATTTGTAACTTTGTGAATTCGCTGCTACTAGGGCTGAAGAACCTCTTCTAAGGGCAGAAAACACCATGAAGAGAAGCTTCGAGGTGATGGCCATGGCGGAGAAGATCTACATCGGACCCAAGGCTACAAAAAAAAAGCGCGGGGAGCTGCAGAGGCTGACATCGATCCCCAAACATCTGAGCTCCAATGCTCAAAGAGTGGTAAGCTTCTATTCCTTAACCAAGTTCATCAATTCTCTGTACTTCATCTGTCCTCATGATCTTCTTCTTCTTCCAGCCTCTTCCTGGTCCAAGATGCTATTCCAATCTGAAGTGGGTGGCTCCCATGATCAAGGAACTCCCTTTAGAAGTGTTAGCAATCCTTAGGGCATGGCACCTTCAACCTTTATTGGTCTTAGGCAAGAACTTTCAGAAATTATCCTTAGATTGGCCAAGCATCTCAGCCCTCATAGAGTTGTGGCATCCACAAACACATACCTTCATCTTCCCTTCTTTTGAAGCTACAGTCCTATTAGAGGAGGTAGAAACCTACCTAGCCCTTCCTAAGACTAAGGAGGGGGATGAAGACCTAGTTTGCTATACGGTGGAGCCTATTGACCCGTCCTTGATCTTGAGCGATTTCATCCACAATCCGAAGGACGTGAGGACCATGATCAGCCCGCACCACGTTCATTTAATACCCATGGCACAATGGATAGTCTCTCATTGCAAGAATAAGTGGGAGAGATATGAAGCCATAGCCAAGGCGGTGTCGGTTTGCTTATGCGGAGTTTTCCTTTTCACCACTACTGACCACCTCTTAGATACCCAAAATCTTAGCATTATCAGCGGGTTCTGGCGGGGAATGTCCATCTCTCAAGCGATCCTCTCATATCTCTATGAAGGACTAAGCTCCGCTTGCTTAGGAAGACCTCAATTCGGCTCCATGATACTCCTCGAGTGTTGGATGGGAGTGAGAATCAAATTCCAACCTAAGAAAGATATAATTTCTGCTAGCCAGATCTTCGGGAGCCACCCTTTGTTCTTTATTGGAGGTGCATCTGGATTTTCTTCTCAGGTCGAATGCAAGACGGCGGACAAGAAAACACGGGATGAATGGCGCCTCTTCTTCAACACTTTGCCATTAGAGAAATTCACCATGCGACCAAGAATCCTTCGGAACACTTTGCTTAGAATACCGGGGCGACAAGGCCTGGATCTCCAGCTAGTGGGGAACACTACCATGGTGATCTACAACCCTCACCGGTGCCATCTTCAGATCGGACTACCTCGGATCGAAGTTCCTGTATTATCACATTACCCTCCCCTTCTAGCTAGGAAGATGGGGACCGAGGAGGATGAAAGAGCAGTTCGGAACGCGCTGACCATGTGGGAGATCAGCAAAGTGCGTCCGTGGAAAGAGGAAGTGAAAGAGAACAACGAAGCACGCCGTGGCTACGCGAACGAGTTAGGGAAGATCCGCCCCCGTGCGGATAGGAAACTGAATGTAATTTGATTTTCTAGAAATGGATGACTGGCAATTGACAATCAGAGTTGATGTTGCATTAAGTTCAATTGAATGAGTTTAAATGATATGAAAGGAAAGTGGTTTTAATCGAAATGAGCATGAGTTGCTGCTTGATTCGGCCAAGAACCTGCAAAACAGAGTCTCTGGAGAGTGTAACGGTCCTGCAAAGGGCCGCTACCAGGATGTGACGGTCTGGCGATAGGCCGTCAGGGGAATGGACTGAGAATTCTGTTCTCTAGAGGGTGTAACGGTCTAACTCCAGACCGTTAGAAATATGTGACGGTCTGGGTGCAGACCGTAGAGAGAGACATGCTGAAAGAATAAAGCCAATGCCTGAAGACAATGCGACGGTCCAGGATGGACCATTACATGAGCGTGGCGGCCTGATGCTGGCGCGTTACAGTCCTGAACCTGCATAGTTGTGAGTTTTCAGCCCTGAGCTTGAACCTGCGTTCTGCACACACTTAGACAAGAGACAAGTTAGATCTGTTCTTAGACTCAACCCCTTGCCTTAAAGCAAGTTAGAAAATGACCATTTCTTGATATTTGGTCAAGGGGTGGAGCCTTATCAAATAGGCGGAAGACATAATAGAAATAATGCGATGCATGCAATGATGGTGTTTTTTTTGGAGTTTTAGGAAATATGTGAATTTTTGTGAGATTTTTGGAAATATTTGATGTTTTTTGGGTTTTGAAATATATGATTTTTGTTTGATTTTGGAAATATATGACTTTTGTTTGATTTTAAAAATATGATGATTTTTTTGGGTTTTGAAATATATGATTTTTTTGGATTTTGGAAATATATGATTTTTTTTGGGTTTTGGAAATATATGATTTTTTTGGATTTTGGAAATATATGATTTTTTTGGGTTTTGGAAATATATGATTTTTTTTGGGTTTTGAAAATCAGTGCCCCCCCCGACAACGTGGATCCTTCTTATTATAACGGGAGTTCCCGAGGTTGGCGTGCAACAAGGTGACGACCCCTGGCCAAGACCCAACTTGCATGACTGTGTCTCTACCACGGCCATACCCAGGGTACTAGTCTTGATCCTAAAAGGAAAATAGAACACAGGGGTAAGCTTAGGCCAGATATAGAAGTTTTTAGGACTTGAGTTCCTCTTCAGACAACCCATTAGAGATTTGGTCTGTTGCGCCGGGGCTTTGTGTCCATCATCGAACCTTAGTCCACTCTTGGCATGCATGCGACCGGGCTCATTCGTCCCGCGGGGAACTGTACTGCAACTCTTGCCGTGCCTAGCTTTCTTTCTCTTTCCGGAGCTTTGGAATCTATGATTGGAAGACTTTTGAGATAATGCTTTTGCTTTTGTCACAAAGATTGCTCCTTTGCCTTCTTCTTTTCTTTTGTGTTTCTTTGCTTGTGACGTCAGGTCATAACGGACTGCCCCTATTTGAGACCTCCTCTCGTCAGGGTGCCTAGATTTGTCATCGCCTCCTTATTCACCTCTTGCCCCTAGATTCAGCCGAGGAAAGAAACGGACAGGGACTTCGACCTTCCCCCAAAGCATGGCCGAGGAGAACGGTGTCTACAAAGCGGAAAACCTGACCAGGGATGTCGTGCAGTGTGTGATTGCCATACTCGGGACTTTTCATGGTGGAAGGGAGGGAACACCTCGCTGCCGGGGCGGCACTGATTAGACTCTAAGGAAAGAAACGCTTAAGATACAACCCATTCCACGCGTGAGAGAGCTCCTCACCTTCTGCGTTCACTAAACGATAAGCATTTCCTGGATAAGCCTCTTTTACAACGAACGGCCCTTCCCAGTTAGGTTGCAATTTAGACCTAGGACCTGCAGACCGAATAAATTTGCATTTCAAAACCATATCACCTTTTTGAAATTTACGTTCAATCACCTTCTTTTGAAAATAATGCGAAATTCTCTTTTGATAAACGGATACGTGATCGGCTGTGTTCATTCTCTTCTCATCCAAGAGTTCCAGCTGGACGAGCAACGCCTCTCGACGTTCATCGAGATTAAGTTCCTTATCGAGCTGCACTCTAAGGGAAGGGATCAAGATCTCATATGGGAGCACCGCCTCCATCCCATAGGCAAGAGCATAGGGAGTTTGTCCCGTAGGAGTACGGACGGAGGTACGGTAAGCCCACAGAGCTTCCACTAGTTTTTCTGGCCAATCGGAAAATTTATGAGTTTCGCATGTTTTCTTTATAATTTTAAGAAGGGTTTTATTAGTGGCCTCGGCTTGACCGTTGCCTTGAGGATAATATGGGGATGAATGATGCAATGCAATATTGAACTTCTTACATAGGTCCTTGAGCTCTTGAGAAATGAACTGGGATCCGTTGTCGGTGATGATGCTGTTTGGCACTCCGAACCGCGAGATGATATTCTTCATGATAAAGCGGCACACCGTCGAAGCTTTGATCTCTGTGTACGCCTCCGCTTCGGCCCATTTGGTGAAGTACTCAGTGGCGGTAAGGATAAAGGATTTCTACTTGATCTGAGAGTTAGGATCACCGAGCGGGCTGACAACGTCGAAAGCCCACATAGAGAATGGCCAAGGAGCGGAGAGAGGATGGAGAGATGAAGCTGGAGCATGAATTTTATCAGCGTGGAGTTGGCACTTAAGACACCTCCGGACGTAGAGCGAGCAATCTTCCTCTAGAGTGGGCCAATAGTAGCCCTGCCTAAGGATCTTCTTCGCTAGAGCCTGGCCATTGACATGACCTCCACACTCACTAGAATAGGCTGCCTCAGCCACCGTCCAAGCCTCATCATCATCTAAGCATCTCATGAGCATTCCATTGGTAGCACGCCTGTATAGTTCTCCTGCAACGATGGTATACCTTGAGGCAGCTCTCCTTATTGACTTGCGCTGCTCGGCATTTGCCCCTTCTGGGAATGATCCGTCCTTGCAAAACAACTCAATCTCATGATACCAGGGCAATTCTTCTTCCTCCAGAATTTCTTCTAGCTCCATCAAAGATACTTCCTCAAGGTCTTCCTTCTCAGCCCTCGCTTCTACAGCTTTCCTAAGGTTGATGTACCAAGGATCCTGAAGAGAGGGTGCGTCCAATCTCTGAATGACGATGGTCTCAATATTCCGACTGAGAGAAAAGATAGAGAGGAAGTAAGTGAAGCTAAAGCGTCAGCCAGAATGTTCTGAGACCTAGGAGTATGGATATAGATCAGCTTACGGAATTGCCTAGCAAGGAACGTGACCAAATCTTGATAAGGCTTGAGCTTAGGGTCACAAGTGCGGTAAGTGGACAGAACTTGCCGCAAGACGAGCTGAGAGTCTCCTATGATATTCAAATAATGCGCGCCTAGAGATAGGCGTGCTTCAGTCCTGCTAGGAGAGCCTCATACTCAGCGATGTTGTTGGTAGCAGGAAATCGAAGTTGATAATCAAAGGGAATCGTCACTCCCTCTGGAGTGAGCAGAACAGCGCCTATCTCTCGGCCTTGAGAATTGAGTGCACCATCAAAGTGCAAAGACCAAAAGGGATGATGAGAGATAGCAGAGAGATGCTCATCAGGAAAATCATCCTAAATAGAGTCAGTGTGAGGAATGGAGAGATGGGCAAGATGCTCAGCGATGGCGTCCCTTTGACCGTCTTCTGAACGACAAATGTGATAATGAATTGGGAGAGGAAGCTCTGCCAGCGAGCTAACCTACTAGAAAGGACATGCTTTTCTAAGAGATAGCGAATCGGGTCCATTCTAGAAATCAACCTAACCGGGTGGGCAAGAAAGTAATGTTTAAGCTTCTGAGCTACCCACACTAAGGCGGCACAAGTCTTCTCCATAGCGGTGTATCTGGCTTCAGCTGGGTTGAATAACTGAGAGAGGTAATAAGCAGCACGCTCTTTTCCTTCCTCATCTACTTGTGCTAAGACCGCCCCTAGGGAGTCCTCAATGACCGAGATGTATAGGATTAGGGGTTTCCCAGGGACAGGAGGTTGTAAAACTGGGGGATTGGATAGATATTCCTTTAGGTCCTCATAGGCCTTCTGACAGTCCTGATTCCATTCAAACTTTACCCCCGCCTTAAGCAATCCATAAAACGGGTGGCACCTCTGAGAATGTTGGGATATGAATCTTCTGATGAATTGTAATCTACCAATCAGTCCTCGCAGTTCCGTAATGTTCTTCGGAGGAGGCATGTCCATGACGGCCTTCGCTTTGTTAGGATCAATCTGGATCCCCCGTTTACTAACTATAAAGCCTAGCAGCTTCCCTGAGGAGACTCCGAATACACACTTCTTCGGATTCATTTTTAGCTTGTACTCCCTGGCTCTTTGCAGCACCTTGGCCAGAATAGAGGGGTGTTCTTCTTTGGTCTTCAACTTCACCAAGATGTCATCCACGTAAGCTTCCATGTAGATATGCATCATGTCGTGGAAAATGGCCATCATCTCCCTCTGATAGGTGGCGCCCGCGTTCTTCAGACCGAACGGCATAACCACGTAATAGTACGTGCCCCAGGGAGTGGTGAAGGAGGTTTTCTCTTGATCTTCGGAGTGAGACGGATCTGATTATAGCTTGAGTAACCGTCCATGAATGACAAAGCTTCGTACCCGATGGTGTTATCCACCAGGACGTCGATGTGAGGCAGCGGGAAATCATCTTTGGGACATGCTTTATTAAGATCCCTGAAATCGATGCAGATACGCACTTTTCCATCCTTCTTGATAACAGGGACTATGTTCGCCACCCACTGAGGATATAGAACCACTCTAATGAATCTGACCTTGTACAACTTGTCGACTTCTTCCTTAATCCTCAAGGCCATATGGGGGTGAAATCTTCTCGACCGTTGTTTCACAGGTGTTGCCCCTGGTTTAAGCACGAGTCGATGTTCCACTAAGGAGGGGTCAAGACCTGGCATGTCCTCATAAGACCATGTGAAAGAATCGCTATACTCCCTTAGAACCTTGATCAAATCTTCTTCTACTTGGGGAGGGAGATTAGCGGCAATAATGATGGGCCTTGGGTCTTCTTCAGTTTCCAAATTTATTTCCTTCGTAGGTTCATCCACTGCTGACGATGGCTCGTCAAATCTCTTTAGTCCTTGCGCATACAAATCGGCAGTGTCATCTATGTTGTTGTCCTCGTCGATTGGATCTTTTTCATCCAGGATTTCATAGACACCGAGTCCATCATCGCTCCACACGCCCTCTATTTCCTCTTCATCTACAATCACGATTACCGTAGCAACAAATTCTGGACACTTCAAAAGAGCATGACACCGCTGAGCTAGATCTTGTAAGAACTTATCAGGGACGGATTTTGAAGGACGCGCAAGCGGGCGCGGCTCAGGGGAGGAAGGATTGGACGAGCTAGAATAAGACCCCACTTCTCTAGACCTAACTGACTCTACTTCCCTATACTCGACGGACCCTAATCCTAATCTGGGGGAAAGAAAGCCTAGCGGAAGGGAGGAGCAGGGGACTCGTGCCCTTGGGAGGAGGGTGGAGACAAGGTAGCATAATCTTCCACTGAAATCTCCGTTTCGAATTTGACGTTTTTTTTGGAGATCAGTGGAGACCACACAACAGGATGGAGGAGGCGGGAGTTGCATAGGGAACAATTCGGGGAAGATGCAATCGAAGAATGGATCAGAGGACCGAAACCATATCTCGTGGAGTGGAGTGGTGGAGGAAGGAGGAGTGAATAGATCGACCATATTAATAAGAGGACAATGCCCACAAGCGCAAGGAACAAACAAGATTTCAAACGGATCATTGAGAGATGAATTGATCATGATCGGAGGAGGACGGGATATGAGTTCCCATTGCTGAAAAAGTGATTGAAGATGGGAGGGAGACCAAGAAACGTCAATCGGCGAGCTCCCCTTCCCCCGTGGATGCTGAACTGGCTGCTTCTTCGGCCTCCATTGGACGAGCCGAACCTCTTGATCCTTCTGTTGGCAGCCTTTTTCATGGAATAATCTTTCAAAGGCCTGACTATAGTCAATCATGTCATCAACTGGCCTTTTTGGTGGTAGAGGGGGACTGGTAACTGGATAAACTGAGGCTTTCCTTTCTGGCAGAACTGGCTAGGAGCTTAATGTGCCTGGCTGGAGAGGCCCTCTGAAAAAATGCTGACGATAGTCCCAAGTGAGTGGCCCAGAGTCACCCATCATAGATAATGCAGTCTCTCGGTAGCCGAGACCTCTCCTGTTCATTTTTCTTCCCTTGGGGATGGGCTTGGTCCTTCCTCGTAATTGAGCACCGAGGCCTCTCCCCGGTAGGTAGCCTAGCTTCAGTATAATGTCCCAGCCCTTGGAATCTCGGATCTGGGGTGATGTGAAACCACCCTTGGACCTATTTTGCAATCATTCAAGTTGGGCAGCGGACTTACACTAGCGAGCTCACTCGCTTGGCGCACAGTAGTGCCCGAAGGCAACTTGGCGATGATGGAGAGGGTCCGAGGCGGGTCCTTGAGGCTCCAAAGGTTGGCTATCTTAGGGAGAACCCCAAATGGGCCTGGGATGCCCAAATCATGGGCGGCCAGCACACCAAGGGTGTGGGATGTAATGGTTCACTCACAACTTGCCCGCGGTGGTCACTCACGGCACTAGCAATTTAGGGCCGAGCTCTCATTCACCGTCCGACGAAACAATGGCGATAATACTATGCTAGCAATGAATTGAAACCAGCCAAGAGAGGGACCGAGGCTCACCTAGCCAGCGTGAAGACGCCGACTCCGGCCGGAGACGGGGGCGAGCGGGGAAGCGTGGGTATGCACCCGCACGCCGCGCCGATGAAGCTTCGAACCTGAAATTTAAGATTTACATGCACTACGCCCCTTGCTAGGGGGTTGGACTAGGGGTGGGGGTTCAAATTACAACCAAAATATTCCTCCACGCAGGGAGGGGCCTTCAGCCGGCCAAGCGGGGAGGGGAGAAACGGGGAAAGTATGCCGAATGAAGACCGAGATCGGTTCAGTCTTCTCTCTGCGAGTGCTGACAGTCGGTCGAAGATGTTGCTGCTGTGAATTCCCCCGAATGTTTTTGGGGACGAAACCACTTGGAGAATCTTCGTATCTGGAACAGGGTGACTCCAGAATTTTGTAAATTTCTTCAGGCACCGCTGCTGGTCGGGGTGGGGGCTTGAACAGGGTGGCTGACCCTCGGATCTGACAGTTTCAGGTTCCCAACAACAGGAAGAAGATGATTCCACGACCGCTACCGAGCTCAAAATCAGGTACCTCTGGAGTCGTTGGAACCGTTGACGAGTCCTCTTCAAAGCAAGACCAACGGGGATGCCAGCTGATGTCGGGGTCGACCGGTGGGCTCTGAACACTGAGGAGGGGTCGGTGCAGACTGAGTGGAGATAGATCCGAGCGCCTGGAGGAAGAAATTAATAACTCTTGCTAAAGAAAGCCGATTGGAGTTCCGCCTCTTGATTCTGAAAGTAGACAGGTCGAAGAAGATCTTTGCAGAAGAACTTTTGTCCTGATTCACGCTAGATTTGTCGTGGCAGAGCTTCCAATCACGTTCAGGTGCTCTGTCAGGAGAGCTTCGCGCAGTCGAGGGAGAACGGCTCTCCCGGGCAGCTCGGTGCTCGGACGACAACGAAACCACCGCCGTTGCAAAGAAGACAGGCAGACGCTTCCGTGGGTACCTCTTGGGCCTTCAGATTCACGGGGAGGTGGTCGGGGTGGCCACTGCTAGCAGGTGATCCTCTGCAGGTCGCCAGTCTAGATGGTGGAAGGTGGGGGTGATGGAGAAGAACAATGGGAGAGTGGAGGAGATGAGAGAGAGGGGGGGCGACCTAGGGCTGTGGAGGGAAGGGGGATTTCGAAATTCAAAGGCCTAGGGAGGTGGAGGGGTGCTTGGGGTAGTGGGAAGGGTGCTTGGGAAAGTGGGAGGGGTAGTTGGGGGTTGGGTGGTGAGGAGAGGATTGGTGGAGGGGGTCTTGGGAAGGGGGGGAGTATTGATGAGGGTTGTGGGGAATGGGAAGAGGCTTTAATGGGGTAGGTGGGGAGTGGAGGTGGTTGGGAAGGGAGGAGAGAGAAAAATTTTGAAATTGGGGTGGGGAGGAGAGAGAATGGGGTTCGCCCCCTTTAGAGAGAGAGAGAGAGAGAAGAGAGAGAGAGAGAGAGAGAGAGAGAGAGAGAGAGAGGAATCCACCCCAATAGAGAGAGAGAGATAATCAGAGAGAGGTCTAGTGGGATTTGGAATTCTGGATTTCAATATTCATACAAAAGTTGTTACATATGAGATGAGTGGGGGCCTATTTATAGGCATTGGACTTTTCCTAGGATGAAAATGACCCTGACTAAACAACTATTGACCAAGCACTCCAACGAAGGGGCGCCCCTGGGCCTAGCCCATTAGTTGGGCCCAATAGCCTAACAAACCAACACAATGACACAAGACTTTGGTAGATAACCTACTAACCTAGGTACATGACTCAAATAAAGGGAAAATTACATGATGATGACTCAAATAAAATGTAAAAATTACATGACTAGACTCAAAAAATTATGACGAACACAATGGCGCACGCTGATGAGCAATCCGAGCCTCAAAAGAAGTGGAGGGGGCGAGGGATGCCCCCATCATACCCCCGGGGTGGGGAAAACTCGACCCCGTCGAGTATGGATCCACCGGGAAAGTAGTACACCAAAATGCAGCTCCGGGCGAACCACGATCTCCAAACTCAACCTTCGCTCATAGCCGGAGAAGGGCGCTTCAGCTCGTCAAAGTGGCTCGGACACACCCTCATGCTGGCAATGGGATCTTGCTTGCCTAGTATTGCTGCCGTGTGCTCACGTCGGGCTCTCAGGCTAATTTGTGGTGGCACTCCGAGGGTGTCTCTCGCAAGGATAGGTGTAAGCTCAAGGCACTCACTAGGATCCACCGCGGTGCCCTTAGAGGGTGCCGGATCCGCCACATGAGAAATGGGGTGAATCCCAAAACCCATCGGTAAGTCCAACCCGCAAGTCAGGTTGCCAAAATCACTCGGAACTTGGCAAGGTCCAAGTCCTCGTGCCCTCAAATTGGAGGTGACCCTAGGGTAGAGCCACTCCAAAGTCATCATCGTCAAGTTACCAACTTGGAATTCCAAGTGGCGCCCATGAGTTTTTGCCCGCTTGTTGTGAATCTCACCGCTTGTTGCTTGATACTTGCTCGGATGCATATGCCATGCACTATGATGCGGTGTGAGTGAATAATGTATGGTATACAAAGGTGGTCCAGGGCAACCACATATAGACCTATCATGCATTGATGTTATGAAGACTTTGAATGATTTGGGAGGACCGGGGCATCCATAGGTGTCCCTCTTATGAGTGAGTGTGATGAATGTTGGTGGACCCGGACACCCATGTAGGTTCCTAGCATACATAAGACCAATGGTGAATAGGGGAGGACCGTTACACCCAAATAGGGACCACTCATGCTTCCTACTTGACATGTGGGTGATGTGAATGAATGGACCTGACTTTCTAATCATGCCAAGTGGTGTGTTGTGCCAAGACTTATGCACTCCTATCCTAGAGATGACCTCCATGTGCATGGGTGTGGGGTGGCCCTTGATCTTCCATGTGAAAGGGTCGAAAGGATCTAGGAAGGTGGGTATCATGGAGAGGGGCTCTTCATTGTTTCCTAAGTGTATTTCACCCATGGTCATGGTTCCCTTGGTGTGGTCTGGGTCTTGGGAGAAGTGGGCTTGGTCCAACATGGTTGGTTGGGGTAGGAAAAGGTTGGTGGTGAGTAAGGTGGGTGGGTGTAGGAAGGGATCGAAGGGGTCATGATAAGGGTCACTTAGGGAGAGGAACTCTAGGTCCTCATGGTCCTCACATAGTGGTGATTCATCCTCCTCTAGTGAAATAATTGGGCCGAAGTTTTTGGTGGGATGGTTGGCCATGAATGGAGGGCTCGACGTTCTACCCGAGATAAGTAACTCTAATTTATGGATAACATCGGGCTTATCGGGTATAGGAGAAATAAGAGAAGGTCACTAGTGTAGCAACCAATGGTGCACATTGAGGTGATGGACCCTATGCATAGGTGTAGGAGGCCAAGGCTCCTAGGTTGTTCGACCCTAGGGGCTAACATGCTAGTCATCTCTAATTGCCATGCTAAGCCCTTGAGAAGGTCCTCTAAGGTCTCCACTTGATAGGACGCTTGGATTGTGGTGTGATAGGAGAACAAGGGCACTATGGGAAGGTCTTGTTCTATGAGAGGGAAAACATGGGACATCATGGGGTGATTTGGTCTCTCCTTTAGCCATCTAGCTAGGGGACCATCTATGATTATGGTGCCATTTGTGAAGGTTTGTGGCTCTTGAAGATCCAGACTATTTGAAGTGGTGAAGGGTTGAGGCTCTTCCTTACTATTGGTGTGAACTTGGGCTTCCTTATGGGCGGGGAGAGGGTCCGGGCTAGCAACTATTCCTATGTGAGTGGGTGTGGCCTCCTTTCTCAAGGGAATGGGAAGGTCTTGTGGAGATGGGGTGATGATGGTTGGGGCATGGTGCACCCGGGGTGGTGAGTGAGGTCGAACTCGGGTTGGGAGTGGAAGTAGTGGTGGCCTAGGTTGGGGTAGGGTTGGGGTTGGAAGTGGAAGGTGGGTTGGGCAAGGGGGTTTAGGTTGGTTGGCCTTGCGAGGTGCATCTTTCTTTGGGGGTGATGGAGGGATAGTGGTGGGGTTCAAGGGAGCTTGTGGGATATGGGTTTGGTGGGGGAATTTGGGTTGGGGGGTGGTGGTCGTCATGGGCCTAGGTGGAGGGGTGGTCATGGGGCCCAATTGGGTTTGTGGAGCTATGGTTGTGGTGAGAATTTGTAGGTAGGGTGTAGGATAGGTGGGAAGTGGTGGGGAATGGGGGATTAGGTTCTTGGGTTGGTCGGGTGGGGATGGTGGAGTTGAAATGCACCTTGGGCTTTGGTGATCCGGGTAGGAGGGGAAACCATATCTTGCCCTAAGTTGTTCCTTCATATCATTCCATGTGGTGAGGGGAGCTTCCCTTCTAATTATCCTTAAGCCTTCAATTTTAACCCAATGAGTTTGAGCCCTTTTGGTTAGTTGCATTTTGGCACATTGAACCTTCCTATCCTCGGACAGGGGATTCCTTTCAAAGTAATGGTCCATTGTAGCTTTCCAATCTAAATAATCTGTAGGAAAAGTTCCATCAAAGGTGGGAAGTGGGAGAGGGACCATTCTATCGTCCGTCCTTGGGGTGGGCCCATTTTCTCCAAGTTGGTAGAGTCGACCCGATATGTTATCAAGCCGTTCATTGGCATAGGTCAAGGCCTTCATGAGGTAGTTGACATGGCCAGGGAGGTTATGTGTGTTAGTGGTAGGCATCCCTTGGTGGTTTGGACTTATGGAGAGGGCCGATTGGTAAGGTCGGTATGAGGTGGCCATACTAGTGGACAAGAGATGCAACTGAGGACTCTAAATGCATAAACATGCCCTAGGACCAACTTGATAGAGACAAGTTGTGAACTTGCTCTGATACCACTTGATGTGAAATCACCCTTGGACCTATTTTGCAATCATTCAAGTTGGGCAGCGACTCACACTAGCGAGCTCACTCGCTTGGCGCACATTAGTGCCTGAAGGCAACTTGGCGATGATGGAGAGGGTCCGAGGCGGGTCCTTGAGGCTCCAAAGGTTGGCTAGCTTGGGGAGAAGCCCAAATGGGCCTGGGATGCCCAAATCATGGGCGGCCAGCACACCAAGGGTGTGGGATGTAATGGTTCACTCACAACTCGCCCGCGGTGGTCACTCACGACACTAGCAATTTAGGGCCGAGCTCTCATTCACCGTCCGATGAAACAATGGCGATAATACTATGCTAGCAATGAATTGAAAGCAGCCAAGAGAGGGACCGAGGCTCACCTAGCCAGCGTGAAGACGCCGACTCCGGTCGGAGACGGGGGCGAGCGGGGAAGCGTGGGTATGCACCCGCACGCCGCTCCGATGAAGCTTCGAACCTGAAATTTAAGATTTACATGCACTATGCCCCTTGCAAGGGGCTTGGACTAGGGGTGGGAGTTCAAATTACAACCAAAATATTCCTTCACACAGGGAGGGGCCTTCAGCCGGCCAAGCGGGGAGGGGAGAAATGGGGAAAGTATGCCGAATGAAGACCGAGATCGGTTCAGTCTTCTCTCTGCGAGTGCTGACAGTCGGTCGAAGATGTTGCTGCTGTGACTTCCCCCGAATTTTGTTGGGGACAAAACCACTTGAGAATCTTCGTATCTGGAACATGGTGACTCCAAAATTTTGTAAATTTCTTTAGGCATCGCTGCTGCTCGGGGTGGGGGCTTGAACACGGTGGCTGACCCTCGGATCTGACAGTTTCAGGTTCCCAACAGCAGGAAGAAGATGATTCCACGACCGCTCCCGAGCTCAGAATCAGGTACCACTAGAGTCGTTGGAACCGTTGACGAGTCCTCTTCGAAGCAAGACTAACGGGGATGCCAGCTGATGTTAGGGTCGACCAGTGGGCTCTGAACACTGAGGAGGGGTCGGTGCAGACAGAGTGGAGATAGATCCGAGCGCCTGGAGAAGAAATTAATAACTCTTGCGAAAGGAAGCCGATTGGAGTTCCGCCTCTTGATTCTGAAAGTAGACAGGTCGAAGAAGATCTTTGCAGAAGAACTTTTGTCCTGATTCACGCTGGATTTGTCGTGGCAGAGCTTCCAATCACGTTCAGGTGCTCTGTCAGGAGAGCTTCGTGCAGTCGAGGGAGAACGGCTCTCCTGGGTAGCTCAGTGCTTGGACGACAACGAAACTACTGCCGTTGTGAAGAAGACAGGTAGACGCTTCTGTGGGTACCTCTTGGGCCTTCAGATTCATGGGGAGGTGGTCGGGGTGGCCACTGCTAGCTGGTGATCCTCTGCAGGTCGCCAGTCTAGATGGTGGAAGGTGGGGGTGATGGAGAAGAACAATGGGAGAGTGGAGGAGATGAGAGAGAGGGGGGGCGACCTAGGGCTATGGAGGGAAGGGGGATTTCGAAATTCAATGGCCTAGGGAGGTGGAGGGGTGCTTGGGGTAGTGGGAAGGGTGCTTGGGAAAGTGGGAGGGGTAGTTGGGGGTTGGGTGGTGAGGAGATGATTGGTGGAGGGGGTCTTGGGAAGGGGGGGAGTATTGATGAGGGTTGTGGGGAATGGGAAGAGGCTTTAATGGGGTAGGTGGGGAGTGGAGGTGGTTGGGAAAGGAGGAGAGAGAAAAATTTTGAAATTGGGGTGGGGAGGAGAGAAAATGGGGTTCGCCCCCTTTAGAGAGAGAGAGAAGAGAGAGAGAGAGAGAGAGAGAGAGAGAGAGAGAGAGAGAGAGAGAGAGAGAGAGAGAGAGAGGGAATCCACCCCAATAGAGAGAGAGAGAGATAATCAGAGAGAGGTCTAGTGGGATCTGGAATTCTGGATTTCAATATTCATGCAAAAGTTGTTACTTATGAGATCAGTGGGGGCCTATTTATAGGCATTGGACTTTTCCTAGGACGAAAATGACCCTGACTAAACAACTATTGACCAAGCACTCCAATGGAGGGGCGCCCCTGGGCCTAGCCCATTAGTTGGGCCCAATATCCTAACAAACCAACACAATGACACAAGACTTTGGTAGATAACCTACTAACCTAGGTACATGACTCAAATAAAGGGAAAATTACATGATGATGACTCAAATAAAATGTAAAAATTACATGACTAGACTCAAAAAATTATGACAAACACAATGGCGCATGCTGATGAGCAATCCGAGCCTCAAAAGAAGTGGAGGGGGCGAGGGATGCCCCCATCATGGGGCTTCATCTTGATATTAACTGCAGCAGTGATGGGCTTGCAAGGTGCATAACCCCAAGGAAAGTCTAGATCTAGCACAGAGATAACTGGCCGACTGCTTGGCCATAATGTGGGAAGGATCTTTTCTGAAATAGCTTTAACAGATTGGATCATGGACAAGCTCTTAACTTTGACGACCATCCCTTGGAAAGGGAATTTAATGCATTGATGCGCAGTGAAGGGTACGTCGCTGAGAGTGTCAATCCATGGGCGACCCAAGATAGCCTTGAACATAGGGTTGATGTCCAGGACATAGAATTCCACAGGCATAGTAAGGGGCCCAAGTTCTGCCTGAATAGTGACCACCCCGTGACATGCTCTCCTCGAGTTGTCGTATGCAGCTATAGTAGTGGGGGTTGGCCGTAGTAATTCCTCTGAGATATTACAGGCTCGAAGGGTACTGAGTGGGCACACATTAATAGATGCCTCTATATCAACCAGTGCTGCATCAATATTGACTTTATTCAAAGTGATTGAAATGTAGAGCGGCATTTGCCGAGCTTCTGGAGGAGCTAGCTCGGTTTCAGAAAATGTGATCGCCGGCCCTTTAGAAATTGTTGCCAGTGTTGTCGGTAAACTGTCAACTGCCATGTCCTTACTGACCATCACCTTTTGCAAGAAATTTCTGAGAGCATCCTTGTGAAGGGTGGATCTCTTGATAAGCTCCAGGACTGATATCTTATCGGGCACCCTGTCTAGGTGATGTAGCAAGTCATATTGGGTACCCGGCAGAGGTTCGGCTTCCTCTTGCTCGGCAGCCGGCTGGGAAGACTGGGGATTAGAAGTAGTGGGATAATTCCGATGGAACAGCCGCCCGCTCATAGGGTGAGGTTTTATGCCGGCACGGCATCAGAAGACGGCATAATTGGCCTAGTGGTGTGTGGATGAGTGGAATAGGCGGTGTGGGAGAAAGAATTTGGTGGGAAGTGGTGTTGGTGGAGGTAATAAGCGGCGATGGGCAGATGATGGGCGAGGGATTAATGGAAGGTGGGGTGGTGATGATGGGCACTGGTACGGGGGGAGGACAGGCTAGTGGAGGCGTGGTGATGAGTGGAGGGTTGGGTGATGGTGTGATGATGGTAGCTGGTGGCGGGTGTGATACAATTGCGGGTGGTAGCGGAGTTACTGGAGTGGGTGTGAATGGGAGGACAAGTGGTGAAGGTGTTGGGTGTGTAGGTAAAATGTTAGAGGGAGTAAGGGGATTGCGGTGATTATGGTGGAAGGCCATTATCTGTGGTGTGGTGCCATCATCATCAAAAGACCACCCGACGTTAGGAGCCGGGGGTTGACTACGTTTACCTGGGCCGGTGCCTGTGGCTGAGGCTGTGGAGCAGAAGGATGGTTCGGCATCGGGTTTTAGTGGATCCCAAAGTCCTAAACCGGCTGCTGTTGCTGTTGTGGTGGCTGTTGCTGCGGCTGCGGTGCTTGTTGCTGCTGCACTTGCTGCCTCGGCGGCTACCTTCTCTTTTCCTTAATTTCAACAATGGCCTTGTGCATCTCGGCCCAATCAATTCTCTGTCCTTCATGAAGGTCATATGCCAAGTCCCTGAACTGAAAACAACCCTCAATGGTGTGGCCCGGCTGCCTGTGGAACATGCAGTACTTGGTCTGATCAACAGCCGGGTTCCAGTTGGGCCGTTCCGGAGGAAGCTGTATAGCATTGATTGACATGAGAGCCGAGAAGATATCCGTGAGGGTTTCTGGCAAGGGAGGGTACTGTGCTCTTTTAGGAGCCGGGCACTTGTTATTGTTGTTGTTATAGCCGTTGGGTGGAGGGACGTTGTGGTATTGTGGAGGTTGTGGTGGTTGCTATGGTGCGGCGAAGGTATTTTATGGAATGGCGAAGGCGGGCGGAGGATTTTGTGGAGTGGCTTAGAAGTTTTGAGGACTGGGGTTCTGTGGAGTGCGGGAATTTTGTGGGAAGTGGAAGGGTGCGGCTTGGAAAGGGAAAGCAACGGCTTGAACTTGCTCGTTCGTCTAGATCCCCTCGGTAACATGCCCTTGAGGCTTCTTATGATACTTGGGCTTTTGGTTTTCAAAGAGCGAGTGTATGGGGGAATCCTTGAACTGAGTTTGGATAAAGCGCGCTCAGCTATATAGTTGATGCATGTTGGCTATATCATTCATGGCTAGAATATTACGGAAGGTCGGAGTGGCATTAGAAATCAACAATTTGACCTTCTCTTCCTCCGGAATGTGGCCGGGCACTCTAGCGGCCTTCTGCCTCCATCGGTCGGCATAGGTAGCAAATTCCTCATCTGGCTTCATCTTTTCGGCCACCAGATCCATGAATGAATATTCCGGGCCGACTCTATCTTGGAATCTCTGAATAAACTTATCTTTCACTGTCTTGAAACTCTCAGCCTCTTCTAATGGCAGAGAATAAAACCATTCCAACGCAACACCATCTAGCGATCGGCGAAATAGATACGCCATGAGGCGATCGTCGTACTGAAATTGAGCCGACTCGTACAAGAAGTCCCACACATGAACAAAAGGATTGATGTTCCCATCATATTTTCTATAATTGGGTAGCTCGGACTATGGAGGGAATCGGATGTTCTGAAAACTTGAGACCGGAACGTCTGCCAAATATTGAGGGCCAACCCGCTTTTGAAGGAAGTCGAGTTGCTGTTGCATGGCAGCCCACTTATCAAGCAACTCCTGCTCTCGGGAGGGAGCAGGGATAGTAAGGGATGGATTTTGAGGAACGGAAGGGTAAGCAGATGGAGGAGACGGCCCGTAAGAAGAATGATGGATCGAAGGATGACCCACATTGGATTGGACCTGGGCTGCCCCTTGCTGAGGGCGCATAAAATCACTCGGACCAAGAAGAACTTGCTGCACAGCTGGGCCTGAGGTGTGATGATCCGATGGGAAAGAAGGGACAAGGGTATTGCCCTTATCAAGGAGCTGCTGGGCCGAACCAGAAGACTGGCCCATTTCAAGATTGGAGAAGCGGAGGGTCCTAGGTTGGACCGGAGTGAGATCGTGGGTTGGATAGCGGGTCCATCGGCTCTAGGTTGAGCGACGGACGGATTGGAATGACCAAAGACAATCGGAGAAGGCAGGGTATTGGACCCCTACATAGCCTGATAGACCGCCTGAAGCTGGGCCAGGTCTAATTGAGCCATCATCTGAAGGACAGAATTGGCGGAAGGAAGAGGAGGATTTTGAGTAGACGGAGCACTCTCCATGGGGATGAAAGATGAGGGAAGAACGGGCCCCTCGCGAGGCTAGAATCAGACAACTCTAGAGGGATCCTCTAGAAGCCCTTGAGGGAGAGACTCCTCTTGGGACCGAGGAAGATCAAAGGAAGCCATGGTAGATTCGAAGAGTGGGTTGAAATAGGATGAGGAGAGGGACTCCCCCCCGGGTGATGATACTTCTAACAGATGGAGGTGACTCCACATGCAACGAACAACCTTAACAAGATGCAAAGAAGACAACAAACAATCACACAACGAGCAATCAAACCTAGATGATTTCTATCAAAGATGCAAGTGAAAAAAGAAATGAAGACACTTCAAGTCAACCAAGTTGCTTAAGATGATGCCACAAGATTTTATAATTTCTCCTTTGGAACTTTTAGCAGATTGATTAAAGATGCGCTCTTGACAATGGGTTCCTAATAGGAGAGGGGTGTAAGGCTTGGTTTAACCTAAAATGTGATCACTCCTTCACTTATGCAATCCTAGACACGGGGTGGAAAGGTACAACCGGCCCGGTGTCGTGTGGGAATCCACGGCTCGCGGGGAATTATGGAGGTCCCTGATGTGATTTCCTAGTCGGCCCCAAGGAATATGGAGACGAGAGGTCCGCACACCAAGGTAGGAAAATGCGATCTAATATATGAAAATATGCATGAACCTATGCGCACCGGAGTGCATGCAAATTCTAACCTAGAATCTAGCAAACAAGTATGCACACAATGATGTAGATAAGTAGAATAACGAGGGAGGAGACCAGATATCACCCAAGTCAAAATATCACAACAGAAACTGCGGAAGTAAAATGCACCTCGGGATGTGTACCTATCTGGAGTATGTAACGGTCTAGGGGACCTGCGTCGGAAGCATGTGACGGTCGAAGACCAGACCGTCAGAAGCAGTGTAACGTAGGGACAGGAGACCGTCAGAGGAGCCAGAGAACCAGAAATAGTAGGGAAATAAAAGGGAAACCCGGGGAAAACCAAACAAGGAAATGATGGCAGGTTTAATAGAGATCAAAAAGCGCGATTGGCACAAGTTGTCCCACCGTGATCGCCAAAAAATTCTCTGTTGATTTGTTTTCTTCCTTTTTGTTTGTGATGTGATGAATGATAAATATGATGAGCAAATAACAATGATCTCAATCAACCTATGAACATGTGAACCATGAACCTAGGCAATCAGAATAAGCTCTAGCATGGGCAACGCTATCTCAATCGAAGTAAACTAAAGAAAGAAAAGAAAAACACACGCCAGAGCGTGGAGCAATGGAATAAATAAAACACACCACGTGGGTGGAACAAGCAAAGGAAATCGGGGATATGAGAGAGAAAATCAATGCCCAATACTAAGGAAAAAAACGTGATCGCCACTAAGGTAATAAAACAATCCAAAGACCCGAATAATACCTTAGAAATAGGAGGATGATGCACTCGCCCACGGGAGATAGAAACCAACGAAATCTGCAGATCTGTCAAATGTAACGGTCCAACACCTGTGCGTCACAGGAGTGTGACGGTCTCCCGATAAGCCGTTAGAGCCACCTGACGCGTCTGATGAAAATCGTCAGAGTATCTGCAGAAACAACTTGTGAATCCTTCGAACTCCAAACCTTCCAGCCGGCTAGAAAGCTTGGGCCACGTCTGATGAACCCTATAAACCTGCCAAAGAATGTAGAACACAAGAAAATAATCCAAGATTAGTCTTTCACACAAGTGTAGTATCAATAATCAAAGAACTTAAGATCATTCAAAAGGAAAGGGGAATACCGAGGAAGTTTGGTTTTTTAACCCCTCTGGGCGTTTTAAAACGTGGGAGGAAAGTTTAGATGATTGAAACAAGTGGAAGAACGTGGGAGAAGAGGAGTGGGACAATGCTATGATGAGAGGAACAAGGGAAGAATACAAGTGTGCAAACTATGAACTTTAAAACCCATAACCGGAGTACTCCCTTGATTGTGATGCAGATGGACGTAGAAACAAGCACCTCTTGGATGGATGTGGCTCCAGAATGCGGCAGCACTTCGACGCAAACTCCAGATTTTTTTCCCTCAGGCCATGAATGTCACGTCCTGAGCGCGGAAGTATACCTGAGGCGCGACAGTCCTTTATATAGAACCAAAGCGAGCTAATCTAACCGTTCGAGATCCTACCATCGAACCATGAATAGAGTGCGCAATTTAATTCAAAATTTACTAAAATTCCATAAAATGATAACACCGATGATTACAACTGATCCAAGTCATTCTTTACCATTAGGCTACAAGCCCTTATTACAAAACCAAACGATGACAAATGAACAAAAGGGTTTAAATTTAAGACATAAAACTACATCACTCCATCTCATCCCCAACTGAGTCCTGATCGATTTCCACATTTCCTGAAAATGTTAGAAAGCAACTGTATGAGTGAATCGCCCAGTAGGATTTACATCTAAATTTCTAACATACTATAAGTGAATAACACATTCATTTAATGTAAAAGAAAAATATGTATATGCATGCAGACAGGTAGACAACAAGGAATCGACTGGAGTAAAAGTGAGATTATAAATCAATTCCACATAGAAATAGCAATTGATATCAAGCAGTGAATAACTGGAATAACAATCATGATAGCACAATAAGCAAGTAAGTTCAAGCAGCAATTAGAATTGGCTATACACATAAATCAATCAATTCATTCAAGTAAATACCCATTCGGGTCACGCAAGTCAAGTAAGTCAAGTAAAGAGAGAGAGTGATGGAATGTCTTTAATCTAGAATGTGGTTTGGTGCAATGCAAGACACCGCTAGAAAGAGATCTTCCCTCGGGTTTTGGGCGCTCCTCCCAGGACCAGACCGGGCCCTTATTTGCCAGCATTATTAGACATATTTTTGCGACATTCACTCTTTATAGCCAATATAGAATTCAAGGTGTGACCGGTAGGATTATAAGGTATATTTGGAATCCAAAGGTACAGATAAAGTAAAACCAATGCTGAGAATTGATATTTGTATGATTAGTTATCCATTCTAACTAGTGCAGATTTACTAAGTTAATGAGTTCCATTGCGTCCCCTTTTATTACACTGTTGCTGTCATCCTTTTTCTTGGAGTATATAGGGTTGATAGAAGGTGGCACCCTGGTCAGGAGTACCTATTACAAGCTTGATGGTGACAGTGTTCATTTATACACTATTACAATAAATGAAATACTACTAAAAACATATTAAACCTTGTTAAACGCAGTTATAACATCAGTAATTTAAACATTGGTAAGATGGGTTTATATATATATATCATGCATATACATTCGTCAGGTTAAATATGTATGTTGTATATGATTAAATGGTGTACAATATCAGTATGTGAACATTAACTAACTTGTGTACAATATCAATATTATGTATGCATTAAACCGGGATTTAACATGCCACTGCCTGCTGATCATTTACAATAAGCAGAAATAGGCCATCCAGCAAGCCAAAGGAAGGGCCATCCAGCAAGCCCAATGGAAGAGCCATCCAGCAAGCCCAATAGAAGGGCCTTCCAGCAACCCAATAGAAGGGCCAGACGCTGCCTCCTCTTTTAACCACAACCCAACTAAAATTTATATTAAGGTGTTTTTAAAGGATCGAAATGTTATTAACATTGTTAAAACGCTTCAAATATTAATTGACAGTGCCATTATGCTTCATAAAGTATTAATCACCATAACATACTTAAAGGGTTAATGTTAGAGTGCTAGTGAAAATATTACTAATAAAGCGTTTAAAAGATTTATATTGACAAGATTACTATACTTAATGAGCGTATTATAATGCTGTAATGAACATGTATGATACTGTTAAACCATATTAAACAATGTTAACGACATTAATATACTAATGAAAATATTGTTATTGTTTAACAAAAATTTTGAATAAAAAAAAATTTATAAAAATAGTAATTAAATTGCTAACATATTGGTGATCACTTTTGTCTTCTATGACTATTCCTAATAAAATTGTTTACAAGACCAAATCAGTGTTTTAAGCATGACTTAAATCACTATTCACTTCGGAAAACACTATTCACGTAGAAATTTTACTATCTTACAAAAATATAGAAAAATAAGAAAATGATACATCAGTATTTATAGAACACTTTTGTCTTCTTGAGTATTTTTAAGAAAAATCTATATTTGGATCTATATACCTTTTACCTTTTAAGGTAAGTTTAATAAACTGAATATTTTAATTTAAGCAATGGGGACTATTTGGTCGACCCCTGGTCGACCAGCCCCTCTCCCATGCTCCCAAACTAAGCATAATACCTTATAATTAATACCGTTTAACTATTAAAACATTAGGATGTTAATATACTAAAAGAACAAAAAAAAGAAGATAACAAGTTTATATTAGCATTTCTATGATATTGACAAACTGTTTTAATGCTGTTAACACTTATTTTAACAATGTTAATCATATTGTATTTAACATTATTTGCCACCAAACAAAGGTTTATCTCACTAATGAAGCATATGAAGATGTGTTAACATTTTACAAGTACTTAAAATAATATGTATTAACACTTTGAAACAAATACATAAACACTTAAACCTTCACTGTGACCCTGGTCGACCCCTGGTCGACCAGGCCTAATCTTCCCAGAAACTGGTCGACCAGGGGTCGACCAGTACCGATCAGCAAGTTAAGGATTTAGATATATCAATTTTAAAACGTTTACACTTACTGTTGTTTAAAAAGTATTGTATTACTTCAGTTGTTAATACTGTTAATAACAAAATTAACACAACCCTGTACATAGTTAATTTTGTTCAAAACATAAACTGTATACTGCTTGCTTAACAATATCAACACCCCACTTAATAATATTAACATTAATGCAATCAAGAGTTAACTTAGAAGACTGGACAGGGGGTCGACCCCTGTGCGTCCCCCCCCCCAAGCAGCGCCCCAAACTGGTCGACCCCTGGTCGACCAGTTCTGCTACCAGCTATTCTATCAGCCATAAAACACAAGATTATTAATAAGATCTATACATTATTAACACATTATCACGATCCTTTCATTAATAACACATACACCCACTTTAAATCAGCATAATAAAGTTTAACTTTTAACCAAAACATGCTGATTAAACTCCTCCCAGGTTTTGCTACAGGTGCTTTTAAAAACCACAAATCACTAATTTTAATGCTAACATTAATAAGATATGTACACTATTAACAGGGTATATAAAAATCTTAATGATCCTTACATTAACTGCAACTTTAAATTAACATAATAAAGTTTAAGTTTAAAGTTAAATATTTTAGATGCATGTTAACGGATGGAATTAAGGCTTGGTTATGATCTAATATAAGGATACTACATGATGTATTTTACTCAATTAAGTTTAATACATGCCAATATATGTAGAAAACGACGTATGGAGATGAACAATTTACTAACTATTAATTTAGCTAGGAGATTGAGAACACCTACTTGTTCCTGTTGGCTTTAGACAAAAGAAGAAGAAGAAAACTCTGCAACGAACACAGGAGCCGCAGCCCTTCTGCAAACCTCACGATCCAGCCCTTCAACAGCAGGTGGAAGGGAGGTCTAGACTCTAGGTGGGTATTAAAGGCTAATGGATTTAATTCTACGGGGAACAAAGGGACAATGTCCACCTCAGTCCATGATCTTCCAGGATAGTATTAGGTGCGATGCCAGGCTGGGTACACCATCTAGCCATTTCCCTAATTAATTAGGTTTATTTCTAAATTGATTATGGTTAATTAGTCTAAGATGGATTAGTTAAGGTGAAATGGGCAAAAATATTCGCATGAAGATATGTGTGGATCGTGGGTTTTGAACACTAGACCTCAAGGTGAAGGATAAGAAACTTAACCAACTACTCTAGAAAATCAATTGATAAGTGGATACTCTTTGTATGTGATTATTCTATGTTTCTACTTCCACTTAATTAAGTTTTCTATAAAAATTTTATAAGTTATATATGTATATAATTAAAATAATAATTATACTAATAATAATAACAACATTATTATTATATTTTTATATGGGGTGCTACACCCTCCCTTACTTAAAAGAATTTGGTCCCCAAATTCCATTACATGAGGATAAATTTTTACTGTGTAAGGATAATACAGAGTGTATACCATAATTACAACTTAAAATAACTCTGGGTATCTTCTCCTCATAGATTCCCCGGTCTCCCAAGTTGCTTCTTGCTCCGAGCATCGATTCCATTGGATTTTCACCATAGGGATCGCCTTGCTCCTTAGAACTCGAACTTCACGGTCTAGAATCCACACCGGTCCTTGGTCATAAGTAAGATCTTTCCGAATCTCCAATTCAGCATAATTGATGATGTGAGAAGGGTCGTGCACATATTTCTTCAGCATCGATATATGAAATACATTATGCACTTCCGAGAGTTGAGGGGGCAAGGCAATACGGTAAGCCACCTCGCCTACTCTCTCCAATATTTCAAATGGACCGATAAACCTTGGTGTAAGCTTGCCCTTAACACCGAATCTTCTGATACTTCGACTGGGAGATACCTTGAGAAAAACATGGTCTCCAACTTGGAATTCTAGATCTCTCCTTCTGTTATCAGCATATGATTTTTGTCTGGACTGTGCCATCTTCAACCTTTCTCTAATTAGGTAAATCTTCTCCGTGGATTCCCTTACTATGTCGGGACCCAGAAGCTGTTTTTCACCAATTTCATTCCAGCATATGGGAGATCGACAACTCCTGCCATACAATGCCTCAAAAGGGGCCATTTGTATACTGGATTGGTAGCTGTTATTATATGCAAATTCTGCCAGGGGTAAGTGGTCTTGCCAGCTTCCGCCGAAGTCTATAATGCTTGCTCTCAACATGTCTTCCACAACTTGGTTTGTCCTTTCTGTCTGTCCATCTGTCTGGGGGTGGAAAGCCGTACTGAAGTTGAGCTTCGTTCCCAGAGAGTGTTGTAGACTCTTCCAAAAATGAGAGGTGAAACGGGGATCTCGGTCTGATACGATCGAGACGGGAATGCCATGCAATCTAACAATCTCCTTCATATATAAGGCAGTCAGTATGTCGACTGACCATCGGCTTTTAATTGGTAAGAAATGGGCCGATTTTGTTAGTCAATCGATAATTACCCAAATACCATCATATCCGCTCCTAGACTTGGGCAATCCCATAATAAAGTCCATGCCAATGTCTTCCCACTTCCATTTTGGGATATCCAGTGGATGTAGCTTTCCAGCAGGCTTCTGATGTTCCGCCTTCACTTGTTGGCATGTGAGGCAACGAGATACAAAATCTGCTACCTCCCTTTTCATGTTCGGCCACCAGAAAGTTCTTTTCAAATCTTTATACATTTTAGTAGCTCCAGGGTGGATCGTGTACCTCGATCGGTGAGCTTCTTCTAGGATTTTTCTTTTCAATTCCGGACAATCGGGGACGCATGTCCGTTTATGAAATAGCAGTCTTCCATCTGATGCCATCTCGAAATCAGGCTTCTCATCCAGCTTACTTTTTATCTCTACTAGCATAGGATCTTCTTCTTGTAGCTTTGTAATTTCAGGTAGTAAGTCGAGATGTAGACTTACATGAGAGAGAATAATACATGTATTCTTCCCGTTTGTGTTAATGTCAAGCTTTGCAAGTTTCTCTAACAGCTTACATTCTTGTATCATACAGTTGGCCAAAATTACCTTTGGCTTTCGACTGAGGGCATCTGCTACAGAGTTACCCTTACCAGGATGGTATTGTATAATGAAGTCGAAATCCTTGAGATATTCAAGCCAACGCCTTTGCCTCATGTTCAACTCCTTTTGGGAAAATAGATATTTGAGGCTCTTATGATCAGAGTACACAGTGAATTGTTCTCCATAGAGATAGTGTCTCCAGATCTTCAGAGCAAAAACTACCGCGGCCAGTTCCAAGTCATGAACCGGGTAATTCTCCTCATGCTTCTTCAATTGACGTGAAGAATATGCAATAACTTTCCCATTCTGCATTAATACACATCCGAGGCCAATACCAGAAGCATCGATATATACCTCGTATTTTTCTCCTTCAATTGGTAGTGACAAGACTGGAGCAGTGGTTAAGAGATCCTTAAGGGTTTGGAAACTCTTTTCACAGTCACCATTCCACTCATATGGCACTTCTTTGCGGGTTAGCCTGGTTAGAGGTACCGCAATCTTGGAGAAGTCCTTGATGAAACGCCGGTAATAACCAGCTAGACCCATGAAGCTTCGCACCTCTGTTGCATTAGTGGGTTGATCCCAGTTCTTCACAGCTTCAACCTTTTACGGATCAACTGCAATTCCATTCTTTGAAATACTATGACCCAGGAAGGCTACTTCCTCAAGCCAGAACTCGCATTTGCTAAATTTGGCATACAACTTGTTGTCCCTTAATATTTGTAGGGCCTTCCTGAGGTGTTCTTCATGATCTTCTTTAGTCTTAGAGTAGATCAGAATATCATCAATAAAGACCACAATAAATTGGTCTAAATAGGGCCTAAAAATACTGTTCATTAACTGCATAAAGGCTGCAGGGGCATTTGTTAGTCCGAAAGGCATAACAGTAAATTCGTAATGCCCATACCTGCTCCGGAATGCAGTTTTATGAATGTCTTCTTCTTTGATCTTCAATTGGTGGTAACCAGAACGAAGATCAATCTTGGAAAAATAAGAGGCTCCAGATAATTGATCAAATAGATCGTCGATCCTCGGCAGCGGGTATTTGTTCTTGATTGTGAGGTTATTTAGCTGTCGATAGTCGATACATAGCCTCATCGTTCCATCCTTCTTTTTGACAAACAGCACAGGTGCTCCCCAAGGGGAAGTACTCGGCCTGATGAAACCCTTCTTTAGTAAATCCATCAACTGTTCCTTCAGCTCCTTCAATTCAGCAGGAGACATCCTGTAGGGTGCTTTAGAAACAGGGCCAGCACCAAGAATAATGTCGATGGAAAACGACACTTCCCTTTCCGGGGGTAAACCAGGCAATTCTTCTGGGAATACGTCGGGGTAGTCCCGAACCACCCGAATGTCTTTGACTTTTGTTTCATCAACTTCCGTGGTAGTCACGAAAGCCAAGAAAGCCATACATCCCCTATTCACCAGTTTACTAGCTCGGAGAGCTGAGATGAGTGGAGATTTATTCCGAGGTCCGCTATAAACTAACTCGGGATAATCCACAAAACTTACCTTGCCATGTCGGCAATCTACTGTTGCTTGGTGGATTGATAACCAGTCAGCTCCCAATATGACATCATAATATTCCATGTCAAGGCATATCAAGTCGGCTGGTAGATTATTACCATGTACCTTAACCTCACAATCTGGGTAGTGATGCATGATGTCTGATTTCTTTCCAAGAGGTGTAGAAATGACTAAGTCTAACCGTTCAGGTTCCTTAATAAATGATGCAGTAAACTTCTTGGAAATAAATGAATGAGTTGCTCCAGTGTCAAATAGAACTTTAGCAGGTTTAGAGCAAATAGATAATGTACCTTCCACGATTCCTCCTTCCATAGGTTCTGTCCCTTGCAGTGCTTGCAGTCGGCCTTGCTTCTTGACCGGACGCTTCTCGTCCAGGTTGGAGTGTTCCTTCATCAAAGGGCAATCGGGAATTCGATGCTCTCGACTCCCGCATCGGAGACACGCTCCCAGCTTCCTCCAACAATCCTCGGTCTTATGACCAGTCTTATCACAATATTTGCAAATGTCCTTGGAAGGTCCAGTGATTGCTAAAGCCTTGTTGTTGTTAGAGAAGAAGGGCTTGTTATTTTTCTGAAATTTTTTCTCCTTGGAAGATTCCCCTCCGTTAAAAGATCGCTTCTTACCGAATGACGGTTTGAAGCTTCCCGGACTTGTAACATGTGCCTTCTTGTCCTTCCCTCGGATCTTATCTGAGAATTCCGTGGCATCTTCTAGCAATTGAGCGCGCCGCACCATCTCTGAGTAGACCTGGATGTCCATCGGTGCTAGCTGGGTGATATATTGGGGTCGTAACCCGTTGAGAAATCTCCTCGCCTTCATCTTTTCCGTACACACCAAATGTGGTGCATAACGGGAAAGTCTTGAAAACTGGGCCTCATATTCGGCCACTTTTCGGGTCCATTGTTTTAACGCGGCAAATTCCGCAGCTTTCCTCTCTTGTACCCGATCCGAGAAATATTTATTATTGAAGTGCTCAACAAATTCCCCCCAAGTGATATAGTTGTCGGGTAATGTTGCTTCCACGGACTCCCACCAGCATCGAGCGTCCCGCTCCAATTGAAATGTTGCTAGTAAAACTTTTTCATCATCCACGCACTGCATCACGCGAAAAATCCTTTCGATCTCCTTCAACCAATGCTCTGCGTCATCGGGGTCCACTGATCCCGCGAACCTTGGTGGATTCATGTTGCGGAAATCCCGATGAAGGTCACCAGCTCCGCGGTAAGCACCGCCAGCACCACCTTGTGCCACTTGTTGTAGCACCTGGGTAAGTCCTTGCACGGTGCGCTGCATCTCGCGCCATTGTGCTCTTTCAGCGGCCATTTCCTACAAAAGAATCAAGGTGTAATGAATATGGAGTTTGAGTTAATGTTAAGGGTCAATTATCGTTATTCCTTTAACCCTTGGCTCTACCCCACTTACTAGGTAGGATTTTAAATAGTAATCAACCAATCCTTAGACCTTTTCTATCCTCGGACTCAGGTTTTCATTTCTACTAGTTCCCTAGGTTTGAAACCTAAGGCTCTGATACCAAGAAAGATCTGTCACGTTTCGAGCGCGGAAGTATACCCGAGGCACGACAGTCCTTTATATAGAACCAAAGTGAGCTAATCTAACCGTTCGAGATCCTACCATCGAACCATGAATAGAGTGCGCAATTTAATTCAAAATTTACTAAAATTCCATAAAATGATAACACCGATGATTACAACTGATCCAAGTCATTCTTTACCATTAGGCTACAAGCCCTTATTACAAAACCAGACGATGACAAATGAACAAAAGGGTTTAAATTTAAGACATAAAACTACATCACTCCATCTCATCCCCAACTGAGTCCTGATCGATTTCCACATTTCCTGAAAATGTTAGAAAGCAACTGTATAAGCGAATCGCCCAGTAGGATTTACATCTCAATTTCTAACATACTATAAGTGAATTACACATTCATTTAATGTAAAAGAAAAATATGTATATGCATGCAGACAGGTAGACAACAAGGAATCGACTGGAGTAAAAGTGAGATTATAGATCAATTCCACATAGAAATAGCAATTGATATCAAGCAGTGAATAACTGGAATAACAATCATGATAGGACAATAAGCAAGTAAGTTCAAGCAGCAATTAGAATTGGCTATACACATAAATCAATCAATTCATTCAAGTAATTACCCATTCGGGTCACGCAAGTCAAGTAAGTCAAGTAAAGAGAGAGAGTGATGGAATGTCTTTAATCTAGAATGTGGTTCGGTGCAATGCAAGACACCGCTAGAAAGAGATCTTCCCTCGGGTTTTGGGCGCTCCTCCCAGGAACAGACCGAGCCCTTATTTGCCAGCATTATTAGACATATTTTTGCGACATTCACTCTTTATAGCCAATATAGAATTCAAGGTGTGACCGGTAGGATTATAAGGTATATTTGGAATCCAAAGGTACAGATAAAGTAAAACCAATGCTGAGAATTGATATTTGTATGATTAGTTATCCATTCTAACTAGTGCAGATTTACTAAGTTAATGAGTTCCATTGCGTCCCCTTTTATTACACTGTTGCTGTCATCCTTTTTCTTGGAGTATATAGGGTTGATAGAAGGTGGCACCCTGCTCAGGAGTACCTGTTACAGGCTTGATGGTGACAATGTTCATTTATACACTATTACAATAAATGAAATACTACTAAAAACATATTAAACCTTGTTAAACGCAGTTATAACATCAGTAATTTAAACATTGGTAAGATGGGTTTATATATATATATATATATATATATATATATATATCATGCATATACATTCGTCAGGTTAAATATGTATGTTGTATATGATTAAATGGTGTACAATATCAGTATGTGAACATTAACTAACTTGTGTACAATATCAATATTATGTATGCATTAAACCGGGATTTAACATGCCACTACCTGCTGATCATTTACAATAAGCAGAAATAGGCCATCCAGCAAGCCCAATGGAAGAGCCATCCAACAAGCCCAATAGAAGGGCCTTCCAGCAACCCAATAGAAGGGCCAGACGCTGCCTCCTCTTTTAACCACAACCCAACTAAAATTTATATTAAGGTGTTTTTAAAGGATCGAAATGTTATTAACATTGTTAAAACGCTTCAAATATTAATTGACAGTGCCATTATGCTTCATAAAATATTAATCACCATAACATACTTAAAGGGTTTATGTTAGAGTGCTAGTGAAAATATTACTAATAAAGCGTTTAAAAGATTTATATTGACAAGATTACTATACTTAATGAGCGTATTATAATGCTGTAATGAACATGTATGATACTGTTAAATCATATTTAACAATGTTAACGACATTAATATACTAATGAAAATATTGTTATATTCTTGTTTAACAAAAATTTTGAATAAATTTTTTTTATAAAAATAGTAATTAAATTGCTAACATATTGGTGATCACTTTTGTCTTCTATGATTATTCCTAATAAATTTGTTTACAAGACCAAATCAGTGTTTTAAGCATGACTTAAATCACTATTCACTTCGAAAAACACTATTCACGTAGAAATTTTACTATCTTACAAAAATATAGAAAAATAAGAAAATGATACATCAGTATTTATAGAACACTTTTGTCTTCTTGAGTATTTTTAGGAAAAATCTATATTTGGATCTATATATCTTTTACCTTTTAAGGTAAGTTTAATAAACTGAATATTTTAATTTAAGCAATGGGGACTATTTGGTCGACCCCTGGTCGACCAGCCCCTCTCCCATGCTCCCAAACTAAACATAATACCTTATAATTAATACCGTTTAACTATTAAAACATTAGGATGTTAATATACTAAAAGAACAAAAAAAAGAAGATAACAAGTTTATATTAGCATTTCTATGATATTGACACACTGTTTTAATGCTGTTAACACTTATTTTAACAATGTTAATCATATTGTATTTAACATTATTTGCCACCAAAGAAAGGTTTATCTCACTAATGAAGCATATGAAGATGTGTTAACATTTTACAAGTACTTAAAATAATATGTATTAACACTTTGAAACAAATACATAAACACTTAAACCTTCACTGTGACCCTGGTCGACCCCTGGTCGACCAGGCCTAATCTTCCCAGAAACTGGTCGACCAGGGGTCGACCAGTACAGATTAGCAAGTTAAGGATTTAGATAGATCAAGTTTAAAACGTTTACGCTTACTGTCGTTTAAAAAGTATTGTATTAGTTCAGTTGTTAATACTGTTAATAACAAAATTAACACAACCCTGTACATAGTTAATTTTGTTCAAAACATAAACTGTATACTACTTGCTTAACAATATCAACACCCCACTTAATAATATTAAACATTAATTAAATCAAGAGTTAACTTAGAAGACTGGACAGGGGGGTCGACCCCTGTGCGTCCCCCCCCCCCAAGCAGCGCCCCAAACTGGTCGACCAGTTTCTGCTACCAGCTATTCTATCAGCCATAAAACACAAGATTATTAATAAGATCTATACATTATTAACACATTATCATGATCCTTTCATTAATAACACATACACCCACTTTAAATCAGCATAATAAAGTTTAACTTTTAACCAAAACATGCTGATTAAACTCCTCCCAGGTTTTGCTACAGGTGCTTTTAAAAACCACAAATCACTAATTTTAATGCTAACATTAATAAGATATGTACACTATTAACAGGGTATATAAAAATCTTAATGATCCTTACATTAACTGCAACTTTAAATTAACATAATAAAGTTTAAGTTTAAAGTTAAATATTTTAGATGCATGTTAACGGATGGAATTAAGGCTTGGTTATGATCTAATATAAGGATACTACATGATGTATTTTACTCAATTAAGTTTAATACATGCCAATATATGTAGAAAACGACGTATGGAGATGAACAATTTACTAACTATTAATTTAGCTAGGAGATTGAGAACACCTACTTGTTCCTGTTTGCTTTAGACAAAAGAAGAAGAAGAAAACTCTGTAACGAACACAGGAGCCGCAGCCCTTCTACAAACCTCACGATCCAGCCCTTCAACAGCAGGTGGAAGGGAGGTCTAGACTCTAGGTGGGTATTAAAGGCTAATGGATTTAATTCTACGGGGAACAAAGGGACAATGTCCACCTCAGTCCATGATCTTCAGCCTGTAGGATAGTATTAGGTGCGATGCCAGGCTGGGTACACCATCTAGCCATTTCCCTAATTAATTAGGTTTATTTCTAAATTGATTAGGGTTAATTAGTCTAAGATGGATTAGTTAAGGTGAAATGGGCAAAAATATTCGCATGAAGATATGTGTGGATCGTGGGTTTTGAACACTAGACCTCAAGGTGAAGGATAAGACACTTAACCAACTACTCTAGGAAATCAATTGATAAGTGGATACTCTTTGTATATGATTACTCTATGTTTCTACTTCCACTTAATTAAGTTTTCTATAAAATTTTTATAAGTTATATATGTATATAGTTAAAATAATAATTATACTAATAATAATAATAACATTATTATTATATTTTTATATGGGGTGCTACAATGAAGTTAAGGGTGCTATTTATAGACCCTCCAACTCTCTGGTCGAGCAGAGGATAATCCAGCAAGAAAAGAGGATAATTCCTAGCAAACTCTTGAAGATAATACTCCCAAGAGTCCATAGAATCGAACAGAAGGTTCTGAGGATCAGATCTGGAAGAGAAATCACAAGATCAAACTCTCAATTCGACCATAGAGTGGCAGAGAAAAGACCAGACCAGCCAGGACTCTCTGTTGGATGTAACGGCTGCACGATAGACCGCCACATGGATGTAACGCGCCAGGAGAAGACCGTCACAAAACCTTATCTCTTAAGAAGATAAGATCAACGGGAAGAAGTTCTAAACAATTGGACTCTGAATGAATGTAACGGCCATGGGCTGATGCGTCACAATGAGATAACGGCCGCACGACAGACCGTTAGAATCAATGGATAGGCAAAAGGATAAGTATTGGAATAAGGCCTTAAGCCGTAGGACTCCTCAAGATGTAACGGTCGTAAGCTGCTACGTCAGAGAGATGTAACGCCCCTGGTGTGGACCGTTAGAGACAATAAGGATCCAAAAATGATAAAAGCTTGCTAAGCTTCATTCAAATGAAAGCGCCGAGGAAACCTGACTCAACCAAGCGGATAAGACCCATGAAATAGACCTCCAACTGATCAAGAAGGCTTAATGAAGAGTGAACAACTCGGAGCATCATATAGAAAGAACAAGGAGATGACCCAACTTATTGGTCATAAAATGGGTGTCAACACACGGTGCCTGTCCTTTCCGAATAGTGAGGCGAGTTGGGTCTAATGGATATGTTGTAGAATTGCTAGAGAACTATGGGATCAGCTCCACTTTCGATGTCTCCGATCTAGTCGCTTATAAGGACCCGGTGGTGATACCTAGTTAACCATTTGAGCCGTCTCCACCCCTTGTGAGTGAGACCACCCTAGAGCGTCCACCTCCAGCCTTGTTACCTCAACAGCGTGAGCAGATAGAGCATATACTAGATAAGCAGGTAACGACTACTCGGGGTGGGGTGTACCAGCGCTACTTGGTGCGATGGAGGGGATGGTTGGCGTCCGATGACACTTGGATCACCCGGGCAGAGTTACAGAGGATAGATCTAGATCTGCTGGATCGATACCAGAGCGACCCGGATGCCTACTCGACGGGGTCTAGCTTCTCCCACTCGGGGAGAATTGGAGCGGACACCAGAGCCAGAGATTGGCTTGACTTAGCAAGCCGCCGGTACCGGACACGCAACACGACTCGGGCGACGCCAACATCTTTGTGGCTGGGGGACAGTTTGGAGTCTCCACTTGAGTTTTGATATTTTTGAGTATGTATTTGGAATGTATTTGGTATGTATTTGTATTTTTGTGTGTATTTGTAATTTTGGATTTAACTTGGGTATTTAATTTGGGTCCAAGGGAGTATAAAGACCAAGGAGCCAATGTTGACTTGGAGAGAGGGGTGCCACCTTCTTTGTCCCCATGTGGTGAATATTTTATTCCCACATGTCCCCCTTCCCCATTATGCCCCTTTCTCTCCCCTTGACTAAGGGTATCTAGGGTCTTTTGTCCTAGGTCTAGGGTTTAATTTATAATCACTCTTGTACTATTTTGATGGTAGAGAATATATGAAATTGAAGCAAGAAATGCCTTGGGCACCCCCTTCTTCTCTCTAGCTCTTCCTTCTTCCTCCTTGCAGCATCAGATCCAGGGTGTGATGCCCATTCTTTGGGAGTGATTCCCACTTCTGCCTCCTCCCCTGGATGCGACTTCCAGCCACCGCTACAGCCGCCTCCATTTGTGCCGCCATCGAGCCACCACGGGCCTTTCTCCAGCTTGTTGTCCAGATCTGTGACATACAGAACAGAAGGTGAAAGAGGAGGTTGGATCTCCAGATCCGACTGTCTGATCGAGCTGAAGTTTTGATGGTTGGTTCCCCTTGTCGTCCCCCACTCCTAGTTTAATTTTCATGTTAATCAGCCTTCGTTTGAGTCCCTTCCCAGTAATTTCTTTCCGCCCCTCACAGTATGCTTGTGTGCAGATCTGTGAGACAGTAGTCTATAGATCTATTTTTCCCACCCCCCAAACCACTTCAAAAAATTACAAAAATATTTTTGCATGATCCTCACTTCCCCCCCTCTTATCCATAAAATCCCCAAGACCTAGATCTACCAACTTCCCTTTGGTCAAACCCCATCTACAGGCATAACACAATCTGTTCTGTCTGTTCTATAATCTGAGCCAGACAAACAACAGGGGTGCAGAGATTTGCATTTTAAATCCAACCGTTGGATGATTCCCAAATCTTGATTGATTGAAGCCCTTCTAGTGCCCTTCGTAGCGGCGCTGGTTTAGTCTCGATCTGACATCGGATCTGGGTGTGGTGACTATTTTTGTCGGGTCGTGCAGATCTGTCCTGTGATAGGCCAGCAACAACAGTCCCCGATTAAATCGTCTAAAAATACGCCGGCTCACATTCAGCGATCGCCGCTTCCGGGGATCGACCAAGGACATCCCGCCATCGTCCCAGCCGATCGTTGCCACTAGAAGACTTCCGGAGCTCCCCATTCCATTGATCTTCACCGTGTTGGGCATATGTGTAATATGCTTAATCATACTGTTTTGTTGATGTCACACCATGAGTAATTAGTCAATTGGCTCAGAAACTCATGACATCCTTTTGATGTGTCCAGGTAAAAAGGCTTTCTGCAAATCAGCTCATATGCATCTCCATTCGTGCAAGAGTGTGCACTGACCTCAGAGAACGGGAAAATGTGCACCGACCCATATACGCTTGCAACAGCTGGGAGCGGGAAAATGTGCACCGACCTACATACGCTTGCAACAGCTACGAGCGGGGAGAATGTGCACTGACCTCAACTGTGAGCTGGAAGATATGCACCGACCTTGACTGGGCGGCAACAGTAATATGCATAGACTTTGGTGTGCTAAGCTCTAAACATGCACCGACCGTGAAGTGTGCTTGGAACAGTGATATGCACCGACCTTCTTGCTAAAGTTCAAAGTGTGCACGGACCCTGCTCCTCAATATGCATAGACCTTACTGAGGAAGTTCAAGATGTGCACCGACCTACATGCGAGGAACCTTGAAGTGTGCACTGACCTTGAAGCTTGCACCGACTTCATCTGAAGGACCGACCTCTACTGAAGAGGCTCTTAATATGCATTGAGTCACTGACCCTGCCTAGGCCAAGCTTCTGATGTGCACCGACCCTGCCAAGGACCAAGCTTCGTATGTGCATTTACCAATGCCAAAGGCCAAGGATCTTGTCTGTACCGACCTCACTGTCCAAGTCCAGAAGCTGCACCGACCGTATTGAATCAACAGAAGGTGTTTGATGAAATGTCTCAGTGAGACAAACTACCTCCGTTTTAAGCAGTCTTATGTCATTTCGACTAGGTGATCCAGAGAGCAAAAATAGGAACCGCAAGTGTCCAAAAACACATCTTTTGAGGTCTAGAAAGGTCTCCTTGGTCAATCAACCTTTTGGTAATCATGGGTTGCTATATCAGTCCTTTTGGTCAGTGGAAAAGCAAGCTACCTTTTGTGGGAAAAGTCACCTTTCCTAGTACGTAACTTTTTGCTTCCAACCAATCAGAGGCTCTGTCTGTAAGATCCATCAAGACAAAAGGACGTCTTGGCTATCCTACTAGCCGGACAGTAAAGATCCTACAGATCCTTCTTAGGAGGCTCCTCTCACGATCTCTCAGGTCAACCAAAAGCAACAAAATGAGAGGAAATTGTCCGATACCTCCCTGGCCAACCAGCAGCTACCAAGACAAAAGGTCCCTGAAGACAAATGGTTATTTATGAAGGGCTAATCACGCTCATCCTGGAACCTCTTCTGAAAGGGGTGATTGCGCCTATAAATAGAAGGACTCCATGAAGGAAGATGATGCTGCTATCGCTACTACAAGGGTTATGGGCTGAACCTATCTAAGTGCAAAAGATAGAGAGTGAACAAGAAAAAAAAAGGGAGAAGAGCGCCTGCTAAGCACAGATGGAAGAATAGGAGGAAGTTAAGAAATAAGATCAGCAGTCATGAAGCCAACCCTGCCTTTCCTTTCCACTATCAATCTTTGTTCTTGTTATTTTTGCCTTCTTGTTTTCCTTTTCATGTTTAGCTTGTTCTGTGTGGGGGACTCGTCCCCATGTGTAGTGAGGATGTCGTCCTCGTGAGGACCCTGCTCCTCGTGTGTGTGTGTGTGTGTATGTGTGGTAACACTTCTTTTGGCCAAAGAGTGGAAGCCTCTCCTAGTTGGGAGAGGGGTGGACGTAGGTTTATCTTGGGACAACCGAACCACCGTAAATCCTTGTGCTATGGTGTGATGTTTTCCTTACATCTCTCCTATCTCCATTCACAGCGTTACCAAGATCTTCCTTACGCTGCGTAGTCCACGGGTTACAGTTCAGATCTGAGGCTTGTTCTGTTTCATCGTTTAAAATGTTTTAAATTGCCCATTGTGTTTACCCGGATCTATTCACCCCCCTCTAGATCCTCTCTTAACCATCCAACAATTGGTATCAGAGCAGGTTCCTAGAGATGTGGTCCAACGACCCAGGGAGATCTGATGGGAGTGTCCCTCGCAGCTATGTAGCTGAGGGCCAGGCCATCAACAAACCGCCATTTTTCGATGGTACTAATTATCTATATTGGAAGAACCGAATGGATGTTTTCTTACGTGCCCAGGATCACCAGATTTGGCATGTGGTTAGTAAGGGTCCGTTTGTCATACCTGATGTAGACGATACCTGGACCCCAGATCAGTTCAAAAAATCCACCACTAATTGGAGCGCCATGAACATCATGCAATGCACTATCCACCCCACAAAATACTCAAGAGTCTCCACTTGTAAATCAACAAAAGAAATGTGGGATAGACTCCAGTTAATCTATGAGGGGACAACTGAAGTAAGGGCCACCAAGGTAAATCTGTTAACGTCTGAATATGAAATGTTCAGAATGAAGCCAGAGGAATCTATCTCTGAAATGTATTCGAGATTCGCTCAGTTAACAAACAATATGAAACTTCTAGGCAAAGAATACAATCAAACTAAACTTGTTAGGAAGATCCTCAGATCTCTCACCCCAGCAGGGCACATAAAGGCCACTATCATTAAGGATTCAAAGGACCTGTCTAGATTGACCATTGACGAATTGATAGGCTCACTCATGACATACGAGCTTAACTTCAAGTGAAGTGAGGAAGATTTTAAACCCAAGAAGAGTGTTGGGCTCAAGGTGTCTGAGAACACAGAAGATTCAGATGAAGAGGATGAAGATGACGTCTCAGAGACATCTCTGGATGACCATGCTATGCTCACCAGACAGTTCAAGAATTTCCTAAGAAGAAGAGGTAAATTCTAGAAGAAGAAGAAGAACCCTCAGGTAAGTAAAAATCCTTTCTTCAAATCTACCCACCTCAAGAAGTCTGATACTTTGATTTGCTACCAGTGCAAGAAACCAGGTCACATGCGAGGAGAGTGTCCTAAGTTGATGAAGCAACTGACCAAGGCCAAGGAAAAGAAGCCCAAGGCCATGGTGTCCACTTGGAGCGATGAAGAAGAGGAGGATGAAACCCTTTCTTCGAATGAAGATGAAGATGATTACTTCCTCATGGCTGATGAGAGTGAGGATCAGGTAAGGAATCCCTTCGAGACCTTTTCTATAGAAGATTGGGAAGATGCCTATGCAGAACTTCTTGAGAAATTTGAAATATATAGAAAGGAGAACAGACAGTTGAAAAATAAACTAAACTCTCTTGCTCAAAATGGTCCTATTAACAAGGAGCTAGAAAATATAAGAGCTGAGAATGAAGAAATAAAAAAACAAGCTGAAATCACCTGCTCAGATATGTTAGTTTTAAAAAAAGAGAGTGATGTTCTTAAAGAACAATTGAGCCAGACTAAACAAAAATGTGAAGAGTGGGAAAACGAGAGTAGGCTTAATCTTGAAAAATATGAAGCTGTTAACACTATTAACCTTGTGATGCAAAAGAACCTTGAAAAAATTGAAGAAGAGTTGAAGGGCAAACAATCTACCCTTGAAAGAATGACACTGGGAAAATCTAATCTAGATGCTATCTTAGGTACGCGGGTCAACTTTAGAAAAGAAAGGCTTCGTTTCAATCCTACCAATAAGAGGCCTTTCGAGTTCAAAAATGTTTCCTTCTGTCCTAAAAAAGGGAAGGGTAAATTGATTGCTGATGAACCTGTGAAAGAGACTTCCACCCATCATGCTACTAAATCAGATCATGGCCACAATCATCAGACCAGATCCAACCATTCTAAGCCCCAGACTCAGCACAAGCCTGCCAAGAGGTGAGGTCAATGGTCTGGACAACCGGGCTGTGGTTTCAATACCCCTCGGCGCCTTTCAAGTCAAAGCACCTGGGATATGCCTAGACGTAGGACAACCAACCATTCTGACAAGAAAAATCACCACAGTAAAGGAAGAAGGTTCAATGGTCAGTCCAGCATGAGTGGCTACCATAAGAAACATGGCCGTTTTGAAAAAACTCAAAACCAACCTCAGTCTAACTTACACCCCATGAACTTCATGAGATATCCCTGTCATGCCTGCAACCAACCAAGTAACATTTATAACCCGCGCTGGTTCGGTCATAGAACAAAAGTGTTTAGGCAAGTTTGGGTTCCAAAGATTTTATTGCACACTTTCAGCTCTGACTATCAACCCAGATGTGCCTGGGTTCCAAAGACCTCTTCCTAACATTTTCTATGCAGGATTGCCTAGCAACCCATCACAACCGCTGATACTTGGACAGTGGCTGCTCACGGCATATGACGGGAGATAGGAACAAGTTTAGCCACTTAATCAAGAAGGAAGGAGGGCAAGTCAAGTTTGGAGGTAAGGATAAAGGCAAGGTAATTGGCACAGGCATCGTGGGTAAGAACCCTTCTAAATCAATTGAAAATGTGATGCTCGTTGAGGGTCTTGAGCACAATATGCTTAGTATAAGCCAGCTGTGCGACAAAGGTCACAAGGTGATGTTTGACGCTAATGAGTGTAGAATTCTTGAGAAAGACTCTAAATCTGTACTCTTTACAGGTCACAGGGTCAATAACATTTATATGATAGATCTTGATGCCCCTAGCGTTGAAGGAATGTGCCTGACGGCCAGTCAACTCAGTGACATAGGTCTGTGGCACCGACAGCTGGGACACGTTAGCTACGGCATGCTGCACAAACTATCCAAACATCAAATGGTGAGAGGATTACCCAAATTGTCTTATTCAAAAGTTGATCAAGTTTGTGAAGCGTGTTCCTGAGGCAAGCAAACTAGAAAAACCTTCAAATCAAGAAGTGAGCCCCTATCTCTTACTCCTTTTGAATTCTTGCATATGGATTTGTTCGGTCCATCGAGAACAGCTAGCCTTAATGGGAAAAGGTATGGATATGTTATTGTTGATGATCACACTCGTTTCACATGGATCTTCTTTCTCAATAACAAGAATGATGCATTTACTGTGTTTCAGAAATTCTTTAGAAAAGTGAAGCAGGAAGGTAAATTCAAAATCTTCACCATCCAATCTGACAATGGAGGAGAATTCAGAAATTCATCCTTCTCATAACTATGTGATCAAGAAGGACTAACGCATAGATTCTCTTCCCCTAGGACTCCAAAACAAAATGGGATTGTGGAAAGAAGAAATCGCACCATTGTGGAGATTGCCCAGACCATGTTGGTCGAGAGTCAACTCCCAAGAAAGTTTTAGGCTGAAGCAGCAAACACTACATGCCACATCATCGATAGGGCCATGGTAAGGCCAAAGTGTAAGAAAACCCCTTATAAAATGTTGAAAGGTAAAAACCCAACTTGGCCTATTTCAGAGTTTTTGGTGCAAAATGCTATGTGCACAATAACGACAAATCAGATTTAGATAAATTTGAGGCCAACAGTGACATTGGCTTTTTCTTGGGATATGTCGAGACATCAAGAGCATATAGGGTGTTTAACGTTAGAAATCAAACCGTGGAGGAAACTCCACATGTGGTGTTTTCTGAAACATTAACAGACAAACATGATAGTGTTATGATCAGGGAAAGGGAGGATCCTGACGGAAGCTTTCTGGAACACAAAGAAGATCCTATGGTGAACGATCAATCACAACCTGTAGAATAAGGGACCGTTCAGCCAACCGAAGTCCCTGCACAACCAATCATGCCAGGTGAGTCTTCTACAAATCTTCATACTCTGAAAAACCATCCTATTCAGAACATCATAGAAAGCATTCATGATCCCCCTAGGACCCGGTCTTTCCATAATGCTGTTCATAATGAAGACCTCACTGTTCTTGTTTCTCAATTTGAACCCAAATGCATCGAGGAGGCCCTGCTAGATGAAAATTGGGTTAATGCCATGCATGATGAACTCAACCAATTTGAAAAGAGTCAAGTTTGGTACTTAGTTCCCAGACCCATCGACCAGCATGTCATTGGAACTAGATGGGTGTTTAAGAACAAGCTCAATGAGGTTGGAGCCATCATAAGAAATAAGGCCAGGTTAGTGGCCAAGGGATATAATCATGAAATTGGCATTGACTTTGAAGAATCCTTTGCCCCTGTTGCTAGATTAGAGGCCATCAAAATATTGCTAGCCTTTACATGTTCTTTAGGGATTAAATTATATCAAATGGATGTCAAAAGTGCTTTTCTGAATGGTCTAATAAAGGAAGAAGTTTTTGTAGGACAGCCCCCTGGCTTTGAGCTTGATAATTTGCCTAATCATGTTTATAAGTTGAACAAGGCTATGTACGGTTTGAAGCAGGCTCCACGGGCCTGGTATGATAGACTCAGCACCCATTTAACTGACAAAGGCTACATCAGAGGTTAGATTGATCAAACACTTTTCACAAAGGTAATGAATGGCCACATCATTGTTGTACAGGTTTATGTAGATGACATAATTTTTGGATCAACAAATGTTGCCTTGTGCAACCAATTTGCTGAACTCATGACAGAAGAATTCGAAATGAGCCTAATGGGAGAGCTTCGATTTTTTCTTGGATTGTAGATCTCACAGTCAAAGGAAGGGCTCTTCATAAATCAATCCAAGTACATACTGGAAATCGTGAAGAGATTCGGGATGAAGGATACCAAGGCCATAACCACACCCATGGGAACAAATGCCTCCCTAGATGCAGATGAAAATGGTAAATATGTAGATCCTAAAACATACCGAGGTATGATTGGATCTCTTTTATATCTCACTGCATCTCGGCCTGACATACAGTTCAGTGTGTGCATGTGTGCTCGTTTTCAAGCACAACCAAAGGAATCTCACCTGATTACAATTAAGAGAATCTTGAGATACATTGCTAACACACATGACCTAGGACTATGGTATCCCTCATCATGTTGTTTTGAATTAATTTCATATACTGATGCGGACTATGCTGGGTGCAAACTTGATCGAAAAATTACTAGTGGGTATTGCAATTACTTGGGTGGCTGCCTGGTGTCTTGGGCGTCCAAGAAGCAGCACTCCGTAGCCTTGTCCATGGCCGAAGCTGAGTATGTAGCGGCAGGTAGCTGTGGGACTCAAGTAGAATGGATAAAGCACCAACTCCAGGACTATGGAGTAGATCTTGGATGCACGCCCATCTTGTGTGACAACACTAGTGCCATCAATTTGGCTAAAAATCCCATCCAACACTCTCGCTCAAAACATATTGAAGTAAGGCATCATTTTCTTCGAGATGAGGTAAGCAAGAAAACCTTTGAATTCCAGTTTATTGAATCTGAAAGACAAGTGGCAGATATTTTTACCAAACCTCTGAGCAGTGACAGATTCTCCACCTTGAGAAGAGAACTGGGTTTGTGTCGTCCTCCCACCTGATTGTTGTCATTTGAAATAAGTGCATCCCACATACGAGATCTTTTTAAGTTCTTTTGCATGTCTAGCTAGCTGCATCTCATGTGTCTACATCTTGCCATGCTCATCATAAGTAAGTGTCCCTTTGGTACATAAAATGCTGATGTGGAGAAGGGCAGGTTCAGTCTGCCTAGAAACACTCACTTGCACTCAGCATTCCACATTCTCTCCTCCTTTTGCACGCATGGACTCAGGGGAGCAAGTTACTTCATGAGATGTTCTTCTCTAAGATCCATTCCTTGACTGGCCACTCTCAGTAGAAATCCCTGCACTTAGCATTGAGGCTAACTCTTGAATAGAGGGCTTAAACTCAACAACCTTCTGCACCTTGAGACATTGAACCTTGACAGGGGGACCTCATCGGTCAACTATGATTGAAATTCCTGACACACAGTCTGTTTATGCTCATCCAGTGACCTTTGTTTGCTAACACCCTCTATATTGTGGTCCACCATTCTCTTTCACGAGACATTGGTTCAAGGCACTAATTTACACAGCAATGGTTAAGGTGTGCTGAGTAACTAGGTACACTCCACCTAAGACATGAGGTGGCTTATGTCCAACCGCGCTCTTGATTATCTCTACTCTGGTTCTGTAACAAAAAACAAAAAAAAAGAGAAATAAACTTGTCAAAAGTCAGAGCAATAGCCTATTCCACTGAGAATCTGCACCCTTTAACCAAAGAAGTGCTAACGGGTCAGGCATGATGTGGCAGGCCAACTCTGGTTCCCATATAGCACGATAGTAAACTGTACTAAGTAACTGGGGCAGTTGCACTGAAACAAATGTGACTCTTCATGTCAAACGGTGCTAGTTCAACTTGACTGTCAATTGATCTTAAATTTGCTTACCAGAGGTGCCTATCTTCATAGTCTCTGTGTTACATATTGGTTGACTTCAATACTGATGGCTGTTGTTACTTTCACGTCACTTGGCTTCTTGAGATAATCTGAACCAGGAACATTATGTTTCAAATTTCTCAAGGTATATCAGCCTTAGTAGTCTCTGTGAGCATTCCCTATCTCATTCCTTGATTTCAACTGTGCTTGCATGTGTTCTTGGTTTTAATCCTTCAGCTTCTCCTTTTGCGCTCCGATGCTTGCATGCTGGGAAACCCTTTACTTTGATGGTCCAGGTTCACCATTGTGTGTCTTAGTTCTGAACCTCTCCTCTGATACTTCTCCTCAGCTCCTCCCTATTTCCTTTTTTGATGTTATCAAAGGGGGAGAGAGTGTGTTCAGGGGGAGTTTGCACTGTTAGGAATATTTGCTTAGGGAGAGTCTGCATTTCTTAGGTAAATTTGAATTAGGGAGTTTTCATTTGTAATTTGTGCATATTTTGTTCACAGCATATCCTGATGTATTATTCTTTGCAAAGACATGACTCACAGTGTTGCCATCATCAAAAAGGGGGAGAATGTTGGGCATATGTGTAATATGCTTAATCATACTATTTTGATGATGTTACATCATGAGAAATTAGTCAATTGGCTCAGAAACTCATGACATCCTTTTGATGTGTCCAGGTAAAAAGACTTTCTACAAATCAGCTCATATGCATCTCCCTTCGTGCAAGAGTGTGCACGGACCTTAGAGAGCGGGAAAATGTGCACCGACCTACATACACTTGCAACAGCTGTGAGCGGAAAAATGTGCACCGACCTACATACGCTTGCAATAGCTGCGAGCGGGGAGAATGTGCACCAACCTTAGCTGGGAGCGGGAAGATATGCACCGACCTTGACTGGCCAACACCAGTAATGTGCACAGACTTCGGTGTGCTAAGCTCTAAACATGCACCGACCGTGAAGTGTGCTTGGAACAGTGATATGCACCGACCTTCTTGCTTAAGTTCAAAGTGTGCACGGACCCTACTCCTTAATATGCGTAGACCTTACTGAGGAAGTTCAAGATGTGCACCGACCTGCATGCGAGGAACCTTGAAGCGTGCACTGACCTTGAAGCTTGCACTGACTTCATCTGAAGGACCGACCTCTACTGAAGAGGCTCTTAATATGCACTGACCCTGCCTAGGCCAAGCTTCTGATGTACACCGACCCTACCAAGGACCAATCTTTGTATGTGCATTTACTGTTGCACTCCTACGGTTTTGATGATGTCATACACTATAAGTCAATCATGATAGTCCATCTTAATACATTTCTTTTATACATTCTTCATATTCTGCACTCTCAGAAAGTCCATGCATACTTAGTTGATTTTGCATTGAGTCCGTGCATATGCTACATTTTCAACGGAATAGGGTCTGTGCATTCACTCATTAAGTCGGTGCAATGATCGTGATGAGGACATCTCCAGTTATCCCCTTTGTTCGAGGATCCAGATGCTCGCTAGCTACGCTACATCTTGTTCGCCACTATATTTCGAGTCACATGATGTAATTTTCATTTTCTTATCATGTACTTTTTCTTTTATTTGAGTTCAATACCTAGGTTAAGTAGCTATTTACCTAAGTCTAGAGTCATTATGTTGATTAATGGGCCCAATTATATGGGCTAGGCCCAGGGGCACCCCCTTCCCCTTGGTTAATTGTTAGTAGTCCAAAAGTCAGGGACTTATGTGAAAATGTGGGATTCCTATAAATAGGACCCCAATCCCTCATTTGGAAGCTAATGAAGTATTGAGTTTAAAAATCCACAAGAATTGTGTCTCTTGCTCTCTCTCTCTCTAGTTCCCTCTCTCTCTCTACCCCTCTCTCTCTCTAAGGGGGCAAACCCCATTCTCTCTCCTCCCCACCCCCAAATTCAAAATTCACTCTCTCTCCTCCCTATTCACCTCTAATTAAGACCCCTCCCCCTTCCCCATACCTCCCATTTAAGTCCCCTCCAACCCCTAGGTGGAATCCTCTTCTCCTAGGCACCTCTCCCTCCTCCCAAGCAACCTTTCCCCTTCCCCATACAACCTCTCATTTTCCCAAGGGAGAATCCCTTCTCCCAAGCACCCCTTACCCTCCCCAAGGCATCCCTTCCCATTTTCTAGGCTACCATTAATCCCTTTCCATTAACCCCATTCCAAATCCCAAGGAGAGAAACCATTCCCCCACCCACTTGTGCCCCCTCACCTTCCCCCTCTCCCTCCAAGCCCCAAATTCGTAGCCCCCCTCCCACCCACTGCCAACTCCATCACCCAGCCCCATTTTCACCCTCTCCTAGCTTGGATAGACCCCCCATTGGTCCCCCTAATAGTCAGGGGACGCCCCAGCCCCTTCCTACTCCATCTCCCCCTCCTCATCTCCCCACTATCATCCCCTTCCACCACCATACCTTGTGGAGATCGCAGGCAGCAGTGGAGGCCCGACTTGCAGAGCCTGCTCCGGAGCGCCCCGACGTCATCTGGAGGTGCACCATACATCGCCGGAAAGGTCTACGAGTCTTCTTCGCAAGCAAGGTAGAATCGTCTCATTCTGACTTTGCTACAGTTCGTGGTGCCCATTCTCGTCCAACTGCGTAATAAGGACCAGAACCTGGACCTGAGCTGCAGTGCAGAAGCTCCCACAGCCACATCCTTCAACTTCTGGAGGCGCCACTTGACCGAGAGCTGCTACCACAAGTCATCCACCACCACCAGCAAGCGGCGTCCCGTTCAGCATCATGAAGTGCCTTTTCCATTTTTTCTCCCCCGGGCGCGCAGACAGTCTGTTTGGATCCTGCCCCAACACTGCCTCACTCAACGGACTCCTCCTCACCACCCCGGCATCCTATGGTGCTGTTCTTGGTTGCTGCTCAAAGAAGACTCATCCACGGATGTCCTTGACTTGGTCCCGCCTCAATTAGATTTCAGGAACGACCGTGGCATCTTCGACTAGCAACTGCAACACTCTGGGCCAGCCTGAACCAGAACGCTGAACACCTGTTCCGAGGTCCACTCCGACCGGTGGCGATGCGGGGACTGTCCACCAAAATTCATCAGCGTACCTGGGTCAGTCAGTGACGATTTGGCGCTGGTTTCATCAGCTTCCGAGTTCGGTAGCATCCGTGGCAGCATCAACATCGCCCACCTATCCAGCAGTTCCAGATACGGGCAGGATCGGCGAAGTCTTCATTCGGCAACTCGTTTAGCTCTCCTTTCGATCTCGCCTGGCCGGCTGACCGCCCCTCCCTGCGTGGAGGTAGTTTTGGTTGTAACTAATTATCCCTACCCCTCGTCCACCCCCTCTGTGAGGGCGTAGTGCATGTACTAACAGGTCTTCGGCTGAAGCTTCACCGGCGCAGTGTGCGGGGACCCACACTTCCACGCTCGCCCATCGTCTCCGAACGGGATCGGTGTCTTCACACCGATCAGGTGAGCCACTCACACCTCTCTTTGCTGGATTTCTTTTGCTTAAATAGTATTGCCTCTCAGTACCGTCGGCGTAAGAGAGTGCCCGAACACGATTTATCAATTAATTGCGTGATTACCGCGGGTGAGTTGTGAGAGTGACATTTCAACCCACGCCCTTGGCGTGCCGGTCGCCCTTGATATTGGGCATCCCTAGCCCATTGGGGTCTATTCCTAGCTGGCCAAACCCTTGGAACCTTGAGGTCCAACCTCGGACCCTCACCGCCATCGCCGGTCCTTCTATGGACCCGAGTGTGTTTACGCGAGTGAGTCCGCTAGTGTGACGTTGCCAAATTATTGTGTTGCTTGCAAATCTAGGTCCGAGGGGTCGTGTCACATCAGATCGTTGTTGCATGCAAACAAGTCATGACGTCTGTTCACATTACTGTTGAGGTCCGTGCATTTAGGTCTGTGCATTCGAGTCCTTGCTCATTTGCTTAGCAGATGGAAGTCGGTGCATTGCTTGTCTTACAAATGCTACCTCGGTGTAGTTCCTGTTTACGTATACACCTAAGTCAGTGCATTCATATAGTCGGTGCAATTTTTGGCCTAAGGCATATCTAGGTCAGTGCATTAGGTCTAATCTCAGTGCATGTTTTGCGTCTTTCACAGCGTCTCAGTGCAAGTGATGCATCTCAGTATGTCTGTGCATGATTGTAGTACGATGCATTCTAAGTCTGTGCAAGTCTTGCATTGACTTACCCATACTAAGTCGGTGTAGGCTTTGTGGTGTGGCACAGCCCAAGGATGCAATTGGGTGACTCTTTGACCCTAGGACTTAGATCCGCAAGCATACAAGCACTTTCAATGATTCTCACGATAGCGGCTCACTCGTACGACACACGCGATCACCCGATGGGGCCGGGGGATGATGGCAAGGGTCCGAGGTGGGACCCAAGTATTCCAAATACTAAGTGGGCTTAGGCTGACCCCTAAAGGTCTGGGAATTCCCAATTTCGTGGGCAGGTGGCACGCCGGGGCGTGGGGTTGGGTGGCTCTCACTCACACTCCGCGGTGGGAACATTAAACAAGCAATTACGAGTCCGAGCACTCTCTTACCGGCCAACGGGCATAAGAAGCAATACTAAACTAGCAACGCAAGGAACAACCAGGTAAGGACCAGTCACTCACCTGATCGGTGTGAAGATACCGATCCCGGCCGAAGACGAGGGCGAGCGGGGAGGCGTGGGTATGCACCCGCATGCCGCGTCGATGTCGCTTGACCTGAAAATTGTAGAAGTACAACACTACTCCTCACGCAGGAGGGTGGATCAAGGGGTTGGGATTAATGTATTACATCCAAACACTACCTCCACGTAGGGAGGGGCTGTAAGCCGGCCAGGCGGGGTGGGGAAACTAAGGAAGAAACTTGATTCGCCGAATTGTGCCGATTCTGCCAACTTCAGGGACAGCCTGATAGGTTACTGATGAAGACGCCGCCACGGACTCAGCCGAGCTCGGAATTCGACGAAACCACTGCCAAAACTTCGCAAACTGATCAAGGATGCTGCATGAATTTTGAGAGATCTTCGTGAAGTCGCTGCTGGCTGGGACGGAGTCTGGAACCAGACAGAAGGATCCTGTTTCTATCTGGTACAGAATGATGAGGCCTGTTGCAGAAGGTGCCACGACCTCTACCAAACTCTGATTGAGACGAGACTAGCGTGGACACGATCGTGGCTAAAACAGCTTCAAGCAGGAGCTGAAGGGACTCCAAAAGGAGGTCAGAGAAGAATCTTCTGACCCGAAGAGTAGGTGGTGGTCCAACTTGGGACAGCAGGGAGCAGCCTGCGCACTTCGATGGGAAAATTTGGAACTGAGGGCTCGGGTGGGCGATTGACTACCTTCTTCCTCATACTTAAAGAGGACTGGTATTAGTTCCCTATCTCCGAATATGGCGCCCAGATCTTTCCCGAGCTGGCCGGGGCAGCCTCTGCTCTCAGCTTCAGGTCACCAGCCGGAGTCGGAAAGCGCAGTCTGGCGAGATCGGCTCCTCTGATCAGCTCCGAGCTCGGATGGATGCGGGATTACAACCGTTGGAAAGCTGACTGATGAAACTTCCGACGATGTAAGATGGGTCGCCAGAAGCTCTTAGGTGACAATGGAGTGTCCTATGCAACCTGCTGCCACTTCTGCTACCTGTGACCTGGACTGTATCTGAAAATGAAAATGGTTATGAGTGAAGGGATGGTGGGGTGTAGTTGGGGAAATGGGATGGATGGAGGCTGTGGGGAGTGGAGGTGGTTGATGGAGGGTTTTTGTGGTGGCTGGAGAAGCAAGGAGGGGTGGTGGATGGAGCTGGAGTTGGCTGGAGTGAGTTGGGGAAAGGGGGAGGGCTGTAGAAGGTGAGCAATGGAGAGGAGGGGGGGGGCGAACTTGGCTGGGTTTGGGGGGCTGGTTTGGGCGACCCAAATCTGGTATGGGGGTGGAGAGATGGGAGGGAGATTCAAAAATGGCCTTGGGAGGGGCCCCTTCAGCCTTGGGAAGGTGGGGAGGTGCTTTGGGAAGTGGATGGGGTAGGTGGTGGTTGGAGCGTGGGGTTTTGATTGGTGTAGGATACCTTGGGGCTGGGGTGGAGTTATGGGGGTGGTAAGTGGTTGGGGAGGTCCTTAATGAAGGAGGGGGTAGGTGGTAGGTGGGAGAAGGGGGGGAGAGAGAGAGGGGTTCGCCCCCTTCCTTGTGGAGAGAGAGTAAGAGAGAGATAATGAGAGAGTAAGAGAGAAGAGAAATTTAGTGGAGGGGAGTGAGATTTGGGAAATATTTCTATTCAAATTGATTCATCAAAAGTTGAGTACATGAGGGGAGATGGGGCCTATATTTAGGCATCCACTCTTTACATGACCATAGTACCCTTGACAATTGGACAAAAGACCGAGCATATCCTAGACTCAATCCTATGGGCCTATAACTAAAATAATAAGGCCCAAATAAGCATAACAAGGGAAATGACTAAAACAACATGACTCAATAAAGGAAAGTACATAAGATATGATTCAAAGAAAAGGAAAATAACATGTGAACACATAGCCGGGCTTCATCCAAATGATGCAGGTGATCCGAGCCAAAGTGAGCACTGTGAGATGCCCTCATCAAATCTCCCGGGGTGGAGAGAACTCGACCCCGTCGAGTATGGGTCCGCCTGACTGTGGTAGTGCTCCAAAATGTCCGGGTCAAGGCGCAGCAAGTCTTCCCGGCTCACACAAGTGTCCTCGGTCGGGGGACGGCCCTTCCACCTCACTAGGTAATGCTGGTATACCCTGTTCCTGGTAATGGTACTCTGCTCATCCAGTATTACCTCCACTTGCTCACGTCGGCCTCTCAAGCTAGGAGGTAGAGTCACACCGTGGGTGTCTCTCTCAAGGGAGGGTAAAGGCTCAAGCTCCTCACTAGGTTCCACCGCGGGGCCCTTGTAGGGTACCAGGTCTGCCACATTGAAAGTAGGGTGTACCCAAAAACCCTTAGGTAGGTCCATCTCATAAGCGTTACTATCTAGTCGTCTCAGAATTCGAAAGGGTCCCGACCCTCGTGCCCTCAACTTGGAGGCAGACCCCGGAAGGAGCCGCTCCGTCCTCACCATCACCGAGTCTCCCACTTGGAACTCGCAGTGGCGCCGATGAGCATCTGCCCGCCTTTTGTAAGCCTCATTGCTTTTCCCTATATGCTTGCGGATGTCATCATGCAACTCTTTGATATGCTGTGCAAAGGACTCAGCTGAGACTGACACTCTAGCATGTGGGGGAAGGGGAATGAGATCAGAGGGTTTTCTAGGCCTATAACCATGTACTACCTTAAATGGACTCTTGCCTATGGACCTGTTGACGGAATCATTGTAGGCAAACTCGGCTTGAGATAAGAGGAGATCCCAATTCCCAGTGTGGTCCCCTACAAGACAACGGAGCAAGTTCCCAAGGCTTCGGTTGACGACCTCAGTCTGGCCATCGGTTTGAGGATGGTAAGCGGTGGAGAATTTGAGGAGGGTTCCCATCAAATGCCAGAGAGTTTTTCAAAAGTAACTAGTGAATTTCACATCTCGGTGAGACACAATGGTTTTGGGTAGTCCATGTAGTCGGACCACCTCATCAAAGAACAATCGGGCGCCCCTAGAAGCATCCGAAGTCTTGGCACATGGGATAAAGTGGGCCATCCTAGAGAACCTGTCAACAATGACAAAGATGGAATCATGTTTGCGTAAGGTCCTAGGTAGGCCAAGGATAAAGTCCATGCTCGCGGATGTGGCATCAATCCAAGCTACCTGATATGGGTGTGGGTGTGGGGAGATGGTAAGGCCCAAAAGTTTGATGGTGTCGGGTGACACCACATTCACACTACTCCCGTTGTCCAAGATGACCTTCCTAGCATGACTCCCTATCCGGATGTAGGTATGGAAGATGGTGTTTCTTCTCCAATCATGTTCTTGGGTTTGAGTGAGGGTGCACCTAACCACTCCAAGGTGAGAGTTGGTAGATGGAGGGGTTTGTTCTTGATTGGTCTCCATGTAGTGGTTCTCATACTCCTCCTCCCAATCGGGAGAGGCCTCATACACCTCAACCTCTTCTATAACTTCATCTTGGGGCATGGGGGTTGTCTCCTCAATGAGCAAGCTAGATGCGCCCTTGGTGGGGCATTGATTGGCGAAGTGTCCATACCCAAGACACCTAAAGCATTGCTGCCCACTTTGGTGGTTTGGGGCAGCCCTAGTGTGAGGGAGAGTGGGTGCCGGATTTGGTCGATTGGGAGTGGAGTTGGGAGGCCCACTTGTGGGGCGAGGAGGAGGGGTGCCACTAGGAGGGGCTGCCCAGGTGGGAGGAGTTCCCATGGGGGTGGGGAGGAGTCCTCGTTGAGGTGGTGGGGGGGTTGGTCCGAGGTACCATGGATTTTGGGTCCATTCCCCGAGGGGGAAACATTCGGGTGTATCGAGAGAATTTCTCGGCATCTCGGGCCACTTGGTAGGCTTGCTCTAGAGTGGCTACTTGACGCATGAATAGCTCCTTTGTTATGTGGAATTGAAGCCCATTACTAAAGTAGGATAGTGTAACGGAGGGGTCCTCTTGGACTCCACACTTAAGAAGGTAGTAGTCAAATTTCTCAATGCACTCCATAACGGTCTTCCCTTCTTGTGTCAAGGCTTGCCACTCATCTAGGAGGTTTTGATGGTAGGAGGGAGGGACATATTTGAGTTTGAGTTGTTCCTTCATGGCCCCCCATGTAGTGACGGGAGCTTCCCTCCTAACTATCCTTAATGCCTCAATGTTCATCCAATGAGTCTTGGCTAATTTGGTAAGTTGCATTTTTACAAGCCGGACTCTCCTATCCTCGGTCATTGGGTACCAATCAAAATATTGGTCCATAGCCGCTTCCCAATCTAAATAGATGCTTGGGTGATGAGATCCATCAAAGGTGGGGGCATCTACTTTCACAAGTCTCATAAGGTGGTCATCCGGGTTGTCCCGGGGGGGTCTTTCATTCCTCCTTGGAGGTGGGTCTCTTTCCAATTCGGGAGGAGGGTCAAGGTTGAGCTCTCCTATGGCTGGTTCCTCATGTGGGGGAGGTGCCCTCCTATCACCTACCCTTGGGGCGGGCCTATTCTCCTCAAGTTGCTCAAGCGGATTGTTATGTCATCAAGTCGCCCTAAGATACTAGCCATACCCTCCACTAGGAATCTCATGTGATCGGGAAGCTCATGCTCGTTGTTGGCGGGATTCCCTTGGGGATTGGGATTCATTGTGGAATTGGAAGAGGATGGATTGGTTTGATAATGAGTTCCACTACGAGTGGTCATGCAATGTTGGGTGGGCTATGCACGGGTGTGCGAATGCACCTATGAATGACTTAGTGTGAAGATGACCCAAGACTAGACTTGTAAGAACAAGCCTAAGACCGCTCTGATACCACTTGATGTGGCACAGCCCAAGGATGCAATTGGGTGACTCTTTGACCCTAGGACTTAGATCCGCAAGCATATAAGCACTTTCAATGATTCTCACGATAGCGGCTCACTCGTACGACACACGCGATCACCCGGTGGGGCCGGGGGATGATGGCAAGGGTCCGAGGTGGGACCCAAGTATTCTAAAGACAAGGTGGGCTTAGTCTGACCCCTAAAGGTCTGGGAATTCCCAATTTCATGGGCAGGTGGCACGCCGGGGCGTGGGGTTGGGTGGCTCTCACTCACACTCTGCGATGGGAACACTAAACAAGCAATTACGAGTCCGAGCACTCTCTTACCGGCCAACGGGCATAAGAAGCAATACTAAACTAGCAAAGCAAGGAACAATCAGGTAAGGACCAGTCACTCACCTGATCGGTGTGAAGACACCAATCCCGGCCGAAGACGAGGGCGAGCGGGGAGGCGTGGGTACTCACCCGCACGCCGCGTCGTTGTCGCTTGACCTGAAAATTATAGAAGTACAACACTACTCCTCACGCAGGAGGGTGGATCAAGGGGTTGGGATTAATGTATTACAACCAAACACTACCTCCACGCAGGCAGGGGCTGTAAGCCGGCCAGGCGGGGTGGGGAAACTAAGGAAGAAACTTGATTCGCCGAATTGTGCCGATTCTGCCAGCTTCAGGGACAGCCTGATAGGTTGCTGATGAAGACGCCGCCATTGACTCATCCAAGCTCTGAATTCGACGAAACCACTGCCAAAACTTCCCACACTGATCAAGGACGCTGCATGAATTTTGGGAGATCTTCGTGAAGTCGCGGCTGGCTGGGACGGAGTCTGGAACCAGACCGAAGGATCCTGTTTCTGTCTGGTACAGAACAATGAGGCCTGTTGCAGAAGGTGCCACGACCTCTACCAAACTCCGATTGAGACGAGACTGGCGTTGACGCGACCGTGGCTGGAACAGCTTCATGCAGGAACTGATGGGACTCCAAAAGGAGGTCGGAGAAGAATCTTCTGACCCAAAGACTAGGTGGTGGTCCAACCTGGGACAGCAGGGAGCAGCCTGCACACTTCGACGGGAAAATTTGGAACTGAGGGCTCGGGTGGGCGATTGACTTCCTTCTTCCTCATACTGAATAAGGACTGGTCATAGTTCCCTCGCTCCGAAGATGGCGCCCAGATCTTTCCCGAGCTGGCCGGGGCAGCCTCTGCTCTCAGCTTCAGGTCACCAGCCGTAGTCGGAAAGCGCAGTCTCGCGAGATCGGCTCCTCTGATCAGCTCCGAGCTCGGATGGACACGGGATTACAACCGTTGGAAAGCTGACTCGATGACGCTTTCGACGATGTAAGATGGGTCGCCAGAAACTCTCAGGTGACGACGGAGTGTCCTCTGCAACCTGCTGCCACTTCTGCTACCTGCGACCTGGACTGGATCTGAAAATGAAACTGGTTATGAGTGATGGGATGGTGGGGTGTAGTTGGGGAAATGGGGTGGATGGAGGCTGTGGGGAGTGGAGGTGGTTGATGGAGGGTTGGTGTGGTGGCTGGAGAAGCAAGGAGGGGTGGTGGATGGAGCTGGAGTTGGCTGGAGTGAGTTGGGGAAAGGGGGAGGGCTGCACAAGGTGAGCAATGGATAGGAGGGGGGGGGGGCGAACTTGGCTGGGTATGGGGGGCTGGTTTGGGCGACCTGAAGCTGGTATGGGGGTGGAGAGATGGGAGGGAGATTCAAAAATGGCCTTGGGAGGGGCCCCTTCAGCCTTGGGAAGGTGGGGAGGTGCTTTGGGAAGTGGATGGGGTAGGTGGTGGTTGGAGGGTGGGGTTTTGATTGGTGTAGGATACCTTGGGGCTGGGGTGGAGTTATGAGGGTGGTGGGTGGTTGGGGAGGTCCTTAATGAGGGAGGGGGTAGGTGGTAGGTGGGAGAAGGGGGGGAGAGAGAGAGGGGTTTGCCCCCTTCCTTGTGGAGAGAGAGTAAGAGAGAGATAATGAGAGAGTAAGAGAGAAGAGAAATTTAGTGGAGGGGAGTGAGATTTGGGAAATATTTCTATTCAAATTGATTCATCAAAAGTTGAGTACATGAGGGGAGATGGGGCCTATATATAGGCATCCACTCTTTACATGACCATAGTACCCTTGACAATTGGACAAAAGATCGAGCATATCCTAGACTCAATCATATGGGCCCATAACTAAGGTAATAAGGCCCAAATAAGCATAACAAGGGAAATGACTAAAACAACATGACTCAATAAAGGAAAGTACATAAGATATGACTCAAAGAAAAGAAAAATAACATGTGAACACATAGCCGGGCTTCATCCAAATGATGCAGGTGATCCGAGCCAAAGTGAGCGCTGTGAGATGCCCTCATCACTTTGTTCTGTGTTAATCAGGTCGGTGCACATTCAGTTGTCTTGCATACCTCCCATATGCACACCCTGTCCGTGCATTCTTTGCGTTAGGGCACTTGAAGTTGGTGCAGTTCCTATCTCGGTGCACATCAACGTCGGTGCAGTCTTTCTTTGTCGAAGTCTTGTTAGAGTCGGTGCATTGTTTTGTCCCGTGCAATAACGTCTGTGCAATCTTTGCATTGGGTTGCATAAGGTCGGTGCAATCCTTGTTGATGCACGCACGTAAGGTATGTGCATTGCTATAGAATTTGTGCATATCCTGCAATACACAACACATGGTCTGAGCATGTTTGGGTTACGGTCTGTGCACTCGTCTAAGTCACTAGTTTTAAGGTCAGTGCATGTCAGTTAGAGTCTGTGCTTAACTTGTTGTATGATACGCAAAGTCTGTGCATGACCTGGGTCAATCTAGCCTCCACTAATGTCTTCTCTTGCTTGGCAGGTTTGTCACCTGGTCGAGCATGTGTTTGACGAACCCAAAACCAGTGAGATTACTCCACGTGGAAGTCAAAGTACCAGGTTTAAGAGCTCGTGATCCGAGGCAACGAACTGAAAGGATGATCCTGACGCGTGCAACCAAAAAGGGATCAGATCTGTGAAAAGAATTGGGCGAGAATCGTGTTGGCCACGAGCTATCATCTGGCTATAATAGGAGGTTGAAGACAGTAAGAGAAAGCTGAAGAAAATTGGAAAAGCGACAGCATCTGAAGCCACAGAGTGTGCAAGAACTTCCCTATTCGAGAGAAGAGCTAGAAGTGTCTGAGTGGTCATAGTTTGTTCTGAGACTGAAAGTTTGCTTCTCTGGAAGCTACATTTTCACTGTTTTGAGTGACTATCTTCTTTTCTTTCTTTCATTTTTGAATTGTTTCATCCATTTCTTCTATATCACTTTGTTACCCTCTAAGTGTTCTTAGAGGAAGGGAGATTGGTTCTCTGGTTGCGAGTGTAGGGAATTCACTCGTGTGTACCCTCTGGCTTGGAGGAAGGGAGGTTGGTCCTCCGATTCTAATCTTGCTGGGGCAAGGTCAGGTTCAGATCCTGTGGGTTGCAGGATCGGTGTAGAGGGATTTGTTCCCTTGTGGCAAGCTATTTGACAGTAGGTGTTGCAGACTGAGTCTACGTGTTTAAATTTGCTTAGTGCAAGGAATCCTTACTCCGGAGGAGTAAGGGGTGGACGTAGATTGCAGATCGCAATCGAACCACCTTAAAAATCTCTGTCTCACTTGTGTGGTTTGCTCGTTTGATATCTTATGCTTGGTGTACTTGAGTGAGTTTTGATTGTGTCTAAAGCTCGTAAGCTGTTCGCTTACTATTCCATATTGGCCTCCTCATGTTAAACTTCTACACATTAGTCCTCTCCGTGACTTAATTAGAGAAACTCTACTCCTGCGACTGGGTTTTTGTAGCTTCTAATTCAAATTGCTTTAAATTGGGTGTGATCTATTCATCCCCCCTTCTAGCTCACACTCTTCGTTCTATCAATTGGTATCAGAGCAGGTTACCCATCATGTGGTCCAACGGCCAGGGTAATTCTGGATCTAGTGGCCCTCGAAGCTTCATGGCTGAGGGACAGTCTATTAGTCGCCCTCTTTTCTTTGATGGTAATAACTATTTCTACTGGAAAAATAGGAAGGAGGTGTTTCTGAGAGCACAGAGCCACAAGCTCTGGAGAGTGATCACCGTAGGGCCTTATGATCTTCCACCGAATGAAGATGCGTGGACGGAGGATCAGGTCAAACTTTCAACCATCAACTGGTTGGCCCTGAACATCATTCAATGCGTAGTTCATCCTGATGAATACGCCCGAATCTCAGCCTACAAAATTGCCAAGAAAATGTGAGATGAATTGGAGCTGATCTACGAAGGTACATCCCAAGTGAAGGCCACTAAGGTAAACATGCTTACCTCAGAATATGAATTATTCAAAATGAAACCTGAGGAAACTATCACTGAAATGTATGCCAGATTATCTTTGATTACTAATAGTCTTAATGGGCTTGGGAAACAAGTTTCAGAAGGGGACATAGTCAAAAAAACTCTTAGGTCACTATCCCCCGCTTGGCACACTGAGGCCATAGTGATAGAAGAGTCTAGGGATCTGTCGAAAATGACAGTCACTGAACTGATAGGATCCCTAATGACCTACAAAATGAACTTGAAAAGAAATGGTGAAGGAAGTTATAAGAGGGGTAAGAACATTGCCCTCAAGGTATCCAGCAGCAAAAGTAGCGGTAGCAGCGGTAGTAGCAGTGGGGAGTCTGACGGCTTGTCAGACCTTGATCAAGAGGAGCAGGCTATGCTCACTCGTTAGTTTTGAACGTTTCTGAGAACGAAGGGAAAAACATTTAGAAGAAAAGGGTCATACCCTTCTGGTAAGAAGTTTGATTCCAATAATGATAAAAATAGGAGCACTAAGAAGATTACATGTTATCACTGTAGGAAGATAAGACATGTAAAGGGTGAATGTCTTGATCTCCAGAAGAAGACCTCCAAGGTGCAGAAGAAGAAACCTCAAGTTATGGTCTGCACGTGGAGTGACGCGGAGGAAGACCCAGAGGCCAGCTCTTAGAGGAAGACGAAGAAGGAATATGTCTCATGGCCAAAAGCGACGAAGAGGTAACCAATATTTTTGAGAATTTTATAATTGATGATTGGGAAGATTCCTATGCCGAATTGCTAGCTAAGTTTAATGCTGTGAGTAAAGAGCATAGGATGGTAAAGAGAAAACTGAATGCTATCACTGAAGAACAGATCCAAACTAACAAAGAAAATCAAAAGGCCAAGGAAGAACTAGAAGAGTTTAACTCTCAGAAAAGAAAATGATGACCTTAAGTCTGAAAACTAGGAAGTTCATAAATAGCTTGATGAACTTAAGTCAAAGCTTCAAGAGAGTCAAAGTGAAAACAACTTAATCATTAAGAAGAATGAAGCTGTTAAGAAGGTGAATTCTGAACTCTAGAAAAACTATGAAACATTGCAGAAAGAGCTGGAAGATAAACAAATAACCCTAGAAAAATTTGTTCAAGGAAAGTCGAACTTAGATACTATGTTGGGTACTAGAGTTAATTTCAACAAAGAGGGTTTGGGCTACAATCCGGCACAGAAAAGACCTTTTGAATTCAAAACTATAACATTCTGTCTAGAAAAGGGAAAAGAGAAAATTAACACATCATCAAGCTCTAGTCATGTTCAGAGTGTCCAGTAAACTGGGAATAAGTCAACAAAACATGTCCAGCAACACTCTAAAACTGTTAAGAATTTAACTAGACAAGCTCCCATGCCTGCCAACCAGAACAAGAGTGTTACTAGAACCATAGAAATGACCCACAACAGAAATTCATATTCCAATAAGAACAAGGGTCAGTATAGAAGAAACTGGAGAAATCATGCTCATTCTCAGAGATTCTATCCTCAGGGATTCTTTAATAAGTATGCCTCTCCTAGACAGGATGGATAAAAAAGATATCCAGAGATTAAAAGGTCTAACAACAAGAACAATTTCCACACCATTAGACCAAATGGACACAATGTTGGTCAGAACTTGAACAAAAAGGTCAACAACATGGGAAAAAAGAAAATTTTGGAACAATTTTGGATTCCAAAATGTTTGCTTAAAGAGTTGAATAATGTTTTTGGACCCAATCTATCTTGGGTTCCAAACCACTTTGCTTAATTTGATCTATGTAGGTTTGCGTAGGAGCCGAGAACAACAAGTGGTATCTAGAAAGCGGCTGCTCCAGGCACATGACAGGTGACCGATCCAAATTCAGCAAGCTGGAGATGAAGGTAGGGGGTCTGGTCAAGTTCGAGGAAAGAACAGAGGTAAAATTGTTGGCATTGGAACAGTTGGTAAGTCCCCCACAAACTCTATTGAAAAAGTTCTTCTTGTGGAAGGTCTACAACACAACATGATTAGTATTAGTCAACTATGTGACAAGGGTCAGAGAGTTGTGTTTGATAACGACTCTTGCAAAATTCTGGAAATAAATTCTGACAATGTGAAGTTTGTAGCCAATAGGGTCAATAACATCTACATTGTGGACTTAGATGATAAATCTGAGTTAAATCTTTGTTTGTCTGTTGATTTTGAAAATAATACTTTTAATTGGCATAGGGGTTTAGGTCATGCTAGCTATACTACCTTAAATAAATTGGTGAAATTTGATCTGGTTAGAGGTTTACCTAAAATAAAATTCAACTCAAATTTAAAAATTTGTGATGCATGTGCTCTAGGCAAACATACTCGAAAGTCTTTTAAAATAAGATCTGAGCCATTGTCTTCTAGACCAATGGAACTTCTTCATATGGACCTCTTCGGTCCTACTAGAACTTAGAGTCTTAATGGCAGTAGGTTTGGTTATGTGATTATTGATGATCATTCTAAATTTTCATGGATCTTTTTCTTAGCTAACAACAATGATGCTTAAGGTCAAACAAGAAGGAAAACATAAAATTTGTTCAATTCAATCTGACCATGGAGGTGAATTTGAAAACTCCATGTTTTCTGATCTTTGTGAAACTGAGGGACTAATGCACAAGTTTTCTTCTCCCAGGACACCGGAGCAGAATGGAATTGTGGAGAGAAGAAATCAAACCATTATGGAGATGGCCCGAACTATGATGATTGAGAGTCAACTACCAAGGAAGTTTTGGGCAGAGGCGGCCAATACAACAACTTATACAATCAATAAGGCCATGGTAAGACCAGTTCACATGAAAACCCCTTATGAGCTATTGAAAGGTAAGAAACCAAACTTGGCTTATTTCAAGATTTTTGGTGCTAAATGTTTTATCCATAATAATGACAAGAAGGACCTAGATAAATTTGATGCTAAAAGCTGTCCTGGAATATTTTTAGGATATTCTGAAGTGTCTAGAGCATATAGGGTTTTTAACATTGCTGAACAAAAAATTGAAGAGTCTCCACATGTCATTTTTGATGAAACAAAAGATGCTACTAACATTGAAGATGATGACAGGATTCAAAGCATGATGGAGAATTCCTAGAAGATAAAGAAGAAGAGGAGATTTAGCCAAATAAAACACCAGATGCTCCCAACCAGGTAAGGCCAGCTGAAACAGGTGAGTCTTCAATAAATGTTAGATTTCTAAAAGATCACCCAGTAGATAACATCATAGGCAACCTTGAAGATCCACTTAGAACAAGGTCTCATTTTAGAAAGGTTCAAAATCAAGACCTAGTTGCCTTGGTCTCACAGATTGAACCCAAATCAGTAGAAGAGGCTTTAAATGATCAATCATGGGTTAGTGCTATGTGTGAGGAGTTAGGTCAATTTGAAAGAAATAATGTCTGGGAGCTAGTTCCAAGACCAGAAAATACAAATGTCATAGGAACTAAATGGGTCTTTAAGAATAAAATGAATGATGATGGAATTATTTCTATAAATAAAGCTAGACTTGTAGCCAAGGGCTACTGTCAGGAATTTGGTGTTGATTTCGATGAATCCTATGCACCTGTTGCTAGGATGGAAGCTATTAGGATTTTATTGGCTTTTGCTTGTTCTAAAAACATAAAACTCCAACAAATGGATGTGAAAAGTACTTTTTTAAGTGGAGTTATCAAAGAAGAAGTTTATGTTGAACAACCTCCCGGATTTCAATTTTCTCCTCAACCTAACCAAGTTTTCAGGTTGAATAAAGCCATGTACGGTCTAAAGCAGGCTCCTCGAGCCTGGTATGAAAGACTGATAGAATTTCTGATCAACAAGGGCTATCACAGAGGTAAGGTGGATCAAACTTTATTTACCAAGAGTTTGAATAAAGACCTCATCATAGTTCAGGTATATGTGGATGACATTATCTTCGGTTCAACAAATACTGAACTATGCAATGAATTTTCTCAATTGATGTCTGCTAAGTTTGAGATGAGTTTGGTAGGTGAATTAAAGTATGTCCTTGGCTTGTAGGTACAATAGCTCGAGGATGGATGCTTCATCAACAAGACCAAATATACATTAGACATCCTCAAGAGGTTTGGCATGAACAATCTGAAGCACATCACAACACCAATGGGTACCACTGCATCATTGGATGCAGACGAATCAGGTAAAGAAGTTGATGCAAAGCTATATCGAGGTATGATTGGATCCTTGCTCTACTTAACTGCCTCGACACCTGATATATAGTTCAGTGTAGGAATGTGTGCTAGGTACCAGTCTAGACCCATTGAATTACACTTAGCAGCTATAAAAAAATTTTCAGATACTTATCTGCTATACACACCCTAGGTTTATGGTTTCCTGCATCACATACTTTAGATCTTATTGCATATACGGATGCTGATTATGCTGGGTGTAAATTAGATAGAAAAAGCACTAGTGGTCATTTTGAATTTCTAGGTGGGTGTTTAGTCTCTTGGGGCTCCAAGAAGCAACACTCTGTGGCCCTCTCTACTGTAGAGGCTGAGTATGTTGCTGTAGGGAGTTGTGGTACACAAGTCATTTGGATCAAACACCAACTGATGGGACATCAACGTCTGTTTCCTTATACGGGTGGAACATATTTGTGTGTTATGGCTTGTATGGGATTGTAATTGTGTATTTGTTTGATTTCTTTCATTTGGGCTCCTTGTAAGGCTTGTAACAAGCCATTGGGCCACTTGTAATGTAGAGTCCATGGCTAGGTTGCCATTAGTAGAGTCCATTAGGAGCTTATTTCATATTGGACCTTAAGGTCATCATTATGGACCTTCATAGCCACTTAAGGCCCAAGTGGGCTTTCCCCTCTCATGGACCACCAAGATTTGGAAGGCCCAAGTCTAGACATGGGCTATTGGACTTGAGTGGTTGGCCTTGGACCAGCCTAGGCCCAAGAGAAGCCCATGAAGGGGGCGCCCTCTTCTTTGGCCTTATTAGGCTTGGTTGGTGAAAATTAGGTAAGTTTGAATGGAAATGGTCCAAGTTTGATTAGAATAATGGTTAAGTGTTTTGACCACATGGGAGAAATCTTTGTGAACTCCCTAGTTTGTCCTTCCAAATCCTAGATCTATGGGTAACCAAGGTCATTTGTCATCCACCATATATACTTGTAATTTTTCATTTGATGGAATTAATGATAGAAGAATTGTTGAAATTTCTTGGAGAGCCCAAGAGCTTGGTGCGCCCCTCTCCCTCCCCCTCTGGTTTCATCTTCCCCAACCCCATTTCTAGAGTGGTATCCCTTCTATCCCCTCCCCTCTATCTCAGGTTTTGATCTGTGCCACTGCCGCCGCCATTCGTGCTGCCATCGAGCCACAGCGAAGCCTTCGTCGGAGTTCTGTCCATTCAGTATAGTAGCATCTTCCACGAATTTTTGCTCACACCTCCGAGATCTTCATGAGCTAGGATTTTTAGGGTGTGTTTCAGAGATTCCCACCACCCTCCAAAAAAATTGTTTTGGCCTCTCGTTCCGAAATCCATTTTTACATTTTCATCCAACCTTTCATTCTAGTTCTGCCAGGCTTCTGTCTACAGTGACAGCAACCCTGAGTTTTCCATCTCCGGACCTCTTTTTGTTTTTCCAGGAGCTCCCAAATTTACTGGAAGTTATGTCCACCTTCCCATATCACCACGAATTTTCTTGAGTTTTCTTCAGCCCTCCACATTATTTCTAAAATTCGCCCAATTTCCCAAATCTGTTCTGTCTGCCTAAGTCCAGATCCGACCCTTCGCCAGTATAAACTCTCTAGAAAATCCAAACTTCCATATTTTCCAGATCTAAAGATATCTCTGGTTTCCTCTCTTGAATCTCTACAACGTTGCTGAAGAACTCAACTTCAGATTCGGAGGTCTACCTACCGGTCAATGCCGATTTATAGAAAACTCAGTTTCTGCCTGAGCAGATTTGAAACTGAGAACAACAGCTTTCATAATTCTTCCATTTGAAACACAGATCTGATGATTTTTTCTGAAGGACACTAGGTTGAAGCACTTCGAAGCAGCTTTCCAACGGCATTGGTTTCGTCTCAATATGACGTCGGTGCTGGTCGCATCAAGCGATCTCGCCGGGTCACATTTCTGAAAACAGCAAGTGCAGGTCCGTGGCCGGTTATTCCGGCGGGTGCCGATCGGAGCCGCCCGGCTTCCGATCGACGTTCCAACATGCCTTCACCCTAGGGGAGCACCCCCCCAGGCGTCCCCACTACAGCGGTATCGCCCGGCCCCACACGGCCCCTCCGACCAGTACGTGGGCCCCACGGTCGCGAGCACGCGTGCAGCCGAAGCTACGCGAGAAGCCGCCCGTCAACCCAGAATCGGTCCTCCTGGGCCCACTTGTGTAGCCCTTTACCTCCCTGCGTGGAGTGGGCAGTAGTTCTTTACTGTAATATTTATGTATTAATTGTCCCGGGAGTACGAGTTCGGCCGGGTCCATCTTCCCCACGTCGAGAGCGTGAAGGTATCGTGTCTGCTCCTACACTTGGCATTTGCTTTATTTCATATATGCTTGTTTATGCCGCTGCTAGATATCATGCTGGGATCGTAGCCCGCTATATTTAGTGATATCACCGCTGCTACGAGAGAGAGCGTGACCACCCCGTGACCCGATCCGGGCACAAGAGAGAGCCGACCACCCTAGCTCACTGCCGGTTTCTCAACCGTGCACGTCCGACACTTCCCTCGCTAAGGGACAATCACGAGCTCACCTAGAGTCCGAGGATCGCATATCCAATTGGTGTCGAGTTCGTGTCTCGTCTCGCATCACCAACTTCAGGACTACCAAGTAGACCTGGGGTGCACACCTATATATTGTGACAATACTAGTGCCATCAATTTAGCCAAGAACCCTGTTTTGCATTCTCGAACCAAACACATAGAAATAAGACATCATTTTATTAGAGATGAGATTTCTAAAGGAACATTTGAATTAATCCATGTAGGCATTGCAAACCAAATAGCTGACATCTTCACTAAGCCACTGGATAATGAAAATTTTACATCCTTGAGGAGAGAGTTAGGTATTTTTAAATCTTAGCTCCATGAATAAAATGCATTCATGATTTTGTTCAGCATCTACACAATTTTTTGTGTGTCATGAATAAAATGCCTTGCTTCCATGAATAACATGTCCTTCTTCTATGTCCTTAACCACTCAACATGAGTATATCTGCATATCATGTCATAACGTGAGGGGGAGTTCTGTCTATGTCTATATGCAAGCTGTTAAGCTGAGGGGTCTATGCATTTGCATATACTGCATGTGTCATATATGAATAACAGATCATTGAGTGAGGGGGAGTTGTCTCTGAGAAGGAATGTTTGCTTTAAAAAGTATTGCATTTTGTGAGGGGGAGCTGGTTAGTGTGTGAAGGTTGACTGATTCAGAAGCATTTGAGAGATGTATGTTACTGTTACTTGTCATGAAAGATTTAATTCAGTTCATTCACAGCAAGTAGAATCCCATACTTGTCTTAAATCCTTAAGTCTAAACAACTAAAGCACAGCTAGAATCTTTTATCTAGTAATATAGCAGAGACTTGGATAAGGTGCTCGAAGTATATCTCCTTACATATTTCATGATCATGGAACAAGTTAAACTTATATGTCATGAAATCTGTTAAAAACTTGAAACCTAGACTTCAAGGAACACATTTTTAAGAATCAGTGCTTCTGGTTGGTATTGTTTTCAAACATTTCATATCAAAAATATAAGGGGATAAAAATAAAAATTATATGCTCAGAGCAATGGTCTGATTACTGAGAAACTGAGTGTTTCATCAAAAAGAAATGAAAATTTTCCTTAGTCATGAGGTGTCAGATTATCTCTGTTAAGAAGTGTAAATTTTTTATCATGACAGAGCACTGGTAATAAAGTGGTGAGTAACTAGGGAGTCTGGGCTCTGATCAAGGTGTCTCCTCACGTAAAAATCCACAGTTACTAACTCTGTTCTCTAAAAAGAGAGGTAATACGGTTCTCACATTGAGTAACTGGGGAGTCCGGCCTATGATCAAGGTGTCTCCTTAATGTCAAAGATGTGACCTACCAAGTTACCTATTGATCTCTATTTTGCTCCTTAAAGAAAAAAAATTAAAAAATTATATGTTTCATATGTTTCAATCAAATCCCTTAATGTTGTTACTAGTTATGGATTGTTTGTCCTCAATACCTCATGAACCTTTTTCTGAGGATCAGTCTCTTGCAGTCTAATTAGTACAGTTTTGATCAGCTCTCTCTTGACATATTTGTTCACTCTTGCTTCCTCATCATATCCTCTGTACGCAGATAAACTTCACTTTCTCTTCCAGGTCTTTCTTGATTACTTGATTTGAAGAATCTACACTTGTTTTAGTGCCCTACTTAATCTTTTAAGATATATTCATGGGTCATTCTCTCTGTTAAAATGCTGTATTTTTCTTTCACCTATCCAACAACTACATATCTCATTCATCTCCTTTTGATGATGTCAAAGGGGGAGAGACGGGAGGAAGAGTCAAATGGTGGGGAGAGTGTTTTGCATTTGAGGGGGAGAGTTTGAGGGGAAGAGATAGGAGGGAGAGTCATTAGGTCGGGAGACTGTTGTGCATTAATAGGATTTAGTGTAAAATGAGACATGCATGCTTGATTACTGATTGATCACTCTATTTTCATTGCATTGACATAATTTGACTCATAGTGTTGTCATCATCAAAAAGGGGGAGACTGTTGCACTCCTACGGTTTTGATGATGTCATACACTATAAGTCAATCATGATAGTCCATCTTAATACATTTCTTTTATACATTCTTCATATTCTACACTCTCAGAAAGTCCGTGCATAATTAGTTAATTTTGCATTGAGTCTGTGCATATGTTGCATTTTCAACGGAATAGGGTCTGTGCATTCACTCATTGAGTCGGTGCAATGATCGTTGTTGCACGCAAACAAGTCACGAAGTCTGTGCACATTACTATTGAGGTCCGTGCATTTAGGTCTGTGCATTCGAGTCCTTGCTCATTTGCTTAGCAGATGGAAGTCGGTGCATTGCTTGTCTTGCAAATGCTACCTCAGTGTAGTTCCTGTTTACGTATACACCTAAGTCAGTGCATTCATATTGTCGGTGTAATTTTTGGCCTAAGGCATATCTAGGTTAGTGCATTAGGTCTAATCTCAGTGCATGTTTTGCGTCTTTCACAGCGTCTCAGTGCAACTATTGCGTCTCAGTATGTCTGTGCATGATTGTAGTACGATGCCTTCTAAGTCTGTGCAAGTCTTGCATTGACTTACCCATACTAAGTAGGTGTAGTCTTTGTTCTGTGTTAATCAGGTCGGTGCACATTCAGTTATCTTGCATACCTTCCCATATGCGCACCCTGTCCGTGCATTCTTTGCATCAGGGCACTTGAAGTTGGTGCAATTCCTATCTCGGTGCACATCAACGTCGGTGCAGTCTTTCTTTGTCGAAGTCTTGTTAGAGTCGGTGCATTGTTTTGTCCCGTGCAATAACGTCTATGCAGTCATTACATTGGGTTGCATAAGGTCGGTGCAATCCTTGTTGATGCACGCACATAAGGTCTGTGCATTGCTATAGAATTTGTGCATATCCTACAATACACAACACATGGTCTGAGCATGTTTGGGTTACGGTCGGTGCACACGTCTAAGTCACTAGTTTTAAGGTCAGTGCATGTTAGTTAGAGTCTGTGCTTAACATGCTGTATGATACGCAAAGTCTGTGCATGACCTTGGTCAATCTAGCCTCCACTAATGTCTTCTCTTGCTTGGCAGGTTTGTCACCTGGTTGAGCATGTGTTTGACGAACCCAAAACCAATGAGATTACTCCATGTGGAAGTCAAGGTACCAGGTTTAAGGCCTCGTGATCCAAGGCAACGAACTGAAAGGATGATCCTGACACGTGCAACCAAAAAGAGATCAGATCTGTGAAAAGAAATGGGTGGGAATCATATTGGCCACGAGCTATCATCTGGCTATAAAAGGAGGTTGAAGACAGCAAGAGAAAGCTAAAGAAAATTGGAAAAGTGAGAGCATCTGAAGCCACAGAGTGTGCAAGAACTTCCCTATTCGAGAGAAGAGCCAGAAGTGTCTGAGTGGTCATAGTTTGTTCTGAGACTGAAAGTCTACTTCTCTAGAAGCTACATTTTTCACTGTTTTGAGTGACTGTCTTCTTTTCTTTCTTTCGTTTTCGAATTGTTTCATCCATTTCTTCTATATCGCTTTGTTACTCTCTATGTGTTCTTAGAGGAAGGGAGATTGTTCTCCGGTTGTGAGTGTAGGGAATTCACTCGTGTGTACCCTCTGGCTTAGAGGAAGGGAGGTTGGTCCTCCGATTCTGATCTTACTGGGGCAAGGTCAGGTTCAGATCCTGTGGGTTACAGCATCGGTGTAGAGGGATTTGTTCCCTTGTGGCAAGCTGTTTGGCAAAAGGTGTTGTAGACTGAGTCTGCGTGTTTAAATTTGCTTAGTGTAAGGAAGCCTTACTCCGGAGGAGTAAGGGGTGGACGTAGATTGCAGATCACAATCGAACCACCTTAAAAATCGCTGTCTCACTTGTGTGGTTTGCTCGTTTGATATCTTATGCTTGGTGTACTTGAGTGGGTTCTGATTGTGTCTAAAGCTCATAAGCAGTTCGCTTACTATTCTGTATTGGCCTCCTCACGTTAAACTTCTACACATTGGTACTCTCCGTGACTTAATTAGAGAAACTATCTTCCTGCGACTGGGTTTTCGTAGCTCTAATTCAAATTGTTTTAAATTGGGTGTGATCTATTCATCCCCCCCTTCTAGCTCACACTCTTCGTTCTATCATTTACCAATGCCAAAGGCCAAGGATCTTGTTTGCACTGACTTCACTGTCCAAGTCCAGAAGCTGCACCGACCGTATTGAATCAACAGAAGGTGTTTGATGAAATGTCTCAGTGAGCCAAACTACCTCCGTTTTAAGCAGTCTTCTGTCATTTCGACTGGGTGATCCAGAGAGCAAAAATAGGAACCGCAAGTGTCCAAAAACACATCTTTCGAGGTCTGGAAATGTCTCATTGGTCAATCAACCTTTTGGTAATCATGGGTTTCTATATCAGTCCTTTTGGTCAGTGGAAAAGCAAGCTACCTTTTGTGGGAAAAGTCACCTTTCTTGGTACGTAACTTTTTGCTTCCGATCAATCAGAGGCTCTGTCTCTAAGATCCCTCAGGACAAAAGGACGTTCTGGCTATCCTACCAGCCGGATAGTAAAGATCCTACAGATCATTCTTAGGAGGCTCCTCTCACGATCTCTCAGGTCAACCAAAAGCAACAAAATGAGAGGAAATTGTCTGATACCTCCATGGCCAACCATCAGCTGCCAAGACAAAAGGTCCCTGAAGACAAATGGTTATTTATGAAGGGCCAATCATGCTCAGCCTGGAACCTCTTCTGAAAGGGGTGATTGCACCTATAAATAGAAGGACTCCATGAAGGAAGATGCTACTGCTGTCGCTGCTACAAGGGTTATTGGCTGAACCTTTCTAAGTGCAAAAGATAGAGAGTGAAAAAGAAAAAAAAGGGAGAAGAGCGCCTGCTAAGCCCAGATGGAAGAATATGAGGAAGTTAAGAAAGAAGATCAGCAGCCGTGAAGCCAGTCCTGCCTTTCCTTTTCACTATCAATCTTTGTTCTTGTTGTTTTTGCCTTCTTGTTTTCCTTTTCATGTTTAGCTTGTTCTGTGTGGGGGACCCGTCCCCGTGTGTAGTGAGGATGTCATCCTCGTGAGACTCTACTCCTCGTGTGTGTGTGTGTGTGTGTGTGTGTGTGTGTGTGTGTGTGTGTGTGTGTGTGTGTGTGTGTGTGTGTGTGTGTGTGTGTGTGTGTGTGTGTGTGTGTGTGTGTGTGTGTGTGTGGTAACACTTCTTTTGGCCAAAGAGTGGAAGCCTCTCCTAGTTAGGAGAGGAGTGGATGTAGGTTTGTCTTGGGACAACCAAACCACCTTAAATCCTTGTGCTATGGTGTGATGTTTTCCTTCCATCTCTCCTATCTCCATTTACAGCGTTACCAAGATCTTCCTTACGCTGCGTAGTCCACGGGTTACAGTTCATATCTGAGGCTCGTTTTGTTTCATCATTTAAAACGTTTTAAATTGCTCATTGTGTTTATCTGGATCTATTCACCCCCCTCTAGATCCTCTCTTAACCATCCAACACACTGCTTGCTGTCCTACAGACCTGATTCGTGCCGATCCGAACCTATAGCCTGCACCCTCCTCGGGAACCCCACCGACGTGCTGCCCGTCAACCCAAGATCAGTGCTCCCGGGTCCATTGTGTAGCCTATTTCCTCCCTGCGTGGAGTGGGCCATAGAATTACTTCTGTAATTATTGATTATTTACTGTACCGAGAGTTACGGGTCTTGTCCGGGACGTCTTCCCCACGCCCCGAGCATGGAGGTACGCACACCACCCTCCTTGTTGCATTTGCTTGTTCCATATTTGTTCTTGATGCCGCTGCATGTGAGAATGTTAGGTTCCTAGCTCGATGTAGTTTAATCACCACTATGAGAGTAAGTGCGTGACCCGTCTCGTGACTCGATCCGAGCACGAGTGGACGTATTGACCACCTGAGACTAAGCGTCGGTTTCTCAATTGTGCAGATCGACATGTTTCCCTTGCTTGGGATGATCGTGAGCTAGCACTTTTTGTTGGGGGTATGTTTTATTCTTCTACAACTCTTTAGGTGCTGAGTTGTTCGTGTCGTCGTTGGTCGTGTCATCTTTTTGGTCGCGTTGTCCCCTAGAGTCCCAAGTTCTCAACAACTCTGTGTTGAGTCTCATATTATCCCGCATCATTTCTTCTTCTGTAACTGCTTTTAGTTGTTTTGTCATTAAAAATGAAAACGAAAAAAAATGCCAATGTCCAAACTCCCTAATAGCAGATTGCTTTTGAGGAGACCTCCTACATCTCCCATGAGTGTGCCCCGACTTACGGGCCACCCATCCAAGGTCCTCTGAGCGACCTTCTTTACCCCTCCTCTGAGGGGTCCTTTCCTGTACATTCTTCAGCTTATTCTTCTTCTGTAGGATAGATCAGTCAGGTTAGGAATAGTGAGTCAAGGGTAGTACCCAAGAGGAAATCCAAGGGTAGGCAAATCCCTTGTCGATTCCTTCTAGATCTAGCCAGTAGGTGCTGAGCATGTCTAGACATTCCTTAGTTGCTAGAAAATCCCATCCAACTATCGGAGTAAGAATGTGAGGAGAATTACACAATTAATGAAGGGTATGGAGTCTATGAGATCAGGGATGAGGAGTACCCTATTGAAGAAGGGGATGAAGAATATGAGGACGCGACTGGCGCATATGCTAGTGGAATGAGAAGATTTGATGAGCCGTCAGCCACTGTAGAAGAATCCACCAAAGAAGTCAACTTGGGAACCGAGGAAGACCCTAGGATCGTCCTCATAAGTGACAATTTGCCATCATTTGAAGAAGAGGCACTAATAGAGGTTCTCAAGGAATATAAGGACACATTCACATGGTGCTACGAGGATATGCCAGGTTTGGATTCCACCCTGGATGAACATCGCTTAACTTTAAAGCCAGGGTCCGTCTCAGTAAAGCAAAGGTTAAGGCGTTTCTACTCTCAAATGGCTTTGAAAATGAAGGAAGAGGTTGACAAACTCCACAAAGTCAGGTTTATTAGAGTCATCTTATATCCTCAATGGGTGGCAAACATTGTCCCAGTCATGAAGAAGGACAAAAAGGTGAGGATCTGTATTGACTTTCGAGACCTTAACCGCGTGTGTCCGAAGGATGATTTTCCCTTACCTCACATTGATATGTTATTTGATAACACGGTAGGATACACAACTCTCTCATTTATGGATGGATTTTGGGGATATAATCAAATCCGTTTGGCAGAAGAGGATCAAGAGAAGACATCATTCACCACACCTTGGGGAACATATTGTTATGTGATCATGCCGTTTGGACTAAAGAATGCTAGAGCTACTTACCAAAGGGCTATGATGGCAATATTTCATAATGTCACGCCCCGACGCGGAATATCGGGATGTACAATTAGAAACGAGCTAGAAAGAGAGAGAACTAATCTAAATATATACAAATGCTAAGAAATGGAAATAACTTATTGACCATTAAACAAAACATAACTGGTACATAATCCTCAAATCAACTCAATACAACTGGGATAACAACTCTAAACCACAACTAACTTATACACTCAAAACATCACTCCTGCCCTTCCCCATCGGTAAGCGCGTCACCTGAAAAGTCTGAAAAGGGGGGAAACAACAACTATGAGCTAACGCTCAGTAGGAAATAACAGATAGGTATAAGTGATTAGCAGTTTAATTACATTTTCAAAATATCATGCTACAAAGGATAATGCAATAAAAGAGTAATGATGGTATAATGAAACAAAATTGAAAGATCTCGTAAGGTCACGAAATATAAAGGAACAGAATGGTAATACTTAAGAGGAATAACAAAGACAAGAATTTACTACAAGAGATAACGATAAAGAGTTGGCCATATCAAGATAATTCAAGTCATGTCAAGCACGTGTGTAGTTTCATTTCCACGTCCAAGTAACAGCAAGTAAGTAACAACAAGTAGAGTATAGAACAATGAAGAGTGGAAAGTGAAAAGTAGTAGAGAGTAGTAGAGAGTAGTGGCCAGTCCTAGATTTAACCCATGTCATAGTACTAGTGCCAAATGCCACACCTAGTCAATCACCTCCCCGGGGGTACACATAGTGTTCGGGCGCTCCTCCCAGGACTAGACCGAGCCCTTAATTATTTGCCAGGCATTGATTTCTTTGGATCAAAGATCCCACGAATCTAGACTTCCACAATTTATGGCCAGAATTCCAAGGTTTGAACCATGTAGCAATAACAATTTCAAGTAGGAAGGAGATTCATTTCAGAATTTCAAGGTAAGCACAATCATCAAGAAGATTGAAAACCAAGTCACAATAAGAGTTAATCATGCTGCGCTACTGTAGTATAGCAGCTATCCAACAAGCTAATCAACATATTAATCCTAATTATGAAGTTAATATGTCAAAGATTATCCATTATCATTTGCATTAAGACAATTGCCAAAAGCTGATTCAAGATGATAAGGTAAAGGAACAAGCTTGTACAGGAAGGAAAAAGAATGCATTAACAGAGATTTAATTACACCATTAACCACTAATTATGTGGGTTTCTATTTAACCAATGTATACATTGCAATTAAGATGATGAATGACATGCTTTTACATCGTGATAGAACATAGGAACCAATGCAGTTTGAAAATCATAAGGCTCATGATTAGGTCACTGGTTCTTCAAAAGTATAGTTTTCAATTGGTCTAAGTTCAATGGGTCGATCCCCTAATGATCCGGATCGATCCACGGGTCGCAAAACGATGAAAACCGGGCTTCTGGTACATGGGTCGACCCCTGGGGTCGACCCCTGTAAAAATGGGGTCTGGCAGCTGAATGGGTCGACCCTTGGGGTCGACCCCAGCAAATTCTGAAGGATGGGTCGACCCCTGGGGTCGACCCTCGGGCCTGCTGGGCTGCCCAGAAAATGGGTCGACCCCTGGGGTCGACCCCTGCAAGAACAGCAACGAAAGTTGACTCCGGAAAACACATGAACTCATCCAAATGAGGTCCAATTGAGTTAAAATCAAAACCACATGATCTAGGAATCCTAATAGACATTCTAGGGTCATGATATATGAGTTTAGAAACATGAATTTTCACAGAAATCAATTAAATCTCAACTTATACATGATAAATACATGAAAACCCTAGTTCCTGACCTACTTCTACTAAATCATGCAATTCTCTCAACATAAGCAATGAATTTTGGGGCTTCTTGCGTCAAAAGAAAGCTAACTCGATTATGAATCCAACCATGTATGATATGCTACATGAAGATCAGGTTACATGACTCAAAATTAGCCCGAAATCAAGATCTGACTTAAAGGAACACTATATGAATCATGTTCTAGACATGCTCTTACTTCGATGCAAAATACTCTCAACATGCTCAATACAAATTAGGGGTTTCTTCGTCAAATGAAAGCTAACAACATGCTGATTACATCATGTAAGTTAATTAGAGTTTGGTTGTTAGATCCTACCTCAAATCGGAGAAAGAATTTGAAACCCTAGAATGAAGAACAAGCTTGACAGCAGCTCACAAAAAGCTTGATATCTCCACGGATACCTAATAAAATTTGGGGCTTTCAGTCCCATTGGATAGATCTCGACGAGCTGATCAAGATACTATATTTACAAGTCTCAATTGGTTAAGGGTACCTACCTTAATCGACGGATTAAAGGGCTGGAGATGAAGAACGACGAACTACCAACACCCTCCACCAAAAAGACGAATGCTCCCAGATTTGGACTCCTCGTCGGCTGACCTAGCTACCAAATGAAACTAGAGTCGAAGAGCTACATTTCTATAGGTCATGGGGTTTCTGGAGTCTTCGGAGTTGGGAGTATTGGGCGCTACAAGTTTCATGTTTAGAAACGACGCCGGAATCCTTGACTCGACCAAATCTATGTCGGCAGCACGTTTTAGGGCTAGGTTTACCTCAAATTGATTGAGGGTAAATGTTTCTTACCTCGTGGCCTTCCATTTGCCCTTGATTTCAGATCATTTGGTTGAGTAATAAGGTCGAATTTCACGTTTTAAGTTACGATTAGGTAAAGGGTAGGTGGAAGTCAAATTCAGGATTAATCCTCCAATTAGACAAGGTTACGTAATTAATTTGGGTCAAGTCCAGAAGACAAAATTGCTATAAAAATGATCTTTTACCCAATTACTATTTTTACAGATTTTTCTAAGGTAGTTGAATTTTATAGGTTCTATTTTCTAATGAATTAAATATTAATATTTTGAAATTCAAACATTAATTCATTTTAATTCAATTTTTAATTAATAAAAGCTCAATAAAACTTAATAAATAATCGGGGTATTACACGCTCCCCTACTTAAAGAATTTGGTCCTCCAAATTCACTGCACTATATATGGAAGGTAGGGAAAAGATAGATCACCTAGAATAGGTCGGGATACCGCTTCCGCATAGTATCTTCTGATTCCCAAGTAGCTTCTTCGGTTCCACGCCGACTCCACTGAATCTTGACCATCGGTATAGACCGATTCCGGAGTTGCTACTGTTTCCGGTCTAGAATCTTGATAGGTCTTTCTTCATAAGTCAAATCTTCCTTTAACTCAAACTCCACATGTTGAATGATGTGAGTGGGATCGTACACATATTTCTGTAACATAGACACATGGAAAACATTGTGTACGCCAGATAACTGAGGCGGTAATGCCAGTCTGTAAGTAACTTCTCCCACTCTATCTAGGATCTCGAATGGACCAATATACCTCAGACTCAGCTTGCCATGAATGCCAAATCTTCGAATCCCTCTCGAAGGAGAGACTTTCAGAAACACATGCTCACCAACTTGAAATTCTAATGCTCTTCTCCTTGTGTCGGCATAACTCTTCTGTCTTGACTGAGCCACTTGTAACCGGTCTCGGATAACACGGATGTTCTATGACGACTCCGAAATAAGATCCGGTCCAAGCCATTGCTTCTCGCCCACCTCGTCCCAACACAACGGGGAACGACAGCTTCTTCCATACAAAGCTTCAAATGGAGCCATTTGTATGCTGGATTGGTAACTATTGTTGTAGGTGAATTCAATCAATGCCAAGTGATTACTCCAACTGCCTCCGAAATCAATCATGCAAGCTCGCAACATATCTTCCACTATCTGGTTGGTTCTTTCAGTCTGTCCATCTGTCTGTGGATGAAAAGCAGTACTGAAATTCAGACGAGTACCAAGAGACTCTTGTAGTCCCTTCCAGAAATGTGAAGTAAATCTCGGGTCTCTATCAGACACAATACTGACAGGTATACCATGGAGCCTTACCACTTTCTTCAAATATAAAGCAGCCAATACATCAACTGTCCACTTGGACTTAATGGGTACGAAATGAGCCGATTTTGTCAAGCGATCGACGATCACCCATATCGCATCAAATCCACCACGAGTCTTAGGTAGACCCATAATGAAATCCATGCCAATGCTTTCCCACTTCCATTGGGATATGTCGAGTGGTTTCAACTTTTCTGCCGGTCTGAAATGTTCAGCCTTAACTTGTTGACAAACCAGACATCTACTCACGAAATTTGCAATTTCCCTTTTCATATTTGGCCACCAAAAGGACCTTTTCAAATCCTTGAACATTTTAGTGCCTCCAGGATGAATAGTGTATTTGGATCTATGTGCTTCCTCCAGAATCTTGTTCTTTAACTCAGCTTCATCAGGTACACAAGTTCTACCCTGGAATAACAATCTTCCATCGTCAGCCACCATGAAGTCGGGTCTGCTGCTCAAACTTCCCTTGATCTCAACCAGCTCGGGATCATTATCTTGCAAGGATTTGATCACCATCCATAATTCGGGCTTAAGTTGAATCTGTGCAATTATAACCCGATCATTATCAACATTTAGATCCAGGCTAGCTAACTGTTCCAATAGCCTCCACTCTTGTAACATGAGACTTGATAATTTAGCCACAGGCTTCCGGCTTAATGCATCTGCCACCACATTGCCTTTACCGGGATGATATTCAATCGAGAAGTCGAAGTCCTTCAAGTACTCCAACCATCTTCTCTGCCTCATGTTAAGTTCTTTCTGAGAAAATAAATACTCAGACTCTTATGATCTGAAAATACTGTGAATGTTTCTCCATATCGGTGCATTGCATGACTTCAAAAATTCTCCCCATTTCGTGGAGCCAATGCTCGGTCTCATCGGGGTTAGTCGAACCAGCAAATCTTGGCGGGTTCATTCCTCGAAAGTTCCGGTATAAGTCATCGGTGCCATGACCCGCTGCTCCAACTTGAGCTACCTGATGTAACGCCTGAGTCAGGCCTTGAACCGTGCGCTGTAGGTTCCTCCATTCAGCACGATCAGCTGCCATCTACACGAGAAATATATTACTTAGGTCCAAAAAAAAAAAGATAATAACACGATTAAGGAATGAACATAACCCAAGTTTCTACCCAATCTCACCAGGTCAGGTTCTAGGCTTTAACAAGGTTAGAGGTCTAATGCACCTAAACACGACCAAAAACTCGGTACCTGGCGGAGCTAATTGGTCCGAAGACCACTCGCGTAAGTATGCGACCTTCCCGATAGGCGTAGCCTAACGTTCGGACAACACCTTTTGATTTACCGATTATTGGGATGCAATGCAAGAAAACCTAAACTTAGGGAACCTAGGAATATGAAACCTAGGGCTCTGATACCAACTAAAATGTCACGCCCCGACGCGGAATATCGGGACGTACAGTTAGAAAGGAGCTGGAAAGAGAGAGAACTAATCTAAATATATACAAATGCTAAGAAATGGAAATAACTTATTGACCATTAAACAAAACATAACTGGTACATAATCCTCAAATCAACTCAATACAACTGGGATAACAACTCTAAATCACAACTAACTTATACACTCAAAATATCACTCCTGCCCTTCCCCATCGGTAAGCGCGTCACCTGAAAAGCCTGGAAAGGGGGGAAACAACAACTATGAGCTAACGCTCAGTAGGAAATAACAGATAGGTATAAGTGATTAGCAGTTTAATTACATTTTCAAAATATCATGCTACAAAGGATAATGCAATAAAAGAGTAATGATGGTATAATGAAACAAAATTGAAAGATCTCGCAAGGTCACGAAATATAAAGGAACAGAATGGTAATACTTAAGAGGAATAACAAAGACAAGAATTTACTACAAGAGATAACGATAAACAGTTGGCCATATCAAGATAATTCAAGTCATGTCAAGCACGTGTGTAGTTTCATTTCCACGTCCAAGTAACAGCAAGTAAGTAACAACAAGTAGAGTATAGAACAGTGAAGAGTGGAAAGTGAAAAGTAGTAGAGAGTAGTAGAGAGTAGTGGCCAGTCCTAGATTTAACCCATGTCATAGTACTGGTGCCAAATGCCACACCTAGTCAATCACCTCCCCGGGGGTACACGTAGTGTTCGGGCGCTCCTCCTAGGACTAGACCGAGCCCTTAATTGTTTGCCAGGCATTGATTTCTTTGGATCAAAGATCCCACGAATCTAGACTTCCACAATTTATGGCCAGAATTCCAAGGTTTGAACCATGTAGCAATAACAATTTCAAGTAGGAAGGACATTCATTTCAGAATTTCAAGGTAAGCACAATCATCAAGAAGATTGAAAACCAAGTCACAATAAGAGTTAATCATGCTGCGCTACTGTAGTACAGTAGCTATCCAACAAGCTAATCAACATATTAATCCTAATTATGAAGTTAATATGTCAAAGATTATCCATTATCATTTGCATTAAGACAATTGCCAAAAGCTGATTCAAGATGATAAGGTAAAGGAACGAGCTTGTACAGGAAGGAAAAAGAATGCATTAACAGAGACTTAATTACACCATTAACCACTAATTATGTGGGTTTCTATTTAACCAATGTATACATTGCAATTAAGATGATGAATGACATGCTTTTACATCGTGATAGAACATAGGAACCAATGCAGTTTGAAAATCATAAGGCTCATGATTAGGTCACTGGTTCTTCAAAAGTATAGTTTTCAATTGGTCTAAGTTCAATGGGTCGATCCCCTAATGATCCAGATCGATCCACGGGTCGCAAAACGATGAAAACCGGGCTTCTGGTACATGGGTCGACCCCTGGGGTCGACCCCTGTAAAAATGGGGTCTGGCAGCTGAATGGGTCGACCCCTGGGGTCGACCCCAGCAAATTCTGAAGGATGGGTCGACCCCTTCATTCCTGCGCATGGGTCGACCCCTGGGGTCGACCCCCTTGCAGGGAGTGGATGGGTCGACCCCTAGGGTCGACCCTCGGGCCTGCTGGGCTGTCCAGAAAATGGGTCGACCCCTGGGGTCGACCCCTGCAAGAACAGCAACGAAAGATGACTCCGGAAAATACATGAACTCATCCAAATGAGGTCCAATTGAGTTAAAATCAAAACCACATGATCTAGGAATCCTAATAGACATTCTAGGGTCATGATACATGAGTTTAGAAACATGAATTTTCACAGAAATCAATTAAATCTCAACTTATACATGATAAATACATGAAAACCCTAGTTCCTGACCTACTTCTACTAAATCATGCAATTCTCTCAACATAAGCAATGAATTTTGGGGCTTCTTGCGTCAAAAGAAAGCTAACTCGATTATGAATCCAACCATGTATGATATGCTACATGAAGATCAGGTTACATGACTCAAAATTAGCCCGAAATCAAGATCTGACTTAAAGGAACACTATATGAATCATGTTCTAGACATGCTCTTACTTCGATGCAAAATACTCTCAACATGCTCAATACAAATTAGGGGTTTCTTCGTCAAATGAAAGCTAACAACATGCTGATTACATCATGTAAGTTAATTAGAGTTTGGTTGTTAGATCGTACCTCAAATCGGAGAAAGAATTCGAAACCCTAGAATGAAGAACAAGCTTGACAGCAGCTCACAAAAAGCTTGATATCTCCACGGATACCTAATGAAATTTGGGGCTTTCAGTCCCATTGGATAGATCTCGATGAGCTAATCAAGATACTATATTTACAAGTCTCAATTGGTTAAGGGTACCTACCTTAATCGATGGATTAAAGGGATGGAGATGAAGAACGACGAACTACCAACACCCTCCACCAAAACGACGAATGCTCCCAGATCTGGACTCCTCGTTGGCTGACCCAGCTACCAAATGAAACTAGAGTCGAAGAGCTACATTTCTATAGGTCATGGGGCTTCTGGAGCCTTCGGAGTTGGGAGTATTGGGCGCTACAAGTTTCGTGTTTAGAAACGGCGTCGGAATCCTTGACTCGACCAAATCTATGTCGGCAGCACGTTTTAGGGCTAGGTTTACCTCAAATTGATTGAGGTTAAATGTTCCTTACCTCGTGGCCTTCCATTTGCCATTGATTTCAGATCATTTTGTTGAGTAATAAGGTCGAATTTCACGTTTTAAGTTACGATTAGGTAAAGGGTAGGTGGAAGTCAAATTCAGGATTAATCCTCCAATTAGACAAGGTTACGCAATTAATTTGGTTCAAGTCCAGAAGACAAAATTGCTATAAAAATGATCTTTTACCCAATTACTATTTTTACAGATTTTTCTAAGGTAGTTGAATTTTATAGGTTCTATTTTCTAATGAATTAAATATTAATATTTCGAAATTCAAACATTAATTCATTTTAATTCAATTTTTAATTAATAAAAGCTCAATAAAACTTAATAAATAATCGGGGTATTACACATAACATGATGCACGTATATTTGGAGGTGTATGTGGATGACTTATTAGTGAAATCAAAGACTAGGGCAGAACATCCAAAAGTTCTAGCTAAGGTGTTGCAAAGATCGAGGGAATTCAATTTGAAAATGAATCTGAAGAAGTGTGAATTTGGTGTTTCATCGGGAAAGTTGCTTGGCTTCATTATGAGCAAGAGGGGTATCGAGATAGATCCTAATAAGGCTAAGGCAATCAGGGAGATGCCCCCTCCGAGGATTCAAAGAGAAGTTTATGGTTTAATTGGGAGGTTGTAATTTATTCATCAGTTTGTGTCCCAGCATTCACAAAGGTGTAAACCTTTCTATGGGTTGACCAAACCAAGAACCGAGTTTTGTTGGGATTCCAAGTGTTAGGAAGCGTTTGAAGGACTGAAGGAATATTTAGCTAATCCACCCGTCCTGATACCACCCACGCCAGGCAAACCTATAATTCTTCATGTCTTAGTCCTGGATGACTCTGTGGGAGCTGTCCTGGCACAAGCCAATGAAGAGGGCAAGGAAAGGGCAACCTATTACTTGTGCAAACTTCTCAACCCTATGAGCGAAGGTACACAGCTATGGAGAAAACCTGTGCCGCCCTAGTTTGGGTGGTGCAGAAATTCAAACACTACTTCCTGGCTCACGAAGTCCATTTGATTGCCCGAATGAATCTTATCAAGTTCCTTCTAGAAAACTATGCCCTTACTGATAGGTTAGCACGCTAGCAAAGCTTCCTATCCCAATTTGACATCACCTATGTTCAACAAAAGGTGATTAAAGGCTACTCCATCGTCGAGCATCTCGCTCACCATCCTCTCCCAAAATTTGATCCTGTCCAGTTAGAGTTTTCAGATGAGAAACTAATGTCCATCAACTAATCGGTTGATCGCATGTGGACATTACATTTTGATGGAGCTTTAAATTTCCAAGGGAGAGGTATTGGCATTGCCCTCCTGTCGCCTGAAGGTGTCACCATCCCGCAGGCATATCAGCTCGCATTCCCAGTCACCAACAACAAAGCTGAATATGAGGCTCTTCTAGCTGGACTAGAAGCCGCCCATTCTATTGGTGTCACCGAACTGTGAATTGTAGGTGACAGTCAACTTGTTCTCCACCAGGTACTCACCAAATACCACACCCTTGATCCCAAACTCAAGCCCTATCAGAGATCACTTCTGTTTATGCCAAACTGTTCACCAAGTTGATCTTTGTTCATGTCCCTCGTGACCAGAATATTCTGGACGATGCCCTTGCCTCGTTGACATCATCTTTAAAGTTCCCTCTAGGTAGATGGTTTGAGTTTATTGCCATCTACAGGCATCTCACCCCTGTTGTCCAAGATGTTTCCTTCCTAAGGATTAAGAAAGAATTGTCAAGAAAGGTCCAAGAGGGAGAAATCATTGAGAAGAGGGAAATCATGTTGGCAGAATTGGAAGAAGAATTGACTGACAGGAGAAACCATGGTTTTATGAAAGTCAAATACTACAAGGATCAGTCCTACCCCGAAGAAGCAACATCGGAGGATAAGAAAGTAATACGGAGAGTGGCCCAAAAATACACATTGGTTGGAGGAGTGTTGTATAGGAGAAGCCTCACTGGTGTTCTTCTAAGATGTCTTGATGACGATGAGATCTGAAAGTGTGTCGAGAAAGCACACTCAGGTGTGTGCGGTGGTCATGTAATGTCACGCCCCGAGCCGATAGTAGCGGAACATGTTATTTGCTCAGAATGTGACAGTTAAATAGTTGTGTCAATCAGAGCAAACACATGAGACCAAAATTGACAAAGTAAATTTTATTGATATAAGCTTGTCATTACAACTTTTTGACTAAACTTGTTGTTACAACTTATTGACTCAATTACAACATAGAAGAAAAGGAAAAGGACGACACACTGACAGGACTATGACATGACAAACCAGATAGAAGACACCATACTAGACTCAAGAAAAGTAACGGATATGGGTCATCTAGTTTCCAGAGCTTTCTTGCACACTTGCCCTTCCCATTTGAGTCTCGGTCTCAATAGCCACCTGATTACTTGAAAAATGTTGGAATAAAACTGGGTGAGTGCATGCTCAGTAGGAATTATATCTCAAGAATAAGCTTGCTTTAAGTAAATTACATGTTACAAGAAAATGAAAGTATGGCTATGCATGAATGATCGCAAGATGAAATAGAATATATATATCCATCGAGCAAACTATGGAATTACTAGCAAAAGGAATAAGCAAAGCTTCAAGGGATTATCAAGCATGTAATAATTGTATAATGTCACGAGATAGTGGCTATTTAAAGTTCTAGTAAGTACTACGTCGAGTCAAGTACGTCAAGTAATGTCATGTATTGTCACGAGAGAGAGAATGGGGAATGCCATTAAATCAAGAACGACAAGTACTTCGGTGCAATGTCACACCATGATCAATCAACTCTCATGGGCACAAGTACTTTTGGGTGCTCCTCCTAGGACCAGATCGGGCCCTATATGCGCCAGCATTGAGTCATGGATATATTCTTAGACATCCACAATAGTTTATAGCCAATAGAGTTCCAAAGGAATAAGCCATTGTAGGATGATAAGGTAGATTTTAGGAGTTTCCAGGATAGAACTTGAACAAGGAAGACATACTGATAAATCACATGAAAATCGAGACATATCATAAAACTGGGTAATTGACGTCCACTCAGTCGCCATCAATTCCAGAAACAACATCCACTATATGGTCGCTCAGTCCTGTGAACAGTACAGGAACGATGAATTAGTGACACATCAAGCGGTCGCTCATTCAGAATTAGCGTCCAGAATCTGGGCGCTAAAACAGAAATCTGTGCCACTCTCCTGGTCGCCAATTCCTTTTGACGTCCAAGTCCTGGTCGCAGTTTCCATACAAGAAACAAACTTCTCAAAAGAGGCCAAAATAGCACTCTATGAGGGCTAAGCATCACGTTTCTTCAAAGTGACGTGATAAGTACAGGTTTCAGGGATTTTAGGGTAAAAACCGTTCGGCTGCCTTGAGGGAATTCAAGGCTAACGTAGACTTACGGAGGTCTCAATGAAGAAAGTACTGGTCCAAAGGAAAGAATATCCCGTGGTGGGTCCAATCATCACCAAGAATTGAGTGTGTAATCGATAGAAACAAAACAGAGACTCCATCTACGGATATGATATGAGAGTGTCAATAGACTCGCGATATGGGCTAGAAAATCGATAAAAATTGTGATAGCAAGAATCTACGTCCAGACAGGTAGGCGCTAAATCAGAAATTTGCGCCTATAGCCTAGTTGCCAAAACAATATACTTAGTATTTTCCAAATACTTTTACAAGGAATAGCAACTCTTTAAAGAGGCGCTAATCAATAATTCATAATTATCAATTAAATATTTCAATTAATGGGCGACCTTCCAAGAAGGCGCCAAATCATGATATAGCGACCAGGTGATGGTCGTTAATTCTTATTTTCTGCTAAATTTCAATTTCTAAACAAATTATCAGGAATGTGCGCCTCTGTGGAGGGGCGCCAGTTTATGAATGAACACCTGCCCAAGTAGGTGCCATTTCACTTTATATACAAAGCTAAATACACAGGGCAGGTATGAAGGTAGACACAAATCACTGTTCATTTCTTATGAAATAGCATGAACAGTAGCACTATGAGATGTACATGGAATTTTTGAAAATTGAAGATATGAACATGTAGGGAAAAATAAGGAGACTCTAGAAACATGCACACAATAAATTTCACACATCAGGTTACATAGTTATTAAATTTTAAACATGGTTTATTTATTAATTCATTTTACAGGAAATAGCGACAATGTCTTGGTCGCACATTAATTTACGGCCAGAAGGCAGTCGCAGATTTAGGATCTGCGACCTTCTACGCTGTCGTTCATTAATAGGCGGCCAGTACTCGATCGCTATTTTTATATTCAATAGGGATTCCATAAAACTACGTAAAATTGATGAGCAGGAGATACGAAATCATGATAATTATTTTATATGCATGCACTTCACTTATATTATAGGTTTGTGCTTCAGTTTTCGAGAAAACCTACCTTGTGTGGTTGATCGAGACAACTACGGAAAAGAGATAAGGAAATAATAAGAGTAACTGCAGCCGCAGCAACTCGACAGCAGCAACTATAGCAATATGAGGAAGAAGATGCACTTCTTCACGTGTGTGGATGACAAGTGAGGAAAAAAAACAATTGCAGCAGTAACAACACGTGAATGGATGAAGAATAAGCTTGCTACGGCAGCCACTATAGCCGAAGGAATAAGCAGTCCATGCTCAAAATAGCAAGGAAGAAAGAGGATCTTCCTTCCGTTCATGGCAGCAGATGCAGGAGGAAGACACCGAGGGCAAAGTCAACGTAAGGATGCAGAACGAGCAGTAGCGATAGCCGGAGCTCGTTCAAGAGGGGGTTATATTTATAGTGTTTGTGGTTCTAGGCTTCCCAATGGGATATAAATTCTCACGTAGCAATCCTACTTTGTTAAAACCTTCCTATGCTAATATTTTCTTTCGCAAACCATAGCCACTTTCCTGATTGGAATAAAAACCCTAAGGGCTCATGCAAGGTTCAAACGTAATAAGGCTTTTGTGTTAACAAAAGGTCCTATTTATGTAGCTATTATGTATATATCCTTAAGCACCTTTTTGCTTAGCCATAAGGCCCACTAGCCTTAAGGCACTTCATACTCTTGTGTATGTGAGACCCATTTGACTACTGTGTTGGCGATTAATAGCGCTTACACGTGAAGAGTAGTCTAGGCGGTATTATTATTGTTATGAGGCTCAAGCCCACTAACTATTAAAAACCCCTTTTACTCATTTAGTCCATCGTAAGGCCTGTTAATTTAATTAGGCTAATCTTAAATAGTTTAAACTCTCAATTACTAATTCCATAATTAGGTCGGATATAATTATATAATATTATTATGACTTTCATCTTCTTAATTTTACCGTTGTCTTGGGTATCAGAGATAGGTTCGATCCGATTAAAGTCTTTCTTTTACCTTATAATGGGACATTCAATAGCCTGCCCCCTTTTTTGGGGTTTATCTTAGAGGTGAATAGTTGTATTTCTATTTATAATCTTACATTTTATTGATGCTTTATCTAGTTTGAGTCGCAAGAATATAGTCAATTTTACTACTCAATTATCTTTTAATTATTTATTTATATCTCTATTTCATAGTGGATAATTTAAATTTCTTTTGATGTAGAATTGTAATGAGATACTTTAATATCTAGATAATTATTCCTATTCTATCTTTTAAAATTTCCTGGGTGTTACACCCTCCCCCACTAAAAAAAATTTGGTCCCCAAATTCATCACGCTCTATTTAGGATGGGAAAGCTACTATTTACTATGATGCAAGAGAAGAGTCTAAGATGTACCAAATGAACTAAGAACTAATTTAAGATTAAGGATGAGGGATACCTTGCACAATTTCTTCTTTGGAAGGCCCGGCTTCTGCTAAAGCTTGAGCCTCTTCTTGGAGCTCCTGGTTTATGAGAGGGCATTTGGCTATCCTATGTTCAAGGCTTCCGCATCGTAGACATGCTCCCGTCTTTCGATAGTAAACCTCCGATTGATGGTTTAACCTACCACAATACTTACACTTTTCTTGAGATGGGTGTACAGAGCTACCCCACATTTCCCTTTCTTATACTTTTTACACTTTTGAGAACTACAACTTTTGTTTGGCCTCTTCTTGGTTGTGGTGAACTTCCTAGAATTAAAGGCTTGGTCCTTCCCTTCATCTCTCTCCACTAGGTTCTTCTCTTCCACCTGCTCTTTCTCTTCCACGGCCTTCTCTAACATTTGGACTCTCCGTACTAGTTTCGCATAAGCTTGTACATCCACAAGAACCATTTCGGGAACAAAGCTCGACTTAGACGCCTCCATTTTATGTTGGTTCCTGCAAGAACAATTGGGGAGATTGGTTATTGATTATGATGGTTAATAATGATGGAATTTAAGTATTTTATCCTTCTTTTAGAATTTAACCCCAAGCTCTACCCGAATCTCACAGAATTCCTATAGGATGACCGACGGGACAACTCAACCTACACTTAGACTTGATGACCTAAGGATTTGGAAAAGCCGAAGCTCTGATACCACCTCTATCACGTCCCGAGCCGATAGCAGTGGAACATGTCGTTTGCTCGGAACATGACAGTTAAATAGTCGTGTCAATCAGAGCAAACACATAAGACCAAAATTGACAAAGTAAATTTTATTGATATAAGCTTGTCATTACAACTTTTTGACTAAACTTGTTGTTACAACTTATTAACAGAATTACAACATAGAAAAAGGATGACACACTAATACGACTATGACATGACAAACTAAATAGAAGACACCATACTAGACTCAAGAAAAGTAACGGACACGGGTCATCTAGTTTCCAGAGCTCTCTTGCACACTTTCCCTTCCCATTTGAGTCTCGATCTCGATAGCCACCTGATTACCTGAAAAATATTAGAATAAAACTTGGTGAGCAAACACTCAGTAGGAATTATATCTCAAGAATAAGCTTGCTTTAAGAAAATTACATGTTATAAGAAAATGCAAGTATGGCTATGCATGAATGATCGCAAGATGAAACAGAATATATATATCCATCGAGCAAACTATGGAATTACTAGCAAAAGGAATAAGCAAAGCTTCAAGGGATTAAAGCACGTAATAATTGTATAATGTCACGAGATATTGGCTATTTAATGTTCTAGCAAGAACCATGTCGAGTCAAGTACGTCAAGTAATGTAGTGTATTGTCACGAGAGAGAGAATGTGGAATGCCATTAAATCTTGAACGACAAGTACTTCAGTGCAATGCCACACTGTGATCAATCAACTCCAATGGGCACAAGTACCTCCGGGTGCTCCTCCCAGGACCAGATCCAGCCCTATATGAGCTAGCATTGAGTCATGTATATATTCTTAGACATCCACTATAGTTTATAGCCAATAGAGTTCCAAAGGAATAAGCCATTGTAGGATGATAAGGTAGATTTTAGTAGTTTCCAGGACAGAACTTGAACAAGGAAGACATAGCAATAAGTCACATAAAAAATTGAGACATATCATGAAACTGGGTAATTGGCGTCCACTCAATCGCCATCAATTCCAGAAATAGCATCCAATGTATGGTCGCTCATTCCTGTGAACAGTACAGGCACAATGAATTAGCGACACATCAAGCAGTCGCTCATTCAGAATTAGCGTCCAGAATTTGTGCGCTAAAATAGTAATCTGCACCACTCTCCTGGTCGCCAATTCATTTTGGCGTCCAAGTCCGGGTCACAGTTTCCAGAAAGGAAACAGACTTCTCAAAAGAGGCCAGAACAGCACTCTATGAGGGCTAAGCATCACGTTTCTTTAGAGTGACATGATAAGTACGGGTTTCAGGGTTTTTAGGGTACAACCTGCTCTGTTGTCTTGAGGGAATCCAAGGCTAGCGTAGACTTACGGAGGTCTCAATGAAGAAAGTACCAGTCCAAAGGAAGGAATATCCCGTGGAGAGTCCAATCATCAACAAGAATTGAGTGTGTAATCGATAGAAACAAAACAGAGACTCCATCTACGGATATGAGATGAGAGTGTCAATAGACCCGCGATGTGGGCCAGGAAACTGATAAAAACTGCGAGAGCAAGAATCTGTGTCCAGACAGGTAGGCTCTAAATTAGAAATTTGCGCCTATAGCCCAGTCGCCAAAACAATATACTCAGTATTTTCAAAATACTTTTACATGGAATAGCGACTCTTTAAAGAGGCTCTAATGAATAATTCATAATTATCAATTAAATATTTCAAGTAATGGGCGACCTTCCAAGAAGGCGTCAGATCATGATATAGCGACCAGGCGATGGTCGTTAATTCTTATTTTCTGCTAAATTTCAATTTCTAAACAAATTATCAGGAATGTGCGCCTCTGTGGAGAGGCACCAGTTTATGAATGAATGCCTGTCCAAGTAGGCGCCATTACTCTTTATATACAAAGCTAAAGACACAGGGTAGGTATGAAGCTAGACACAAATCGCTGTTCATTTCTTATGAAATAGCATGAACAGTAGCACTATGAGATGTACATGGAATTTTTGAAAACTAAAGATATGAACATGTAGGGAAAATAAGGAGACTCTTGAAACATGCACATAGTAAATTTCATACATCAGGTTACATAGTTATTAAATTTTAAACATGGTTTATTTATTAATTCATATTATAGGAAATAGCGACAATGTCTTGGTCGCACATTAATTTGCAGCCAGAAGGTAGTCACAGATTAGGATCTGCGACCTTCTACTCGGTTGTTCATTAATAGGCGGCCAGTACTCAGTCGCTATTTTCACATTCAACATGGATTCCACAAAACTATGTAAAACTGATGTGCAGAAGATACGAAATCATGATAATTGCTTTATATGCATGCACTTCACTTATACTATAGGTTTGTGCTTCAATTCTTGAGAAAACCTACCTTGTATGGTCGATCGAGACGACGATGAAAAAGATATAAGGAAATAATAAGAGTAACTACAGCTGCAGCAACTACAACAATATGAGCAAGAAGATGCACTTCTTCACGTGTGTGGATGAGAGGGGAAGAGAAAAAACCAATTGTAGCAACAACAGCACACGAACGGATGAGGAATAAGCTTGCTACGGCAGCCACTACAGCCGAAGGAAGAAGCAGTCCACGCTCAAAATGGCAAGGAAGAAAAAGGATCTTCCTCCGTTCATGGTAGCAGGATGCAGGAGAAAGATGCCGAGGGCAATGTCGACACAAGGACGCAGAACGAGCAGTAGCGGTAACCGGAGTTGATTCGAGAGGGGGTTATATTTATAGAGTTTATGGTTCTTGGCTTCCTAATGGGATACAAGTTCCCACGTAGCAATCCTTCTGGGTTAAAACCTTCCTATGCTAATCTTTTCTTTCCCAAACCACAACCACTTTCCTGGTTGGAATAGAAACCCTAAGGCCTCATGCAAGGTTCGAACACAATACGGCTTTTGTGTTGACAAAAGTTCCTATTTATGTAGGTATTATGTATATATCGTTAAGCCCCTTTTGGCTTAGCCATAAGGCCCACTAGCCTTAAGGCACTTCATACTCTTGTGTATGTGAGACCCATTTGACTATTGGGTTGGTGATTAATAGCGCTTACACGTGAAGAGTAGTCTGGAGGATATTTATTATTACTACGAAGGCTCAAGCCCACTAACTATTAAAAACCCCTTTTACTCTTTTAGTCCATCGTAAGGCCTGTTAATTTAATTAGGCTAGTCTTAAATAGTTTAAACTCTTAATTACTAACTCCATAATTGGGTCAGATATAATTATATATTATTATTAGGACTTTCATCTTATTAATTTTACCGTTGTCTTGGGTATTAGAGACAAGTTCAATCAGGTTAAAGTCTTTCTTTTACCTTATAAGAGGTCATTCAATAGCCTACCCCATTTTTTGGGGTTTATCTTAGAAGTGAATAGTTGTATTTCTATTTATAATCTTACATTTTCTTGATGCTTTATCTAGTTTGAGTCGCAAGAATATAGTCGATTTTACTACTCAATTACCTTTTAATTATTTATTTATATCTCAATTTCATAGTGGATAATTTAAATTTCTTTTGATGTAGAATTGTAATGAGATACTTTAATATCTAGATAATTATTCCTATTCTATCTTTTGAAAGTTGTCAAGTGTTACACCCTCCCCTACTAAAAAGAATTTGGTCCCCAAATTCACCACGTTCTATTTAGGATGGGAAAGCTACTATTTACTATGATGCAAGAGAAGAGTCTAAGATGTACTGAATGGACAAAGAACTAATTTAAGATTAAGGATTGGGGTACCTTCCACAATTTCTTCTTTGACAGGCTCGGCTTCTGCTAAAGCTTGAGCCTCTATTTGGAGCTCCGGGTTTATGAGAGGGCATTTGACTATCCTATGTTCAAGGCTTCTGCATCGTAGGCATGCTCCCATCTTCTGATAGCAAACCTCTGATTGATGGTTTAACCTACCACAATACTTACACATTTCTTGAGATGGGTCTATAGGAGCTACCCCACATTTCCCTTTCTTACACTTTTTACACTTTTGAGAACTACAACTTTTGTTTGGCCTCCTCTTGGTTGTGGTGAACTTCCTAGAATTAAAGGCTTGGTCCTTCCCTTCATCTCTCTACACTAGGTTCTTCTCTTCCACCTGCTCTTTATCTTCCACGGTCTTCTCTAACATTTGGACTCTCCGTACTAGTTTCGCATAAGCTTGTACATCTACCAGTAACATTTTGGGAACAATGCTCGACTTAGACGCCTCCATTTTATTTAGGTTCCTGTAAGAACAATTGGGGAGATTGGTTATTGATTATGATGGTTAATAATGAGGGACTATAAGTATTTTATCCTTCTTTTAGAATTTAACCCCAAGATCTACCCGAATCTCACAGAATTCCTATAGGATGACCGACGGGACAACTCAACCTACACTTAGACTTGATGACCTAAGGATTGGGAAAAGCCAAAGCTCTGATACCACCTCTGTCGCGCCCCGAGCTAATAGTAGCAGAACGTGTCGTTTGCTCGGAACGTGGCAGTTAAACAGTCCTGTCAATCAGAGGAAACACATAAGACCAAAATTGATAAGTAAATTTTATTGATATAAGCTTGTCATTACAACTTTTTGACTAAACTTGTTGTTACAACTTATTAACTCAATTACAACATAGAAGAAAAGGAAAAGGACAACACACTAACAGGACTATGACATGACAAACTAGATAGAAGACACCATACTAGACTCAAGAAAAGTAATAGACACGGGTCATCTAGTTTCCAGAGCTCTCTTGCACACTTGCCCTTCCCATTTGAGTCTCGGCCTCGATAGCCACCTGATTACCTGAAAAATGCTGGAATAAAATTGGGTGAGCAAATGCTCAGTAGGAATTATATCTCAAGAATAAGCTTGCTTTAAGTAAATTACAAGTTACAAGGAAATGCAAGTATGGCTATGCATGAATGATCGCAAGATCAAATGGAATATATATATCTGTTGAGCAAACTATGGAATTACTAACAAAAGGAATAAGCAAAGCTTTAAGGGATTATCAAGCACGTAATAATTGTATAATGTCACGAGATATTGGCTATTTAAAGTTTTAGCAAGTACCACGTCGAGTCAAGTACGTCAAGGAATGCCATGTATTATCACGAGAGAGAGAATGTTGAATGCCATTAAATCTAGAACGACAAGTACTTCGGTGCAATATCACACCATGATCAATCAACTCCCATGGGCACAAGTACTTTCAGGTGCTCCTCGCAGGACCAGATCGGGCCCTATATGCGCCGACATTGAGTCATGTATATATTTTTAGACATCCACTATAGTTTATAACCAATAGAGTTCCAAAGGAATAAGACATTGTAGGATGATAAGGTGGATTTTAGGAGTTTCAAGGACAAAACTTGAACAAGGAAGACATACTGATAAATAACATGAAAAATTGAGACATATCATGAAACTGGATAATTGGCATCCACTCAATCGCCATCAATTCTAGACACAGCATCCTCTGTATGGTTGCTCATTCTTGTGAACAGTACAGGCACGATGAATTAGCGACACATCAAGCGGTCGCTCCTTCAAAATTAGCGTCCACAATCTGGGCGCTAAGACAGTAATCTGCGCCACTCTCCTGGTCACCAATTCCTTTTGGCGTCCAAGTCTTGGTCGCAGTTTCCAGACAAGAAATAGACTTCTCAAAAGAGGCCAGAATAGCACTCTATGAGGGCTAAGCATCTCGTTCTTCAGACTGACGTGATAAGTACGGGTTTCAGGATTTTTAGGGTACAACCTACTCGGCTGCCTTGAGGGAATCCAAAGCTAGCGTAGACTTACGAGGTCTCAATGAAGAAAGTACCGGTCCAAAGGAAGGAATATCTCATGGAGGGTCCAATCATCACCAAGAATTGAGTGTGTAATCGATAGAAACAAAACAGAGACTCCATCTACGGATGTGAGATGAGAGTGTCAATAGACCCATGATATGGGCCAGGAAACAGATAAAAACTGCGAGAGCAAGAATCTGCGTCAAGACAGGTAGGCGCTAAATCAGAAATTTGTGCCTATAGCCCAATCGCCAAAATAATATACTCAGTATTTTCCAAAAACTTTTACAGGGAATAGCGACTCTTTAAAGAGGCGCTAATCAATAATTCACAATTATCAATTAAATATTTCAAGTAATGGGTGACCTTCCAAAAAGGCGCCAGATCATGATATAGCGACCAGGTGATGGTCGTTAATTCTTATTTTATGCTAAATTTCAATTTCTAAACAAATTATCAGGAATCTGCACCTCTGTGGAGGGGTGCCAGTTTATGAATGAATGCCTACCCAAGCCGGCGCCATTTCTCTTTATATACAAAGCTAAATACACATGGCAGGTACGAAGCTAGACACAAATCATTATTCATTTCTTATGAAATAGCATGAACAGTAGCACTATGAGATCTATTTAAAAAATTTGAAAACTGAAGATATGAACATGTAGGGAAAAATAAGGATACTCTAGAAACATGCACATAGTAAATTTCACACATCAGGTTATATAGTTATTAAATTTTGAACATGGTTTATTTATTAATTCATATTACAGGAAATTGTGACAATGTCTTGGTCGCACATTAATTTATGGCCAGAAGGCAGTCGCCGATTCAGGATCTGTGACCTTCTACACGGTCGTTCACTAGTAGGCGGCCAGTACTCGGTCGCTATTTTCATATTCAATAGGGATTCCATAAAACTACGTAAAACTGATGAGTAGAAGATACGACATCATGATAATTGCTTTATATGCATGCACTTCACTTATACTATATGTTTGTGCTTTAGTTCTTGAAAAAACCTACCTTGTGTAGTTGATCGAGACGACATTGGAAAAGAGATAAGGAAATAATAAGAGTAATTGTAGTCGCAGCAACTCAACAGCAGCAACTACAGTAATATGAGGAAGAACATGCACTTCTTTACGTGTGTGGATGAGAGGCGAGAAAAAAAACAATTGCAGCAGGAACAACATGCGAATGGGTGAAGAATAAGCTTTCTACGACAGTCACTGCAGCTGAAGGAAGAAGCAGTCCATGCTCAAAATGGCAAGGAATAAAAAGGATCTTCCTTCCGTTCATGGCAGCAGGATGCAGGAGGAAGACGCCGAGGGCAACGTCAATACAAGGACGCAGAACGAGCAACAGTGGTAGTCGGAGCTCGTTCAAGAGGGGCTATATTTATAGAGTTTGTGGTTCTAGGCTTCCTAATGGGATATAAATTCCCACGTAGCAATCCGACTTGGTTAAAACCTTCCTATGCTAATCTTTTCTTTCCCAAACCGTAACCACTTTCATGGTTGGAATAAAAACTCTAAGGGCTCATGCAAGGTTCGAACGTAATAAGGCTTTTGTGTTGACAAAAGGTCCTATTTATGTAAGTATTATGTATATATCCTTAAGCCCCTTTTTGCTTAGCCATAAGGCCCACTAGCCTTAAGGCACTTCATACTCTTGTGTATGTGAGACCCATTTGACTATTGGGTTGGTGATTAATAGGGCTTACATGTGAAGAGTAGTCTAGAGGATATTTATTATTATTATGAAGGGTCAAGCCCACTAACTATTAAAAACCCATTTTACTCTTGTAGTCCATCATAAGGCTTGTTAATTTAATTAGGCTAGTCTTAAATAGTTTAAACTCTCAATTACTAATTCCATAATTGGGTCGATATAATTATATATTATTATTAGGACTTTCATCTTATAAATTTTATCGTTGTCTTGGGTATCAGAGACAGGTTCGATCGGGTTAAAGTCTTTCTTTTACCTTATAAGGGGACATTCAATAGCCTACCCCATTTTATGTGGTTTATCTTAGAGGTGAATAGTTGTATTTCTATTTATAATCTTACATTTTCTTGATGCTTTATCTAGTTTGAGTCGCAAGAATATAGTCGATTTTACTACTCAATTATCTTTTAATTATTTATTTATATCTCTATTTCATAGTGGATAATTTAAATTTCTTTTGATATAGAATTATAATGATATACTATAATATCTAGATAATTATTCCTATTCTATCTTTTGAAATTTGCCGGGCATTACATGTAGATAGCCAGATGCTTGCTAAGAAGATCCTTCGGCAAGGCTTTTACTGGCCCACCATGGAAGAGGATTGTGCTGTCTATGTCCGCAGGTGTGCTGAGTGTCAACTTCACACCAACAAATTTCATTCCCATTCCTCTTCACTCCATCCGATATCCTCCCCATGATCTTTCTCTATGTGGGCTTTCGACATCATCGGTCTTCTTGGAGATCCCAACTCCCTCACCAAGCAAAAATCTTTCATCCTTACTGCAATGGAATACTTCACCAAATGAGCTAAAGCCGAAGCTTGCGTGGAGATCAAAGCATCAACGATTTGCAAGTTCATCATGAAGAACATCATCGCCAGGTTCGGCATCCCAAGCACTATCATCACTGACAACGGGCCGCAATTCATTTCCCAAGACCTTCAGGACCTCTACAAAAGGTATGAGATTGCATTGCATCATTCATCACCTTATTATTCACAAGGTAATGGCCAGGCAGAGGCCACTAATAAAGCCTTGATTAAAATCATAAAGAAGACCTGTGAGTCTAATAAGTTCTCGGATTGGCCAGAAAAGCTTATCGAAGCTCTATGGGCCTACCGCACTTCAATCCGTACTCCCACTAGACAAACTCCATTCACCCATACTTATGGGATAGAGGCAGTAGTCCCATACGAGACTCTGATTCCTTCTCTCAGGGTACAATTGGACAAGGAACTTTCCACTGACGAACATCGTGATTCACTCCTTGCCTAATTGGAACTCTTAGATGAGAAGCGACTGGTCGCTGCCGAGCATGCACGCGTTTACCAAAATAGACTCACACGTTTCAACTCGTATCGTATGTCCCCTGTTGAGCTAAGAGAATTGAAGGAGCAGTTGCTGGAATTGCTAGAAAAAGGGTTTATTTGTCCGAGAACTTCCCCATTGGGTGCCCCTGTGCTTTTCGTAAGAAAGAAGGATGGTTCGTTGAGGCTTTGCATTGATTATCTCCAGTTGAACCAACTCACTATTAAGAACAAGTACCCATTACCGAGAATCGATGAATTATTTGATCAACTATCTGGAGCCCAGCATTTCGTAAAAATTGATCTTAGATCAAGGTATCATGAGTTAAGAATAAAGGATGAGGACATTTATAAAACGGCATTCCTTAGCAAGTATGGGCACTTTGAATTTGTTGTAATGCCGTTTGGACTAACAAATGCTCCTGTAGCTTTCATGCAGCTAATGAACAGTGTGCTCTGACCCTACCTAGATCGATGGGTTGTGATATTTATTGATGATATTCTTATATACTCCAAGAGTAAAGAGGAGCATGAGGAGCACTTGATAATGGCGTTGCAGATACTAAGGGATCATTAGTTATATGCCAAGTTCAATAAGTGTGAGTTTGGGCTACAAGAAGTATCCTTTCTGGGACATATTATTTCCAAAGATGGAATTTCGGTTGATCCTTCTAAGATAGAGGCGGTTCGGAATTGGGAAAGGCATGTAAATGCAATTGAGATCAAGAGTTTCTTAGGCCTAGAAGGTTACTATCAAAGGTTCATTAATGATTTCTCCAAGATTACGGTACCATTGACTGTGGTCAGAAGAGTGTGAGAAAAGTTTCCAAACTTTGAAGGAGTGTTTGACCACTGCCCCAGTATTGGCTTTGCCATCCGGAGAAGGAGGTTTTGAAGTATATACCGATGCATCAGGAATTGGCTTAGGTTGTGTGTTGATGCAGAGAGGGAAAGTGATAGCTTATTCTTCAGGCAGCTGAGGAAGCATGACGAGAATTACCATGTTCATGACCTGGAGCTAGCAGCAGTAGTGTTTGCTCTAAAGATTTGGAGACATTACTTATATGGAGAAACTTTCACAGTGTACTCTGATCATAAGAGCCTAAATGATGGGGACATCGAGGCAAGACCGTCCGCATTTTGTTTGCATTTATGTCTTTCATATTTGTATGTATACCCTTGTGTTATATGGGTACGTAATTGTAAGTCTTAGTGGATTTATATGTAAAATTCCCGTAGGCCCAAGCAAGGGGACCCTCACCCCTTTCCCATTGGTCCACCTAGATCATGTGGGGCTGGTCAAACCATCCTAGGTGGCCATCTAGAAGGTTTGAATGTCAATTGACCACATGGGAGACAAGTGGATTAAAAATTCAAAGGTAGGCTACCTACCTCACCTACCTTGTCCCCCCCATTAGAATTAATTAGGCATTTCATTTTTTTTATTTTATTTGGATCAAATATAAAGTCCCTTAAATGCCCCTCCAGATCCTAGATCTAAGGGTATTCATGGTCTTTTTTTATTTATTATATAAGTCATGTATTTCTATTATTCTAGAATTAATGAAAGTGAAAAAAGCATTGTACAAGAGCCCCCCCTTGTGAGAATTTCAACCCCCCTCTCTCTCCCCCTGGTTTTCTTCATCCCCAACCCCATTTCTAGAGTGGTATCCCTTCTATCATCTCTTCTCCACCTCCGGTAATCATCGGTGCCGCCGCCGCCGCCGTTCGTGCCGCCATCGAGCCGCCGCGAAGCTATCTTCGGTATTCTGTCCATCCGGGATAGAAGTGTCTTCCCCAAATTTCTGCTCCCACCTCCTCTGGAGCTGAAATTTTTAGGAGTGGTTCCCCTCTCGAACCCCTATCTTCACAAAATATTGCAAGCCAAAATTCCTTATTTTGCTATTTTCCCATTTTCGGTCTTCAGGTCATCCCAGATCTACCAGGTTTCTATCTACAGTGACAGCAATCCTGAGTTTTCCAGATCCCGACCACTTTTTGATTTTCTCAGGAGCTCCCCATTTTATTGGAAGTTCTTTCCACCTTCCTCTATCACCACAAATTTTCTTGATTTTTGGTTTACCCTCCACATATTTTCTAAAATTCATCCAAGTTCCCAAATCTGTTCTGTCTACTTCAGTCCATATCCGACCCACTGCCAGTATACAATTTCTATAAAATTCAATTCTCCACAAAACCTTTCACAAAAAATATACCGATTTCCTCTCTTGAACCTCCACAACTTTTCTGAAGAACCCAACTTCAAATTCGGAGGCCTACCTATTAGTCAATGCCAACTCTCAGGAAAGTTCCCTGCTGATCTGAGATTTCGGCCACTGTGCAACAGCAGCTTGGAAATTCGGTCAAGGCCAGATCTAGAGCACTTCATTTTTTCTCTCTGGTTTTAGATCAAAGTATTTCGAGTTAGATTTCCAATGGCACCAGTTTCGTGTCGATCCGACATCGGGGCTGATCGCAGCGTCCGTTCTCGCCAGGTCGCGCGTCTGAAAACAGCAAGTGCAGATCCGTGGGAAGCTTTTCCGACCGGTGCCGATCGGAGCCACCCGGTCTCCGACCGGCGAACTAGTGTGCCGCCATCCCGGGGAGCGCTTCCCCAAGCGTCTCCACTACAGCGGTGTCGCCCAGTCCCACATGGCCCCTCCGACCAGCACGTGGGCCCCACGGTCGCGAGTACGTGTGCTGCCGACGCTACGCGAGAAGCCGCCCGTCAACCCGAAATCGGTCCTCCCGGACCCACTTGTGTAGCCCTTTACCTCCCTGCGTGGAGTGGGCAGTGATTCATTACTGTAACAATCGTGTATTATTGTTCCGGGAGTACGCGTTTCGGCCGAGTCCGTCTTCCCCACACCGAGCGCGTGGAGGTATCGTATTCGCTCCTACGCTTGGCATTTTGCTTTATTTCATATATGCTTTATATGCCGCTGCTAGAGAGCATGTTTTAGGATCTAGCTCGCTATATTTTTTTTATCACCGCTGCTGCCAGAGAGAGTGTGACCGTCCCGTGACCCGATCCGGGCACAAGAGAGAGCCGACCACCCTAGCTAACTGCCGGTTTCTCAACCGCGCACGTCCGACGCTTCCCTTGCTAAGGGACAATCACGAGCTCACCTAGAGTCCGAGGATCACATATCATTTCGGAGTCGAGTCCGTGGTCCGTCCCACATCAATATGGTATCAGAGCGAGTTTGAGTCTAGGGTGTCCAAAATAAAAAAAAAGAGTGTCATTTAAGTCTAAGTGTCTAAGTCGGTCTTAGGAGTTGCATTTGCATACCATTAGTCGGTATATAAAAAGGTGTTGTTCGAACGTTAGGCTACGCCTATCGGGAAGGTCGCACACTTGCGCGAGTGATCTTCGGATCGATTAACTCCGCCCCGTACCGAGTCTTGGTGTCTTGTCCTTAGTGTGCATGCATCCCAACCTTGCATAGTCGGTCTAGTGTCATGTCCAAATGGCCTTGCCTATCCATTCCTAGGGATCCATTCCCACATTTTGGCAAATATGGCCAACCCATGCCAACCCGTCCAAGGTGATAGGTCCGTGTCTGAGTACATTCGGGACTATCATAAGTATTGGTTGGAATATGGCTTGGGAGAAGAGAGCACCACGACTGCCTTTCAGTTTCGGAGAGGTTTGCGGCTTTACTTTCGATTCCAATGTCTTGGCCGCGATGCATTCTCTCTGGCGTAGTCCTATAAGGTCGCTCTGGAGGTCAAGCCATTTGAGTCTCAATTTAATGACGACCTACAGCGAGCCGATGCTACCCTGGCTGCCCTTCGACAAACATCTACCTCCCAACCAAGTCCCGAGACGATCGGACTACCTACCCCATTGCCTTTACCACCCGTGAGTGCTCCATCACCACCCTCTATGTCCAAACGTGATTCGGAACCATCTCATTTGGAGCCACCAAGGCCCGAGCCACCCGTATTTCTAACGGGTACACTATACATCGTCGGGCCGCTTTTTAGTTGGCTCAAGGATGGCTTGGTCCCACCTCTCTTTCCATCCATGGACCCCATCCTACCTATAGTGCCGGTCAACTCATTCCATACCACATTTCGATCTAGTCACCATGTTGACACATTGGACGATCTTGTCATGGGATTAGATTCACAATAGAAGTTGACGCATCTTTTGGCGCGAGGCTTTGACCAACCTGCTAGTCTTAGCTTCACCCATCCGGCCTTCGGGTCCATTAGCTCCGAGTGCACCGTGGGTTGTGTCACCACGGAGGTTCTTCTACTTCTCCAGCTACCGGACGAGCCCGAATTCATACCCTTTTGTCCGAGGGAGGAATCATACTTCTTGTCTACGATCCCCGTCCCACCCGTCACAATTCAAGAAGGTGACTATCCACACCTTCAAAACTTCTACACGTGGGACCGTGACTTGTGGGAACCCACCACAAGGGGTCATACCTTCTTTGATCCCTTTGACCCATTCCCTAGTGGACCCTTAGACCCTCCATATATACTTCACTTCTTAGAGGGAGTCCACTATCACACTCGTACCCCACGGGTCGGGTCATCTACACCCACCAAGCCCGTACACCTACAAGATACACCATCATCTAGGGGAAATACTCTTGGTCCTCCCACATCTACATCCCATATGCATGCATGGCCCACCATAGGAGGTCTAGGATTTCCGCATGATGTCAACCACCGGTTACGTCAGATGCATGCATGGCACACGTTCGGGTGTCCTGGTCCGCCGTCATCCATGTACGGGTCGGACTAACATTAGGTGTGTCTAGGGTCATAGTTGAGTCAATGTACTTTTCTTTGTGTGGTTTGTTTTGTGTGGTTTGTTTGCATGGTTTGTGTGTCATTTGTTTGCCTACATGTGTCTTGTGTAAGCTCGTTGTCGATCTCTTATGAGTAAGAGGTGAGTGGACTTGCTCGATGAGTATGGGATCAGTTCTACATCTATACCCGGATCAGTCACCTACAGGGACCCAACGATGATTCCTCGTGAGTCTTCGAGCCGCCTCCTCCCCTTTTGAGAGTGCCCCACCCGGAGTGTCCACCTCTAGCCCACAGCAGTTTGTGCATATCGAGTATATATGGAATGAGCAGGTGACGGTCACTTGGAGTGGAGCATATCCGCGTTACTTGGCACGGTGACGGATCCGCCGGAGTACTCGAGCATCCATACCCCTACTCGACGGGGTCGAGTTCTTCCCACCCTGGGAGAATTGATGGGGACATCGAGGCAAGACCGTCCGCATTTTGTTTGCATTTATGTCCTTTCATATTTGTATGTATACCCTTGTGTTATATGAGTACGCAATTGTAAGTCTTAGTGGGTTTATATGTAAAATTCCCGTACGCCCAAGCAAGGGGACCCTCACCCCTTTCCCATTGGTCCACCTAGACCATGTGGGGCTGGTCAAACCATCCTAGGTGGCCATCTAGAAGGTTTGAATGTCAATTGACCACATGGGAGACAAGTGGATTAAAAATTCAAAGGTAGGCTACCAACCTCACCTACCTTGTCCCCCCCATTAGAATTAATTAGGCATTTCATTTTTTTTATTTTATTTGGATCAAATATGAAGTCCCTTAAATGCCCCTCCAGATCCTAGATCTAAGGGTATTCATGGTCTTTTTTATTTATTATATAAGTCATGTATTTCTATTATTCTAGAATTAATGAAAGTGAAAAAGTATTGTGCAAGAGCCCCCCTTGTGAGAATTTCGACCCCCCCTCTCTCTCCCCCTGGTTTTCTTCATCTCCAACCCCATTTCTAGAGTGGTATCCCTTCTATCATCTCTTCTCCACCTCTGGTAATCATCGGTGCCGCCGTCGCCGCCGTTCGTGCCGCCATCGAGCAGCCGCGAAGCTATCTTTGGTATTCTGTCCATCCAGGATAGAAGGATCTTCCCCAAATTTCTGCTCCCACCTCCCACCTCCTCTGGAGCTAAAATTTTCAAGAGTGGTTCCCCTCTCGAACCCCTATCTCCACAAAAAATTTCAAGCCAAAATTCCTTCTTTTGCTATTTTCCCATTTTCGGTCTTCAGGTCATCCTAGATCTGCCAGGTTTCTATCTACAGTGACAGCAACCCTGAGTTTTCCTGATGCCGACCACTTTTTGATTTTCCCAGGCGCTCCCAATTTCATTGTAAGTTCTGTCCACCTTCCTCTATCACCACGAATTTTCTTGATTTTTGGTTTGCTTCAACATATTTTCTAAAATTCATCCAATTTCCCAAATCTATTCTGTCTGCTTCAGTCCAGATCCGACCCACCGCCAGTATAGAATTTCTGTAAAATTCAATTCTCCACAAAACCTTTCACAAAAAATATCCTCGATTTCCTCTCTTGAACCTCCACAACTTTTTTGAAGAACCCAACTTCATATTCGGAGGTCTACCTATCAGTCAACGCTAACGCTCAGGAAAGTTCCTTGCTGATCTGAGATTTCGGCCACTGTCCAACAGCAGCTTGGAAATTCGGTCAAGGCCATATCTAGAGCACTTCATTTTTTTTCTGGTCCTAGATCAAAGTATTTCAAGTTAGCTTTCCAACGGCACCAGTTTTGTGTTGATCCGACATCGGGGCTGATCGCAGCGTCCGTTCTCGCCGGGTCGCGCGTCTGAAAACAGCAAGTGCAGATCTGTGGGAAGCTTTTCCGACCGGTGCCGATCGGAGCCGCCCCGTCTCCGGTCGGCGAACCAGTGTGCCGCCATCCCGGGGAGCACTTCCCCAAGCATCCCCACTACAACAGTGTCGCTCGGTCCCACACGGCCCCACCGACCAGCACGTGGGCCCCACGGTCGCGAGTACGTGTGCTGCCGACGCTACGCGAGAAGCCGCCCGTCAACCCGAAATCGGTCCTCCCGGACCCACTTGTGTAGCCCTTTTCCTCCCTGCGTGGAGTGGGCAGTGATTCATTACTGTAACAATCGTGTATTATTGTTCCGGGAGTACGCGTTTCGGCCGGGTCCGTCTTCCCCACGCCGAGCGCGTGGAGGTAGCGTATTCGCTCCTACGCTTGGCATTTTGCTTTATTTCATATATGCTTTATATGTCGCTGCTAGAGAGCATGTTTTAGGATCTAGCTCGCTATATTTTTTTTTATCACCGCTGCTGCGAGAGAGAGCGTGACCGTCCCGTGACCCGATCCGGGCACAAGAGAGAGCCGACCACCCTAGCTCACTGCCGGTTTCTCAACCGGCACGTCCGACGCTTCCCTCGCTAAGGGACAATCACGAGCTCACCTAGAGTCCGAGGATCACATATCATTTCGGAGTCGAGTCCGTGGTCCGTCGCGCATCACTAAAATATTTATTCTCTCAGGAGGAACTGAATATGAGACAGAGAAGGTAGATAGAGTATTTAAAGGATTTCGACTTCTCGATTGAGTATCATCTTGAAAAGGGGAATGTTGTGGCAGATGCTTTGAGCAGAAAGTCGATGGCCAGATTAGCAAGTTTGATGCTTCAAGAATGGAGGTTGTTAGAGCAATTTGCAAGTTTAGATCTTGATGTCGTAGAGAAAAAAGATTGGATTATGATTGCTCATGTCCAGCTTCATTCAGAGTTGTTAAAAGAGATTAAGCAACAACAGGTTAATGATCTGTTGCTAGTAGAAATTAGAGAGCGGATGGCTAATCGACCTGACTTAATGTTTGCCGATGATGATAGATTGTTGTACCGTGGTAGGACTTGTGTCCCTGATTCCGTGGAGGTGAAGAAAAAAATTCTGGAGGAAGCTCATAGGTCCAAGTATACAATTCATCTAGGAGCCACAAAGATGTATCAAGATTTGAAGAGGACCTTTTGCTCGCCGAATATGAAAAGAGAAGTGGCTGAATTTGTAAACAGATGTTTAGCATGTCAGCATGTCAATGCCGAACATTTTAGGCCTGCTGTAAAGTTAAAACCTCTCGAAATACAACAATGGAAGTGGGAGAGTGTCTGTATGGATTTTATCATGGGCTTACCTAGAACTCGTAATAGTTTTGATGCAATTTGGGTGATTATTGATCGTTTGACCAAGTCCGCGCACTTTCTGCCCATTAAATCTAAGTGGACTGTGGATGTTTTGGCTACCTTGTATATGAAGGAAATAGTGAGGTTGCATGGAGTTCCTGTATCCATCATATCTGACAGAGACCCCAGGTTTACCTCTCACTTTTGGAAAGGTCTACTAGCATCCATGGGAACTCGTCTGAACTTTAGTACTACTTTTCACCCTCAGACGGACGGACAGACTGAGAGGACTAATCAGATTGTTGAAGACATGCTGAGGGCCTGCATGATCGACTTTGGAGGTAGTTGGCATGAATATTTGCCTTTGATCGAATTTGCCTACAATAACAGTTGCCAATCCAATATTCAGATGGGACCATTTGAGGCTTTGTATGGCAGAAACTGTAGGTCTCCTCTTTATTGTGAAGAGATCGGTGAGAAGCAATGGCTCGGACCAGATCTTGTTTCAGAGTCATCCAAGAATATTCAAGTCATTAGAAACTGTTTGAAGATTGCTCAATCCAGGCAGAAGAGCTATGCTGATAGCAGAAGAAGAGATTTGGAGTTTTAGGTCAGTGAGCATGTGTTTCTAAAAGTTTCACCTTCAAGAGGAATTCGAAGATTTGGAATCCGAGGTAAGTTGAGCCCAAGGTTTGTTGGCCCGTTCAAAATATTGGAAAGGGTAGGCGAAGTTGCCTATAGGCTAGAATTATGACCTCAGTTATCGGGCATTCATAATGTCTTCCACGTGTCTATGCTGCGGAAGTATGTATACGACCCTTCGCATATCATCCAACATACAGACTTGGAGCTTAAGGAGGATCTATTCTACGAAGAAAAGCCTATCAAGATTTTACACTACAAGCAGCAACAACTCAGGAATCGATCCATTCTGATGGTCAAGATCCAGTGGAGTCGACGTGGAACTGAAGAAGCCACTAGGAATCTTAAGAAGTGATTAGGAAGTTATATCCCGATTTATTCTAAGTTCGGTATTTGTTATCTTCGTTAGACAGATTTGATGAATTTGGAGGACCAAATTCCTTAAGTGGGGGAGGGTGTAGCATTCTGAATTTTATATCGAATATCACCATATTATTTTATTATATTACTATTTTATTCTTGGCCCAAATTATAAAAATTTAATAAAAATATGGAAAAATATGTATCCTATGTAAAACATTATTTCCAACCACTTTGTCTTAAGAAGTGAGCCCAGAATAAAATTGGATTAGGCCTAATTTCAACATTTAGGCTAGAAATCGTAGTTTTGGGAAGAACAACATAAACAGCTAAATTAGACCTTAATTCTTTCCCTAATGGGCTCTAATCGAAGCCAAACCCTAGCCCAACCCTGTAGAGCGACTCTTTCTCAAAAACCCTAACCCTAGATGTCTCAATTTGGCGCGGTGGCGGGGGATTTGATCTATCCCTAATTTCTCCCCATTTTTCACTCTTTGGACTCTTGGGTCGAATTCGATCTCTAGAGGCTTCAATAGGGTCTATAAATAGAGGGCTTCGACCACTGGTGACCCTCATTTGATTGTTTGGCAGGTAGCATGATCGATCGTGGCCGGACCTGGGTTAATTAGGGCGTTCCGGTGGCGGCGTGTTTTAGGGTTCCGACGACCTTTGTCTCTTCCTCCTTTCATTGATTAAAGGTAGATTTCTCTTAGGCTAAACGTTAACTAAAGCATGCCATCTTGTAGATCTCGAAGTAAGCTTTCTATTGAACCTATTTTGCCCAATTTATGACCATATCATTCGTATTCGTCATTTTAACTCATTTTAATCATGGGTATCTAGATTCTTCGTCCTTAGTTACTTTCACTCTAAGATCATGATCGCCTTAATTGGATTCTAATTAAAATATATCATGCTATGCTACGTCGAGAGCTTTTTCAAATGATCATAGTTTGCCCAAATTTCGTCTAGTGTATCCCTCGTATTCGAGGTTTTACTTAAAAACAGTCGGGGTTCACCGTCGACGGAACTCGGTATATGAAACGGTCGTATCAGTGACCGCTTGGCGAAGAAACAGTTCTACGATAGACCATCAGACGTCCAATTTTTTCAAAAAAAGAAAAAAATATTTTTATTATTAATGAAGCGGTCCTTTCCTTGACTGTTTGTTCCATGTAGTGGTCTCCCACCTGACCGTTTTCTGACCTCATACAATAAAAGTAAAGGTTGTTTTCTACGTTTTGACTGATTACTTAGCCAGTGCCTAGCATGTTTATTTGACTAATAATGGTGCATGAACGTACTATTAACTGGGAATAATAAGAATTGGAATTAAATCTTATCATCCTCATGATTATTTCTTTCTTGATTATCATTCTTAAGCTATCATGTGAAACATGTGTAGAATAACCAAGTTTGGTCAATATAAATAATTTTTGCCACTTATATATCTCTAAAAATTGTTCATAATGTTATGTTTGACAGTCATGCTACTCCGATGGTACTGGCTGACTGCACCGTTCATGTTTTCCGTGATTTCTAAGCCTTAATCTTGTAATAGTTGGGACTCTCCACCGGATATTCCTTCCGTTGGACTAGGACCACTATTACAAGGCCTCCGTAAGACCCCGCGAGCCTGGGATTCTCACTAGGACACTGGGCAGGTTGTACCCTCAAGCATGTACCGATCGACTCGTGATTTCATGATGGGCAGACCAAGTTCGTATGGCCTTTCTATTTGGGGCTGAATGCGGTCATGCCCTAGACTGCTAACCAGTCCATGCGGTCCAACGATAGACCGTTTTGACCTTTTTGTGAGCCTGCTAGTAGCAGCCTCGTGTCTAACCCTTAGTTTCCCTTTGCGATTTCTATTGATCGCAAGCAGTTATTGATAGATTTTCTTTGTGTTTTGTGATGAAGCTAATTGATTGTGGTGTTCTCTAAGGCTATATTGATGGCTTATTGAGCCCTTCCTTCTCTTTTCTCCAAAGAAATCATGCTCTTAGGAATTTAGATTTTTGTGAGCTTAGCCTTGGAACTCTTGGCCATTATACTGGTGAATGTCTAGATTGGGATGTATGATCCATTTTTTCAATGCCAACGCATCATAATGGCCCGGTCTGGTCCTGGGAGGAGCGCCCGAAAGTACTTGTGTCCCGGGGAGTTTGTAATGACAAGGTGTGGCATTGCACCGTAGTGCATGACTAGCGTGATAATTCATGACATTCTACTTCACTCAATTACTTGAACCTTCTTGCGTAACACGACATGCGTGCTTGACATGGCCAATTTCACATGAGACTTTACTCTTGTTATACTTGCGATTATTCTTCATTACCATCTATCTTTTCCTTCTCTTATTTGTCATTTATTGCAAGTTTATGTGGTTATTTTGATTCTTTTATCACATTGTCATACATGATGAAATGATTAATCATTTAAACTTTGCCTGATCATAGAGATATAAAATCCTACTGAGCTCTCGCTCACCCAGTTTTCCAATCCTTTTTAGGTAGCACGGGTGAAGATTTGCAAACCGATGGGGATGGGAACGAGTAAACATGGAGCAAGCCTTCTAGTTGTGTTATAAGTCCTGGTCTAGTTAAATGTCGAGTCGTGTTGACTCAGGATCTATGTAGTTTTCTTTTCTTTTTAGTCATTGTAGTAGTTAGAAAAGTCCACGACATGTCGTTGTAATAAGCACATTTCATTTTTTATCAATAAAGTTTAGTCGGTGAATATGATTATTGGCCTCTTAATATTTGGTCTCTTGTGGCAATGAATGCTCTGATTGACATGAATGTTATAACTACTGCGTTCCTATTTTCCGCGTCGGGGCGTGACACCCTCAAGCTGAGCATAGATATCCATCATGCACAGCTTGCTGAGAAAAAAATGAAACACTTCTCTTGTCAATCCTTTCATAAGAATATCAGCTAGCGGATCTCCAGAATGAACATAAAGTACGTAGATTTGGCCTCCATTCAAGTTTTTTGGGATATAGTGCCTGTCTATTTCAATGTGCTCGGTTCTATCATGTTGGATTGGGTTCGTAGGGATGTTGATAGCTGCCTTGTTATCACAGTATAACTTCATAGGTGGTTCAACATTGATTCCCAGATCTTGGAACAAAATTTTCAACCACACTAATTCTGTGATTCCTTGTGCCATTGCCCTATATTCAGCTTCTGCACTAGATCTAGCAGAGACACTTTGTTTCTTGCTTCGTCAAGTGACAAGATTTCCCCCTACCAAGGTGCAATACCTAGAAGTGGACTGTCGATCATCATGTGAACCTGCCCAATCAGCATCAGTGTAGCCTTCAATCTGTAGATGAGATTCCTTTTTGAACATTAAACCTCGTCCCAGTGTAGATTTCCAATAAGGCAGGATCCTCTCCACTGCTTTCATGTAAGAAGTGCGAGGGGCATGCATAAATTGACTTACCACGCCAATTGCATAACAAATATCAGGTTTGGTAAGTGTGATATAGTAATCTGCCAACCGGCTATTGATATCGACTCTTTTGTGTATCAGAAAGGAGTTCACCAACACTTGCACTCAAGCCATGGCCCACCTCAATGGGAGTAGCCACTGGCTTACAGCCCAATTTACTTGTCTCCTCGAGCAAATCGATGGTATATTTACGTTGACAAATGTAGATTCCTTTCTTGGATCTTGCCACTTCCACTTCCAAGAAATATTTCAGATTTCCAAGGTCTTTGATCTCAAATTCCTTGGCCAACTGTGCTTTCAGCAGTTGAATTTCATCTTCATTGTCACCCGTGAGAATCATATCATCAACATATACAATTAAGATAGCTACCTGACCATCCTTCCACTTGACAAACATTGTATTGTCTAGTGTTATCCAAAACCAACCATAGCACATCTGAACCGTTCGAACCATGCACGTGGAGATTGTTTCATTACGTATAACGCCTTATTTAGCCTTTGATGTGGGACGACTACGAGACCCGACTTGGACTTGTTGCGACCTTGGACTCTCTAGGATGACGCGAATAAAGAGTTGACCTGACCAGCAACAATACTATAATGCGCGGCACCTAAAGAGCTCCAGAAGAGGCGAACATGCCCCAAACAAAAAGTGCTAACTCACAGTCATCCCCGATGAGAGAAATGCGATGATCTCCATAGTTGAGTAACCGGCTTTGTGTCTCGGGTGGTCGACTCACTCTCGTGCTCGGAATGAGTCACGGGATGGGTTTCACTCTCACAACTCACAGCGGTGATGAATTTAACTAGCTAGGTATTAAACTACTCACATGCAGCAGGCAGTAAGAATTTATACTAGCTAAGTAAGTAAGACAAAGTGGGTGGCGAGTGTACCTCCACGCTCGGGGCGTGGGGAGGACTTCCCAGCCGAGAACCGTTACTCTCGGTACAAAAGACAAATTAATTACAGCAAGACAATTACGCCCCACTCCATGCAGGGAGGTAAAAGGTCACAACAGCAGTGCGGGAGTGCCATTCCGGGGTTGACGGGCAGCGTGTTGGTGGGTGTCGGCCGGTTGCGGGCTGCGACTCCGAAGTTGTAAATTCTGTCCGGTAGGATAGCAAGCACGGGTGCCCAAAGGGACGTCGATCTCCGGGAATCTTCTGAAGGCGGCGGTTCATCGGGACTTTGGCAGAGGGTCCCTAGTCGACCTCCGGGAGCGGCGGCCACTGGATCTGCTCCAACGTATTTCTCTGGGATTTATCCGGCAACCCCCTTTTCTGGTCTGGCTCGGAGCAGAAATGCGCGCCTCAACGAAAATGGCAGGTACGCCCAGATCCGATGTCGGATCGAGACTCGGTGGGTACCGTTGGAAAGAGGACTCAAAAATCTACGATATGCTGGAATTTCAATTCCATCCAATGGCTGGATTGGAAATGAAAATGACTATAAACTGACTGAGTTCTCTATCCCGGAACATAGAATCGATAGGGCAGAACAGGATCTGCCTGTTCAAGGGGTTTGATCGAAAATCAAATGAAGGATCTAGGACTTGGGTTTTTTAGGGTGGATATGGGGGAAGGGTGGTGGTCACGGAAATAATTTTTTTGTATTTTTCTAACAACGTTTGAGGGGTGGGAAAAATCGGCTACCACAGGCTATCTCGTAGATCTACACACAGGTAGACTGTGAGAAGGACAACAAATGGCTGGGAAAGGGCCTAAACGGACTCTGATCAGCCTAAAAATTAAACCGGGAATGGTGGATGATGGGAGGAACCTACCCAACGAAATCTCATCATGATCCGACGGTTGGATCTCCCGTACCAGCCCTTTTACCGAGCTGCTATCCAGGAACTCCGAATTTCGGGGCAGTAGGCCGGAGTTGATGTTGTGGCGGCTTAATGGCGACACGAACGGCGGCGGCGGTGGTCGATCACAACAGATAGAGGAAGAGGGTGAGAGGAAGAAAACTCAGAAATTTGGAGGATTCAGCCTTAGATCTAAAGAAGAGGGAGGAAGAATGGGAAGAACACTCAAGAACAAGAGAGAGAGAGAGGGGGTGCGCCCAATGCACATTTCACATAAAATTCATCATTAATTTTGTCCAAATGACACAAGAGACATTAAATACTCAAACCATGGACCTAACCAAATGACCTAGCTTAACATTGGTCAAGGGGGCAAATTGGGGATGGGAGATAAAACTAGCATAAACAATTCCCCATAAGGGGACAAAAGAGGGGGGGCCCTCTCGCAAGTCAACATAAGGGGCTTGCATTAATTAATTCCCTTGGACCATATTAATCCCCCCTTGGACAAAAATAAATCAAAAACATAAATACATGGTCAATTATTCTACCATTGACCCAATATAAAATCCCAAGATAATACAAACCAAATACACACCAAATACACACCTAATACACACCAAATACGATGAAATACGTATAAAATATGAATACATATAAAAATACGTATCAAAGTATCAAGGCTCCAATGGTGACTCCAGACTGTCCCCCAGCCACAAAGAGGTCGGTGTCGACCGAGTTGTGCTGCGTGTCCGGTACCGGCGGCTCGCTGAGTCGAGCCGTACTCGAGCTCTGTTTTCCTCACCAATTCTCCCCAGGTGGGAGAACCTCGACCCCGTCGGGTAAGGGTCCGGGTCTATATTACCTCGATTTTTTTCTCAAGAAATTAATTATAAATTAATTAGAAATTTCTTAAATAGTATAATACCTTAATAAATAGAATAAGTTATATTTCGACCATTTTATAAAAATCCAGAAAAATTATATTCTTGTATAGGGTAACACGTTTAACAAACTTGTCTTATGTGACCAACCCAAATAAAATCTGTAAGTAGGTCAAATTAGTGGGTTAAGCCCAAATTAAACACTTAGTTAACCATACCTTGAAATGCCAAACTCGAGCCCAATACTCTATCAATTGAGCCCAAACAGGTGGCAAATGAAAGGCCAGGATGAGAGGATCATTTCCCCTCTCTTAATCTCTCGAAACCCTAACCCTAGGAGATGCAATCGGCAGAGTTTTGGCGCGTCAACAATTACGGCGGCATTTACATTGACCCGACTTGCGTGGACGAATACTCAGCACATAGAACCCTCCAGAAGGCGTGTGACCTATTAAAATGAAGCTCTCAAACCCTAGAATCGTTTAGAACTAGCGGCGACTGCAGAGGAGTTGGATCGAGGGAGATCTTCAGCAATTAGTGGCTGCGTGTACCGGCGTCTTGGGTTTTCTTTCTCCTTCCTTCTTTATCCGATTCAGGTAAGTGATAGCAAGCCAAACCCTAAAAATAATACATGGTTGGAAGCATCATCGTGTCAGCTTTTCATTGATATAGAAAGCACTAAATGTTATCAAGTGTTCTACGAGAATTTTAGATTTTAGTAGAAGCATGTCACATCTAGGGTTATAATTATTCCCTCTCAATTAAGTAGTAATTTCAGGCTGTAAACATAAAATTGATTAATGAATCTTGTATAGTTTTTCGTGCTCTTTCTTTTGGTAGTAAAAGCCTCAAATTCCATGCCTTATATTGTGCGAATTTCATGTTTTAGTTCTGACCCTAGAAATCTCGCCGGAGTCGGGCAAGGTGAAAGGGGCAGCAACCTGTCTAGACTTGTGCGGCCACACGATAGACCGCACATCCAAGACAGGCGGCCTGTCTTTGACCGTTTAAAGCTTTCTATCTCTGATCGTTTCCCTAGAATGTGCGGCCGAACCTTAACCGCATGTACATCCTGCGGCCAGTTCCAGACCGCACATCCTTCCCAGCGGCACATTGCTGACCGTCCACCTCCAGCAGGCCTTCGGACCTTAGGGGGCATGTGCGGCCTGTCTGTGACCGTTCATAGGGATGTAAGGTCCAGAACCGACCGTACATCTATAACAGAACAGATTAATTATCATTACAGCATGTTATGTTAGTAGATTAGTAGAAAATAGCATGTTAGCAACACACCTAATAAACTGTAATTCATGATAGTAAATAATTCTTGCTCATTTATTTAGTTTGAGCTTGATCTTGGTTCATGTTTTCAATGTATGTCAATCTTAATTGTAAATCATTTATAATTGAAATGGCTATTAGGTTTACACTTGTATAAGCTTAGACCTGAACCGTTAATCTTGAACCTTTATTATCCCCTAGAATTGAATTGGACTCAATCGAACTGCTGTGATTTGAGTTAGTCCGAATTGGACTAACAGAGACTTGAGCGGCCATTTGTGGACCGCATATCTCCCTGAACAGCCTAGTGGTGACCGTTCATCCCTGGCTAATGCCAATTAGTTTTGGCCGAATATCTTTGATCCATCTTCGGCTAAATCCAGATTTGATCAGCCCAGTAGACCATAGGCCGACCAGCAAACAGTGGGCTGGACTCTGCTTCAGTTCCACCCTGCCTATGGTAGCCTGGGAGCCCACTTGGGCGAATTCCTAACTTATTGATAGGCCCTGTGTTGTGCGGCCAGTAATAGCCCGTACATCATACATGCGGCCCTGAATGGACCGTTTAACTAATGAGCGGCTCTGTCAGGACCATATATCCCGTCTTCCATTTTGAAATCTTTTGGCCTTGTACGGCCCAATACATACCGTTCATATAGAAGAGCGGCCCTTTATCAGCCATTCAACCTTGACCTCCCGAGGGCTAAACCTCACCCCAGGTCCTGTTAGTGCGGCCCAGTGTCGACCGCACAAGTTCTTGAGCGGCCCTATAGTGACCGCATATCATCCAGAAACAAGTTTTCCCCGTGTTTTATGGTTTTGAATCTAAGAACATGATGGTTCTTGATAACTTGAACTCCTGGATAGAAATTCTAGACAGTATCTCTTCAACTTAGCCTTGGGATGTTCTGAGGTAAGTTTGTACTTGATTGTAATTGGCCATTTAACTTGATTAAAGTCTAGACGGAACTTAGGATCTTAGATCCAATAAATCACTGCCAACGCATCGTAGGGGCCCGGTCTGGTCCTGGGGAGAGTGCCCGAAAAGTACTTGTGCCCATGGGAGTTTGTAATGACATGGTGAGGCATTGCACCGAGTGCATGACTAGCGTGATGTCTATGACAATGATCTCTTATCTCTTACTTGAATCATGTTTGACTTGGTTACATTCTTGCTTGTTGGCCAATTTCCTATCATTTCCTGTTATATATATTGTTCATAAACTTGCAATTCTTGTAATTATATCATCCTGTCATATTGTTATTCCATTCCATTCTTTAGCACTTTCTTTTATTATGTTGTTTCATTCGATCGTTATTTCTTTTCTTTCCGTTTCATACATGTAATTAATTGGTTAATCACTTACACTTGCCTGTTGTTACCTACTGAGCGTTCGCTCATATAGTTGTTTCCCCCCCTTTCCAGGCAGCTCAGGTGAAGATTCACAGATGGATGGGAATGGGCAAGAGTGATGACTTGGATTGTATCAGCTAGTCGATATGTTGAGATTGTTATAGTTGTTTTACATCTAGCTATGCCTTAGATCTTGTGTTAGTTATTGTAACGGAGTCAAGTGGAGGTTATGCTTGATTATGTTTAAGTCGATTTGATGGTTATTGTAATAGATTTGAAGTTATTTCTGTTCATGGCGTTATGTTAATTCTTAGCTTAGCATGTTATCATTACTAGCATTTTCTACTGTCGGTCCCGATATTCCACGTCAGGACGTGACAGTTTGGTGGTATCAGAGCCTAGGTTTTATAATATTCCTAGGTTCTCTAAGTTCTAGGATCCTAAGTTATACCGTAGGACCTATAACCTTGTTATAAGTCTAAGGATTCAACCAGCTGAGATTTGGGTAGAAGACTGGGGTTGAGTTAATAATCTAATTGCATGATTATCCATTCTTAATTGAACCTAATATAACCTATTCCACGTGTAGGCTTTTGCAATGGCAGGAGAACGTGCGGAATGGAGGAACTTGCAGCGTACGGTTCAAGGACTTACTCAGGCTTTGCAACAAGTGGCCCAAGGAGGAGCTACAAACCATGGCACTGGCGACCTTTATCGAAACTTTCGTGGGATGAATCGCCCACGATTTGGTGGCTCGACTGACCCTGATGAAGCCGAGCACTGTCTTGAAGAGATAGGGAGGATTTTTGAAGTGATGCAATGCAGCGATCAAGAACGTGTCCTCTTGTCGACCTTTCAACTTGAACGTGATGCGAGGACAAGGTGGGAGGCAATGAAGGCTACCTTTGGTGATAGACAAGTCACATGGGAAGAGTTCGAGGAATTCTTCAATTGTAAATATTTTTATGATATAGTACAAGAGAAGAAGGCGGGTGAGTTTGCTGCTTTGAAGTAACGAAATCTATCTATATCTGAATATGAAGCTCAGTTCTCTCGACTATCTCGTTATGCTAGTCACTTGATATCTACCGAGAAGATGAAGGCTAAGTGCTTTCTTAATGGGCTAAAGCTGCAGTATATCAACCAGTTGGCACCGATGGAAATTCAAACTTATTCCGAGATGGTGAGAAAGGCTCAAGTATTGGAAGATACTTTAGAAATGACGGAGAGAATCCATGGGAAGAGTGTTAAGATTGAACAACACCATACTGGTTCTGGGAGTATCAAGCCTGGTCATGGCAGGAAGAGGCTCATTAGCGGGTCTGGTTCGTGGAAGGGCAAGATGCCGAAGATTGAAGACAAGAAGCCTGGCCCTATTGTTCCATTCAAGGGCGTATGCAAGTATTGTGACCGTCCAGGTCACAAGATGGAGGAGTGCTGGCGCAAGCTCGGTGCATGTTTACGTTGTGGCAGTAGGGACCACCATATTCCCGAGTGTCCCTTTTTATCTAAGCAAGCTACCCCGGTGAAACCGCAAGGAATCAAGAAGTAGCAAGGCAAGCTCCAGGCACTACAAGAAGACGAGACAAGACCCGCCGAGGAGGGTGGACTTGTCGAAGGTACTCTTATTATACATGATAAATCAGCTTTTATTCTTTTTGATACTGGTGCCACTCATTCTTTTATTTCTCGGAGATTTGCGAAGTCTTTAGCTGTGAAGCCAGTTTTGATGAATTCTCTGTTAGAGATTTCAACCCCTATTGGTTTTGGATCAGCAATTAAGTATTTCTATCCTTCTAGTAAGGTCTTGATCAATGAACAAAACCTGCCAGCTGATTTAGTTTGTATGGACATGAAGGATTATGATGTAATCCTAGGAGCAGATTGGTTGGCTAAGTATGAGGCCAATGTTCAATGCAGATCTAGTTCTGTGTCTTTCACTGGACACCCTGGACTTTCTTTTATAGGAATTAGACACCATAAGTCTGTTCCACTTATTTCGGCTCTTCGAGCTGATAAGCTGATGAGGAGAGGATGTAAGGCTTTTCTAGCCTTTGTTTTTATGACCCCTGAGCAGAAGATTGAGATTGAGGACTTTTCTATCGTCTGATATTTTCTAGATGTCTTTCCTGAAGAACTGCCAGGACTTCCTCCTGAAAGGAAAGTTATCTTTTCTGTTGATATAATTCCTGGTGCAACCCCTATTTCCAAAGCTCCTTATCGTATGTCTCCTGTGGAGCTAATGGAACTAAAGCAGCAGTTGATGGAATTACTTGAGAAAGAGTTCATTCGTCCACGTACTTCCCCATGGGGAGCCCCTGTATTATTCATCCGGAAGAAGGATGGTTCGATGAGATTATGCATCGATTATCGGCAATTGAACAAGTTGACTATCAAGAACAAATATCCATTGCCAACGATTAATGAGTTACTTGATCAGATAGCAGGAGCTCAGTATTTTTCTAAGATCGACCTTCAATCTGGATATCATCAGTTAGGAATTAAGGAGGAGGATATCTAAAAAACAGCCTTCCGCAGTAGGTATGTGCATTTCAAATTTGTAGTAATGCCTTTTGGGCTAACGAATGCACTTGCAGCTGATGAACGATGTGTTTCAGCCCTATCTTGATCAATGGGTCGTGGTGTTCATTGATGACATCTTGATTTATTCTAAGAGTGAGGAGGAGCATGCTGAACATTTGAGGATGGCATTGCAACTATTGAGAGATCATCAGTTATATGCCAAGTTTAATAAGTGTGATTTCTGGCTGCAAGAGGTGTCCTTTCTAGGGCATATCATCACAAAAGAAGGTATTTCTGTTGATCCTCCGAAGGTAGAGGCAGTAAAGAATTGTGATAAGCTTACTAATGTGACTGAAGTGAGAAGTTTCCTAGGCCTAGCAGGTTACTATCGAAGGTTTATTCAAGATTTCTCCAAAATTGCAGTACCTCTCACAAGATTAACCCGCAAGGTGATCGAATTCGATTGGTCAGAAGATTGCGAGCGAAGCTTTCAGACCTTGAAGGAATGTTTGACTACTGCACCTGTTTTGGCTTTACCTTCTGGAGAAGGAGGTTTTGTTGTATACACTAATACTTTAGGTATTGGTTTAGGGTGTGTACTCATGCAGCACGGGAAAGTGATAGCCTATTCTTCTAGGCAGTTGAGGAAGCATGAAGAGAATTATCTTGTTCATAATTTAGAGCTAGCAGCAGTGGTGTTCGTCTTGAAGATATGGAGGCACTACTTGTATGGAGAGGCATTTACGGTATTTTTAGATCATAAGAGTTTGAAATACTTATTTTCTTAGAAGGAACTCAATATGAGGCAGCGAAGATGGCTGGAGTATTTGAAGGACTTTGATTTCTCCATTGAGTATCATCCTGGAAAAGGCAATGTTGTGGCAGATGTCTTAAGCCGCAAGCCTATAGCTAAGTTGTCAGGCCTCATGTTACAAGAATAGAAATTGCTGGAGCAGTTAGCTAGTTTGGATCTTAATGTTGACAAGGATCGGGTTATGATTGCTCAGGTTCAACTTAAGCCCGAATTATTGATGGAAATCAAGTCTCTGCAAGATGATGACTCAGAGTTGGTAGAGATCAAGGGAAGCTTGAGTAACAGACCTGACTTCATGATGGCTGATGATGGAAGATTATTATTTCAAGGAAGAACTTGTGTACCTGATATAGCTGAGATAAAGAGTAAGATCCTCGAGGAAGCTCATAGATCCAGATACACCATTCATCCTGGAGGTACTACGATGTTTAAGGATTTGAAAAGATCTTTTTGGTGGCCGAATATGAAAAGGGAAGTTGCGGACTTTATAAGTAGATGCTTGGTTTGTTAGCAAGTCAAGGCTGAGCATTTCAGACCAGCAGGGAAATTGAAATCCCTTGATATACCCCAATGGAAGTGGGAGAGCATTGGCATGGATTTCATTATGGGTCTATCTAGGAGTCGTAGTGGATTTGATGCAATATGGGTGATTATCGACAGATTGACAAAATCGGCTCATTTATTATCTATTAAGTCTAAATGGACAGTTGATGTTTTGGCTGCTTTGTATATGAAGGAAGTGGTAAGACTACATGGTATACCAGTCAGCATTGTGTCTAATAGAGACCCCATATTCACTTCTTATTTTTGGAAAGGATTACAAGAGTCCTTGGGAACTCGTCTGAATTTCAGTACTGCTTTCCATCCACAAACAGACGGACAGACTGAAAGGACCAACCAGATAGTAGAAGATATGCTTAGAGCCTGCATGATTGACTTTGGAGGTAGTTGGAGTGATCACTTGGCATTGGTTGAATTCGCCTACAATAACAGTTACCAGTCTAGCATTCAGATGGCTCCATTTGAAGCTTTGTATGGTAGAAGTTGTTGATCCCCGTTATGTTGGGACGAGGTAGGTGAGAAGTAATGGCTTGGACTAGATCTCATTTATGAATCAGCCAAGAACATCCGTATTATCAGAGATCGGTTGCAAGTAGCACAATCAAGACAGAAGAGTTATGCCCACACTAGGAGGAGAGCATTGGAATTTTAGGTTGATGACCATGTGTTTTTAAAGGTTTCTCCTATGATAGGAATTCGAAGGCTTGGTATTCAAGGCAAACTGAGTCCAAGATACATTGGTCCATTCGAGATTCTGGAAAGAGTGGGGGAGGTTGCTTACCGTTTGGCACTACCACCTCAGTTATCTGGAGTACACAATATTTTCCATGTGTCTATGTTACGGAAATATGTGTATGATCTCACTCACATTATTCAGCATATGGACTTCGAATTGAAGGAAGATCTGACTTATGAAGAAAGACCGATCAAGATTCTGGATCGGAAGCAATAGCAACTCAGGAATCATTCCATACCGATGGTTAAAGTGCAGTGGAGTCAGCGTGGAACTGAAGAAGCTACTTGGGAGTTAGAAGATACTATGCGGAGGTAATACCCTGACTTATTCTAGGTGAGCTGTCTCACTCCCTCTTTTTATTAGTAAGTGCATTGAATTTCGAGGACCAAATTCCTTAAGTGGGGGAGGGTGTAATATCCTGATTTTTTTCTCAAGAAATCAATTAGAAATTTCTTAAATAGTATAATTCCTTAATAAATAGAATAAGTTATATTTCGACCATTTTATAAAAATCCAAAAAAATTATATTCTTGTAGAGGGTAACACGTTTAACAAACTTCTCTTCTGTGACCAACCCAAATAAAATCTGCAAGTATGTCGAATTAGTGGGTTATGCCCAAATTAAACACTTAGTTAACTATACCTTGAAACGCTAAATTCGAGCCCAATACTCCATCAATTGAGCCCAAACCGGTGGCAAATGAAAGGCCAGGATGAGAGGATCATTTCCCCTCTCTTAATCTCTCGAAACCCTAACCCTAGGAGATGCAATCGGTAGAGTTTTGGAGCGTCAACAATTGCGGCGGCGTTCACATTGACCCGACTTGCGTGGACGAATACTCCGCGCATAGAACCCTCCAGAAGGCGTGTGACCTATTAAAATGAAGCTCTCTAACCCTAGAATCATTTAGAACTAGCGGCAGCTGCAGAAGAGTTGGACCGAGGGAGATCTCTAGCGATTAGTGGTTGCGTGTACCGGCGTCTTGGGCTTTCTTTCACCTTCCTTCTTCATCCGATTCAGGTAGGTGATAGCAAGCCAAACCCTACAAATAATATATCGTTGGAAGAATCATCATGTTAGCTTTTCATTGATATAGAAAGCCCTAAATGTTATCAAGTGTTCTGCGAGAATTTTAGATTTTAGTAGAAGCATGTCACATCTAGGGTTATAATTGTTCCCTCTCGATTAAGTAGTAATTTAAGGCTGTAAACATAAAATTGATTCATGCATCTTGTATAGTTTTTCGTGCTCTTTAGTTTGGTAGTAAAAGTCCCAAATTCCATGCCTTATATCGTGCGAATTTCATGTTTTAGTTCTGACCCTAGAAACCTCGCCGAAGTCTGGCAAGGTGAAAGGGGCAGCAACCTGTCTGGACTTGTGCGGCCACACGATAGACCACACATCCAAGACAGGTGGCTTATGTTTGACCGTTTGAAGCTTTCTATCTCTGATCATTTCCCTGGAACGTGCGACCGAACCCTAACCGCATGTACATCCTGCGGCCAGTTCCAGACCGCACATCCTTCCCAGCGGCACATTGCTGACCGTCCACCTCCAGCAGCCCTTCGGACCTGAGGGGGCATGTGCGGCCTGTCTGTGACCGTTCATGGGGATGTAAGGTCCAGAACCGACCGCACATCTATAACAGAATAGATTAATTGTCATTACATCATGTTATGTTAGTAGATTAGTAGAAAATGGCATGTTAGCAAGACACCTAATAAATTGTAATTCATGACAGTAAATAATTCTTGCTGATTTATTTAATTTGAGCTTGATCTTGGTTCATGTTTTCAATGTATGTCAATCTTAATTGTAAATCATTTATAATTGAAATGGCTATTAGGTTTACACTTGTGTAACCTTAGTCCTGAACCGTTAATCTTGAACCTTTATTATCCCCTAGAATTGAATTAGACTCAATCGAACTGTTGTGATTTGAGTTAGTCTGAATTGGACTAACAGAGACTTGAGCGGCCATTTGTGGACCGCATATCTCCCTGAATGGCCCAGTGGCGACCGTTCATCCCTGGCTAATGCCAATTACTTTTGGCCGAATATCCTTGATCCATATTCGGCCAAATTATTATTTGATCAGCCCAGTAGGCCGACCAGCAGACAGTGGGCTGGACTCTGGTTCAGTTCCACGCTGCCTATGATAGCCCAGGAGCCCACTTGGGCGAATTCCGAACTTATTGATAGGCCATGTGTTGTGCGGCCAGTAATAGCCCGTACATCATACAGGTGGCCCTGAATGGACCGTTCAACTAATGAGCGGCTCTGTCAGGACCATATATCCCGTCTTCCATTTTGAAAACTTCTGGCCTTGTACGGGCCAATACTTACCGTTCATATAGAAGAGCGGCCATTTATCAGCCGTTCAACCTTGACCTCCCGAGGGCTAAACCTCAGCCTAGTTCTTGTTAGTGCGGCCCAGTGTCGACCGCACAAGTTCTTGAGTGGCCCTGTAGTGACCGCATATCATCCAAAAATAAGTTTTCCCCGTGTTTTATGGTTTTGAATCTAAGAACATGATGGTTCTTGAAAACTTGAACTCCTGGACAGAAATTCTGGACAGTATCTCTTCAACTTAGCCTTGGGATGTTCCGAGGTAAGTTTTTACTTGATTGTAATTGGCCATTTAACTTGATTAAAGTCTAGACGGAACTTGGGATCTTAGATCCAAGAAATCAATGCCAACGCATCATAGGAGCCCGGTCTGGTCCTAGGGAGAGTGCCCGAAAAGTACTTGTGCCCATGGGAGTTTGTAATGACATGGTGAGGCATTGCACCGAGTGCATGACTAGCGTGATGTCTATGACAATGATCTCTTATCTCTTACTTGAATCGTGTTTGACTTGGTTACATTCTTACTTGTTGGCCAATTTCCTGCAATTTCATGTTATATATATTATTCATAAACTTTCAATTATTGTAATTATATCATCATGTCATATTGTTATTCCATTATATTCTTTAGCACTTTCTTTTATTATGTTGTTTCATTCGATCGTTATTTCTTTTCTTTCCGTTTCATACATGTAATTAATTGGTTAATCACTTACACTTGCCTGTTGTTACCTACTGAGCGTTCACTCATATAGTTGTTTCCCCCCTTTCCAGGCAGCTCAGGTGAAGATTCACAGATGGATGGGAATGGGCAAGGGTGATGATTTGGAGTGTATCAGCTAGTCGATATGTTGAGATTGTTATAGTTGTTTTACATCTAGCTATGCCTTAGAGCTTGTGTTAGTTATTGTAACGGAGTCAAGTAGAGGATATGCTTGATTATGTTTAAGTCGATTTGATAGTTATTGTAATAGATTTGAAGTTATTTCTGTTCATGGAGTTATGTTAATTCTTAGCTTAGCATGTTATCATTACTAGCGTTTTCTATTGCCGGTCCCGATATTCCGCGTCGAGGCGTGACAGGGTCGCTCTGGTATCGATCCAACAGATCTGGATCTATCCTCTGTAGCTCATCCTGGGTGATCCAAGTGTCATCGGACGCGGGCCGTGCCCTCCATCGCACCAAGTAGCGCTGATACACTCCGCCTCGAGTAGTCGTTATGATGCGGGACAGACACGGGGACCGACTCTAAGTGATATGAACCTCGGACTCTATATGCGGACACGACCAGCAACATACGAGCATGAGAGACACTATGTCTGACACTAAGAGCTCCTATGGGCTATACGTCACTAACAGAAATGCAAGCTCACTCGTCGTCCCAAGCGAGGGAAACGCGGATCGTGCACGGTTGAGGAACCGGTAGAGTTAAGGGTAGTCCGACTCACTTCCGTGCTCGGATCGAGCCACGGGACAGGTCGCTCTCTTACTCACAGCGGTGACATGGACTCACGGGATAGAATCCTTCACTCTCCCAGTGGCATACGACCATATACTAGCTAAGCAAAGTAATGTCAAGAAGTTACGATCGTACCTCCACGCATCCGGCGTGGGGAAGACAACCCCGGCCAAAATTGGACTCCCGGTTAACAAAGTTTTACTGTGGTACAAAAAATTGACCCACTCCACGCAGGGAGGTAACAGGTCACATGTGGGGCCCGAGAGTCACGTGAATTGGGTTGACGGGCAGCATCTTGATGTCGCTTCGGCGGCGCCAAATCCACGTTTTAGTGCTGTCCGGACGGCGCGATCTACGGGTTTGTGGGGCCCACGGACCACTCTGTCCTCCGGGTCTGATGGGGTGGGTCTCGCTGTGATGGAGACCCCTGGTGGCGCGCCTCCCTGGATGGCGATCGGGCGAGAACGCCGGTCGGAGGCCGATCGGCTCCGATCTCCAAGCTTTGGAGTTGCTACCCACGGACTGGTTGCTTCTATTTTACAGCGCACGATCGGGCGAGATCAGCTGCTACGATCACTCCCGATGTCGGATCGACGCACAAAAGGTACCGTTGGAAAGCTCTCTCGAAGTCCTTCGACCCTGTGGGACTCAGAAAAATTCACCGGAGCTGTGCTTCTGATGGGCGATTTTAGAACCGGCCTGTTCCCAGTCTCAGATCTGACTGGGCAGAAACTGAGTTTCCTGAGAGTTGGCATTGACCATAAGGCAAACATCCGAATCCGACCTCGCGCTCTTCATGAAGATTGTAGAGGGGAGAGAGAGGAAAACGGCAATTTTTTTTGACTGATTTGGTAGAGATTTGGATGGGGAAAGCTATTTTATACTGGTGGGTGGTCGGATCTGGTCAGAAGCAGATAAAACTGAAGGGGATCTGAAAATGATTTTTAGAAAATAGGTGGAGGCCTTTTAAAACTCCACGAAAATTCGTGGGTGGAGGAGATGGTGGGTAGAACCTCAAGTAATTTTGGAGGTTCCATGAAAAATCAAAAGGTGGTCGGAGATGGGAAACTCAGGGTGGCTATGGTTCTAGACTGAAAACAGACAGATTTGGAAGGAAACGATGGATGAAAATGGAAAAATGGAAATCGGAAACTAGAGCCCAAACCAATTTTTCTAGGACATGGAGGGAAAATCTGTAACACACCCTGAAAGTTTGAGCTCAAGAAGAGTCCATGGCTGGGAGCAAAAATTCGTGGAAGGACCTGCTGTCACCCGATTGATAGAATACCGACGGAGGTGGTGGTAGTGTAACGGTGGCTCGATGGCGGCGGCGGCGGCAACGATGAACTTCACACCTGATAGATGAGGCTTACCACCTCAGAATACAGCCTTCCCAGCTGCAAGAAGAAGAGAGGAGAGAGGGAGAGGGGCGCACCAAGCTGGAGCTCCAACAAATTTTTTGGATTTCATATGCATTAATTCCAATCAAATGAAAATACAAGGTATTTATGTGAAATGACAAAAGACACTAATTGACCCTAGATCTAGGGTTGGGGAGGGTAAAAGAGGAAGTCCACAAACTATTTCTCCCATGTGATTTGGAATCAAAGAAAATAAAAATTCTAATTCTAATATAATATACTAAATGGGGGGCGCCCCCTTGACTTTTAAGGTTCCAACCTTCAATTTTATTCCCCTTTGTCCCCCACTTGGCCCACCCTTCTAGAAGCCTACCATTGGAAGGTTGACTGACCCCACATGGGCCCTAGGGATGAGGTGGATCAATGGGGAAGGGATAGGGGGGCCCGCGGGACCCGGGTGGTCCCAAATTACACATAAACCCCTGTTACAATCTAAATTACAATCTGAATAAAACTAAACAAACACACATGACACACAAGTAAAGTCCACATAAATGTAATAAATATCGAGACTCAAGGGGGAGTCTCCAGACTGTCTCCGAGCCAGATGGACGCCGAAGTGGCTCGAGTGGTGCTCCGCGTACGGTACCGGTGGCTCGCCGGTTCGTGCTTCTCGCTCGCTATGGTGTCCACACCACATTATCTGCTCGTCCAGTATACATTCTATATGCTCTCGCTGTTGAGGTAACAAGGCTATAGGTGGACACTCTAGGGTGGTGTCACTCACAATGGGTGGAGACGGCTTAAAGGGCTCACTGGGTATCACCGCTGGGTCTCTATAAGCTACGAGATCCGAGATGTTGAAAGTGGAGCTGATCCCGTAATCCTCTGGCAAGTCCACAACATATGCATTTCACCCGACTCGCCTCACTACCCAAAAAGGACCGGCACCGCGAGCGTGCAACTTCTTCACGGCTCCCGAGGGAAACCGTTCAGGTCTGACCCTGATCATGACATATTCGCCCTTCTGAAACTCATGGTGGTGCCTGTGGGCATCAGCCAATTCTTTGTATCATGCGTTGCTGGACTCAATGTGACGACACACATGCTCATGCAACTGTCTAATATGATCGGCAAAGGACTCGGCTAACTCAGACACACGGGATTGGATGGGAGGTGGAACCAGGTCTATGGGCTTCCTAGGTCTACGACTAATGACAATCTCAAAGGAGCTCATGACTGTAGACCTATTGACCGAATCGTTGTAGGTAAACTCTGCTAAGGGTAAGACCAAATCCCAATCCCTGACTCGATCTCGGACCAGACACCTAAGAAGATCCCCCAAACTCCTATTGACAACCTCAGTCTGACCATCGGTCTGGGGGTGATATATAGTGGAAAATTTCAATTCAGTGCCCATCATGTGCCAAAGGGTCTTCCAAAAATAGCTAGTGAGGCGCACATCCCTATCAGACACTATAGTGCGTGAGAGTCCAAACCTGGAGATAGTGTGAAAAGAATAGACGGGCAACTCTAGAGGCATCCGACGTTTTGGAGCAAGGAATGAATAATGCCATCTTTGAGAACCTGTCTACAACCACAAAGATAGAGTCATGCCGTCGGAGGGTGCGGGGCAATCCCAACACAAAGTCCATTCTAATGTCCTACCATGGACTATCCGGGACAAGGAGGGGAGTATAGATGCTGATATTCTGCTTCCTTTGTTTGGCCATAGTGCAAAGGCGGCACTGGGCCACAATGCGAGCGACATCCCTCTTCAAGCTAGGCCAATAGAATCTATACTCAACCGCCTCTATGGTCTTATTCCGGCCAAAGTGGCCAGCAAGACCTCTCGCGTGCATCTCCCATGTAAGAAAGTCACGAACAGAAGTACGTGGGATGCATAATTTGTCACCCCGGAATAGGTGACCCTACTGTAGCACAAACTCGCTAAAATCACGCAAGGGACCGGCCTGAAGGGCTGCATAGATCGGACCAAAATCCGACAATCAACATAAGCATCCTTCAGCCACTCTAAACCTTCCACCTCTACACTCATGGTGGTCAACATCATCATCCGCCGACTCAGCTCATCGGTTACCATGTTCTCCGCCCCTGCCTTGTGCTTAAGCACAATGGTATACTCCTAGAGATACTCCACCCAACGACTGTGGCGAGTGTTCAACTTCTTTTGGGTTTGGAGGAATCATAAGGCCTCATGATCAGAAAAGAGGACAAACTCCTGGTGCAAAAGATAATGCCTCCAATACCGTAATGCCTGAACAACTGCGTAAAATTCTTTATCATAAGTGGAATAGCGCAGTTTGGCATAGTTAAGCTTCTCGCTAAAGAATGCAATACGGTGGGACTCCTGGCTCAACACTCCACCAATACCCACTCCAGAAGCATCACATGTGACCTCAAACACCTTAGAAAAGTTAGGTAGAGAAAGGACATGTGTCTGGGTCATACGCTCCTTGATGTCCTGAAAGGCTATGGCTGCAGCCTTAGTCCATACGAATGCCCCCTTCTTTATGCAATCAATGATCGAGGCGGTGATGGAACTGAAGCCACGAATGAAGCGGAGATATAATGTCACTAAGCCATGGAAGCTCCGGACATCGTGGAGGGTGTGGGGCTCGGGCCACTCCCTGATTGCCCTAATCTTCTCGAATCAGCGGAGACTCCATCCCTAGACACAATGAACCTGAGGAAGGTAATCTGATCAGTCATGAAGACACACTTCTTCGGGTTGGCGAATAAGCTCTCTCGCCTCAAAACAACATAGACCTGCCTAAGGTGGTCTAAGTGGTCCTCCCTAGTGCGGCTATAGATAAGAATGTCATCAAAGTAGACGACCAAAAAGACCCCTATCATAGGACGTAAAACCTGGGTCATCAACAGCATGAAGGTGCTAGGGGCATTGAAAAGCCCGAAGGGCATAACCAACCACTCATAAAGACCATCCTTGGTCTTGAATGCTGTCTTCCATTCATCCCCAGGCCTGATCTGCACCTGGTGATAGCCACTACGATGATCTATCTTTGAAAAGATAGTGGCTCCCGACATCATGTCTAACAAGTCATCTAATCGAGAATGGGAAAGCGATACTTCACCGTGATCTTGTTGATCGCACGGCTATAAACGCACATCCGCCATGTGCCATCCTTCTTCGGGGCCAATAATGCTAGAACAGCGGAAGGGCTCTTGCTGTCCCTAAGAGATCCCCGACTCATCAACTCCTCGACCTACCTTTGAAATTCGGCATGGTCCGTGGGACTCATCCTGTAGTGGGGAAGGTTGGGCAAGGATGAGCCTGGGATAAGGTCGATCTCGTGCTAGATATCCCTCATAGGCGGAAGGCCTTTAGGGAGGTCTTCCGGGAAGACATCGAAAAACTCCCGTAGGATCGCAGCTATCTCTGGGGGGTGCTCATCATCAGACCCAGGAGCGACATCCTCCACTCCTTGGACAACAACGACAAGGATAGGGCTACCCCTAGTCACCTCTTGCTCCATCTCTCGCGGGCTAATCATCATTAACCTCCGGGGTGGGATGCCTCCTGTGCTAGGAGTAGTCGAAGCGGTAGTAGCCCGTGCCATGGATGAGGTGGAAGACCGACCGTCCCCTGACTAGGAGGGGTCGAAGTGCTGGGACCGGTTGGTCCTCGGACAGATGGATCCTTTGGGTGAGTGGGGTGGAGGGTGATCCTATGACCCCCGTGGTCGAATGTGTAGGTGTTCGACTGACCTTGAAGCGTGGCATCCCAATCAAAAAGCCAAGGCCTACCTAAGACAATGCTACCTACCTCCATGGGCAACACATCACACCAGATCTCATCATGGTAAGACTAGAACTGCAGTGGCACCAGACAGCACAGTCTGACCGGGATGGAAGTAGAATCCACCCAAGAAACTCTATAGGGTGTGGGGTGATCCACGGGCGTCAAACCCAGACGCCTAACAGTGCCCGTAGAGATAGCGTTAATGCAACTCCTGCTATCTATAATCACCTTACATGACTTTCCTCCCAGCCTACAAAATGTATGGAAGATTATGGTATGACGCCAGTCGTCACTCACCTGAGGCTAGGTTAGGATGCACCTGACTACACCCAGCTATACATCACCCTTATGCTGGGTACCTGAGACATCAATTGGCTCTCCCTCCATTAGTTCATCAAAGAACTCCTCTGCTAAATCCTGATCAGCCTCGTAACTGATCGGCACTAGCTCAGGTGTGGGGTCGCTGGTAGAGGGATCAGAGATGATAAGCGACTCCCGAGTGGGACACTTGGCCGAATAGTGGCCAACCCCACCACACCTATAGCAAGTTCCCTGTGTCCCGAAACCCTGGGATGTTCCACTAGCCATCGGCCCCTTACCCTTGTTCGCAAGACGGACTGGGGGTGTAGGAAGTAGGAGTGGTCGAGTCGGCATGGTGGGCTGGGGTGGTCTAGGGGTAGGGACGGGTGCCTGCTGGCGAAGGGGAGAATCCCTCGGAGCGAGGGGGCACCTAGGAGCAGTGAGGTTTTGGAAAGGGGGTTCCAGGGGGCGGGCCACATGCCATCGAGTGTTGGAACCGGGCGTGGTCCTAGGATCAGACACACACGGGTATGTGACCCCCTAGCGCGGGGTAGGAGCAAACTCAGCCTGAAATTGCTCCACCTCGAGGGCCACCTGGTACGCTGTTGGCACCTAAAATATGATCGTCGGCGACCAAGCCATAAGGACGAATGACCCGGCCCACCGAAGTACGGAAGCCGATAAAGATCAACATATTGAAGATTTCTCAAGCCGCCAGAGCCTCGAGTCATTCCGTACAGACACGGGGACTTCACCTCAGGGGAGCCGAGACAAGCTCACAACCAACCGACAGTGCGACCAAGCCTGCCTAATGAACCGGCATCGACTCTGTCATGCCGCATACACCACATCCGTTGTCCGATCAAGGATGACGGTCTATCCGGTGATCCCCCACCAAATGAAGAGGTTCTCCTGAGGACGAAGGAGTTCCCCTGGCTCTCCAGCACGGAGGACCGAAAGCTCTGGCGGCGGAAGATCCCGATCACCCGACATGGGTGCGGCTTCCTGCCAAGATGGGCCCATTAGCGGCCGAATGATCACCCAGCTCGGGCGGAGCTATCCCTGGTGTTGTCACGCCTTCCGAGAAGCCTCGGAAACGAGCCAGGCCAAGTTAACGGCATGGGTCAGAGAGCTAAAGGCCGTGTGCCCGTAGAAAACCCGTGCGAGTAGTCTAAAACAATCTATGCACCTCGAGAATGGCCGTACGCCAATCTAGGAGCTTCGACAGATCATATCGCCGAAGCCTTAGTAAGCAGTGGCAGAGTACATGTTCACGATGGCCCCCGGAATTATCCCCGAGTTCATTGCCTGGCTTGAAGCGTACAAGAAGCATTAGCCCGGTGCGCCTTAAACCGGTGCGCCCCCCACTCAATACCCTTAAACCGGCGCCCCCTTTCCTTCAGCCCTTAGCCCGGCGCGCCCCTTACCTCCAGCCCTTATCCCGGCGCGCCCCCTACCTTCCGCCCTCTTCCCGGCGCGCCAGTTACCCTATCGAATGGCGCCTTAAACCGGCGCGATAAGTTGATGAAGACTTCCCCGGCGCGCCAAAAGCTCACTCCGGATGAAGAGCCTCCAACCTGTTATATATAGGGGCGAGGTTCGATTGAAAAAAAAGGCTGGAAGGCTCTGGGCTCTCAGAGAAAGAAAAAAAGAAAAGGGTGAGGCAACTGCGAAACGAGAGAGTCTTCTTCCTTTCTCGGGATACACAGAGAGGGAGGGTTTTTCTTCTCTAAAGGGGCGACCGTCGGCCTGCATCGACGATACTCTATTTTTTTGAGGAACAGGTGGGAAGGGGCCGTTTCTCTTCCTACTTTCCGCATTTCTTTTCCTTTTCCTCTAAGCTTCTACCTATCGAATGTAAGCGATGGAGGGGAGGGGCGACGATGATATGAGTCGATTCCCCTTTCCCCTTTTTATGATTTGTTCTGCCATCTTCTCTCTATTATTGTGACCTGGGCGTCCTCTGCTTCTAAATATCGTTAAACGGCAACCAAACAATGGTGCCGGAATTGTAATCTCACCGTTCGAATGTCAAATCCTCCCTGTCTTAGGGATGGTGATATGTATGCATGCCTGTGGATGCTTGAATCAATAAATTGGAGGAACGATCTCCCCTTTCTCTATCTTTATTTATACTGATACGTGCGTCAGGATTCTTCTCTGCATAGGGCAGATTCCGGTTTCCTCGAGATGCATATTATGCCCCGAGTCACCGCGGGCTACAGAAACACCCCTCCCCGGGGGCTCTCTTGCGTTTCATTTCTTTCATGTTTAGTTCCAGGGCTTTGCATCCCTTTCTCCTCTCGGATGGAGCCGTGCCTCTGCATGCGCCTTTGTCCCCTTGAGTATTGTTGTCTAACTGTTCGAACATATGTCCCTGCCGAGGGTCTGTCTAACTTAGGCCTTTATCATTTGTTCTTCGTGGCCATTTGCATCGTTCCGAGATTTCCTCGTCACTCCGATCATCCGGGGAGGGGGACATTCCCCTTTTAGTTCCTGCAGTTGCCGGGTGACCGAGGGCCCTACCTCTCCATGGTGGGCGTCTTCCCGAAGCCATGGCTAATAATGAAGGGGAGCCTGGGTCAACGGACTCAACCCCGACAGACCAGGGCCCGATCGAGATCATGGGGTGTGCGCTCCTTGTAGGCTAGTCCTCGGAGTCCCACTCTCCCAATGGTCAGTCCCTCCATGGGACGAATCACTGACTACGAGTCCTTCATCCCTCGTAGGCTAGCCCTCGGGGTGTCGTCCTCATCATCAGTGACTTCGCCCTTCTATTTCTTCCCCCATGGAGCTTTGGTGCCCCTAACAGGCTTGTCCTCGGGGTATCCTATCCAGTGGGGTATGCTGGCCGCCTTTGGGCAGACCGGTGATTTAGGGGCTTACTCCATTAGTGAGTATGACCCCGATCCTCCCCTGCAACTCTGTTTGTTCAGGGGAGATGCTGTCAAATTTTCGACAGACTCTAGATAATTATGTCAATAAAATGATCGCTCCAGATCGAATCAACTCAGTGCTCGAGTATGAACCTCGCACTGACCTCCCCATCATTTCCAGAAGGCCATGGACTCCAAACAAACAATCGTTTGGCCCAAACAACTTAAGAAAGGGTCCCATGAAGTCTAACAAACTTAAAAATTTCATAATTCAACAAAATAGGTTTAATACGGTGCGGTCTTAACCGGCGCGCCCTAAACCAGCGCGGTACCCCCTCGCGCCGGATTAACCCCACACTCATTTCCTTAAAAAATTTCCTTGCGACTTTCCGGCGCGCCCTAAACCGGCGCGCCCCAACTCTCTTGCGCGCCGTCTCAACTGCATGAAGACCGCGCCGTATTAGCCGCTATGCCTACGCTTTATCGCGCCGTATAAGTTTTCTTACATAGTCACGCCGGTTTTGAAACCTTGTGCCGCTCTAATGGTCTATTTACCCTGGGGCAAGCCTCGCCTCTCGGGGGCAATGTCGACAAGCCGTAGCAGGCATTGAATTGAATAAAGGAGGGTCAAGCGAGCCCGAGTCATGCCGTCATCATACTCACCATCATAATCCGTTAGCATTTCGCTTTCGCTAGCATACTTGTGTTGCTCTCCCTCTCCTCGACGAGGGGTAATAAATATGGGTGATCGTCACCGTCTTCATAACGCTATCTTCATGTTCAATATAATCATGAATGTCTTGTGTGCATGCATGCATAGATCTCCGGGTATATCAAATGGCGTCGGCTAAAAGCCGGATCATGTCTGGCCGGAAGCCCTCGTCACGCACGATGGTGGTCTTCGGACCTGCGTCCTCCGCCACGTACCTAGGATCCATTTTCCCATTTAACTACGCATCTTTCGCATGATTAATGCTGCATCCTGCCTGTCATTGCTATAATCATCATGTAGCTCTTTTAACCCGGCTTCGACAGCCCGATATCTCGGCAATTAATCAAAGGTGTTACCTCCTCGTGGGGGATGTAATTAACGCCATAACCTTTATGGTATGGCGGACTACTGGTCCCGACCGAACCTCACATTCGCTCGACATGGGTCAGAATGAGCGCACAATAGAATTGTCACTCATGTGACTGGCACGCCCGCGTCATCAATCAGTCAGTTGACTACCAGTTAGCCAAATGGTTGATCGATACGCGAACGAAAAGAAACGAATGAAAAGGACGAAAGAAAGAAAAGGTCGCAAACAAGTCTGGCACGCCCGGTGGGACAGTGTCACCTTTCATCTCTTTGCCGAGATACTCGGGCTTCGAAGCCCTCTCAAAGACTACTGATTATCACCTTGTTTGATATTTCAGTGAAAATAATGACGACTCATGGGATAACCGGCGTCGGCTTCAGTCCTGCGATCATCGCCAGACACGCGCAAGGGTACCTGGCGATGCCCATAGAATTTGGTAGCTTTCCTCCTGCTGTGGGCTTCCCCAACTTCTTGGGGTTGGCCTTTGTCGACATGCTGGAAGTCGAAGCCACGGAACCTGTCGAGGAAACCGTGAAGGAAGTGGAGCCTCTGAAGGCTCCCTGCTGCGATGGTTCGCTCAAGAATCTGGCCCCGGCCGCTAGCTGCCTGGTGCACCACGTTGTACGTGGGACGCACCCCACTGTCATTAATAGACGCTCTGGAGGACGTCAGCGTCGCCAGGATCCCAAGAACACTGTTGTGATCACCGGAACTGTCTCTCAGTCCGGGAAGTCAATGCTGGTGGGAGACATGCGTGTCTTCCTCAACGGGCACACGGCGCGGGTGACCCCAGACCGAGTCATCCCAAACGTCCCTGTCCACAACACCTATCAAGCCCTCGCTGGAAGGAGGGCAGAAAGAGAAGAAGCCGTCCATCATGGCCGAGGAAGTCCGGCACTCAAGCCGAAGAAATTTAAACAGGTGTGGGTTCCCAAGCGGACCCGACCTGCCTACCATCTGACACCCATCCGCCGCCGTCCTATGAACGACGAGGCGGGAGCGAGAAGAGAAAGGGGCTTGTCCCCGACGAATGAAGAAGAAGTGGTTGCGGATCCCCCGCGCCGCAGAAGTTTCCGGGCTGCTGCCCGCCAAGCCAACGTCCCAGTCACGGGACAAAGATTCCAACATCCGGCCGACAGAGCTCGGCTGGCCTATATCCCTCCTACTAGAGGTCGACAACTATCCCCCGTACTCTATCAAGGGCGGGGCCAAGAGGAGGTAACCTGTCTGATCAGGGACTACTTTCGAGGGCTGGGCAATCCCTCGCTGGGTCGGCAGCGACTGATGCAGACAGTCGCCACTGACGAAGACTACTTCTCATCAGTGGCGGATGAAGAAGAGATGGAGGATATAATGATGGTGTCGTCGGTCGATGACAATGGATACGATGACGGCTTTGAGATCAAAGCCGATGAAGCCTTCCCCGAGCGGGAAGAAAGAAGAAGGGTTTCTGTGTTCGAGAGGTTGACCTTTCCGCAACAAGCCAGGCGGAGGGTCCATCGACAAAGAAGAAGGATGCAGGTTTTCACTTGCAACATGGCTGGCGTGTCCAACCGATATGGGGAGCTCCCTGAAGACCCCTAAGAACTTGATGGAAATCTCAGTTCAAGATTCAAAATTCACGAGCTTTGTGGGTTTGATGAGATCGACGGTTTACACAAAATCTGAGCTGAACCTTCTCCGAGTCAGGAAGTTTGACGGAACAAGCATCTCCGAGTGATCGGCAAGCAGCTTCATCAACAAATGCAATCAAATGGGCCATTCCATGCTAATCGTCTCATTTTATTGGGCCGTATACATGGGCCTAATGGGTCATCTCTATGAAATTTTATTCACAATAAAAGAGTCTTATTATGTATTTTAGTCTTTCGGTGTCTTTAAGTATTCCTAGGGAATCATGATAAGAAGGTATTAAGTGTTAAGGAGTCTTATTATGTATTTTGATGTTTCCGATAGGGTGTCTTTTAGTATTCCTAGGAAGTCATGATACTAAGTGGTAAGTGTCTCTTAATCTTCCTTGTATGCCTATATAAGAGTCTTGTATCCCACGGTGGAAAAACAGTGAATGAAGATCTATTTTTGGAACCCATGTGAGTCCCACGTAGGGGGACCTTTCCCCCTCCCTTATCTTCTTCCCTTCACCCCCCTGCAATTCCCATGGCCGCTAGTGCCTTTTCTTCCTTCCCTCTCCACGGGTGCGATGCCCACTTCTTCCCTTCCTCAACCACGGGTGAGTGATGCCCTTCGTCTAATTCTCTCTCTCTCTCTCTCTCTCTCTCTCTATCTCTCTCCAATTCTCTCTCATCCCCACCCCAAATTCGGAATCCACTCTCTCTCCTCTCTTTCACCTCTAATTAAGACCCCTCCCCCTTCCCTATACCCCTCATTTAAGTCCCCTCCCCTCCCCTAGGTAGAACTCCCACTCCCTAGGCATTCTCTCCCCTTCCCCACACAACCTTTCGTCTTCCCAGGCACCCTTTCATCTCCCAAGGCCCAATTTCGAATTTGGGTGTTCCCTCCTCTCTCTCTCACCACCCCATTACCTCCCCACCTCCCAAAAGCACCCCCCTGCAACCCCAGCCACGTCCATCCCCCCCCCCCCTCCCTTAACCCAAACCCACAAATCCCTTCCATCCCCCTTAATCCCCCCTCCTCAATCAGCTCCATTCGCAGGCAGAAATCAAGCCCGAGTTGCAGTCGATATTGGGAGCAGTTCCAGGCAGAATCGGCTTCCGGGTTCTTCATCAAAAACGTACGTTGGCGAGTCTTCTGACCAGGCGAGGTGGAATCGTCCTCTTCCGAGTTCGTGAGCATCGGCAGTGGCCAATCTCCCACGACTGCGCAGGAGGCTCCTGAACCCGACCAGAAGCTGAGGAAGACCACCACCACGCCCAACCCTGACGGAATCCGACTCCGAGCTGTTCAGCAAAGTTCCTCCCCTCTCTGTCAGCTCTCAGGAACAGAAGGCGGTTCGTCGATCGGAGCTCAAGGTGTGAAGTTATCAATTTCCTACCACTGTTGGGTCATTCTGTCCACCGATCCCCTCCTCCGACCCGTCCCCACTCAACGGGACCTGCACGTCCACACCGACATCCGACTGAGGCGAGACCAGTGCCGCTGGAAAGTAGTCATCCCCACGATTCCAACGCCACCTGCCGCGCACCAAACGGAGTTCGGGGTTGCTCGTGGTGTCCCTGTCAAGCCGCTGTTCAGAAGCTGCCCCTGCACAGAACCAGAACGGGGTCCCCGCTCAGTCGTCCGTGGCGACCAGGTTCGGGCGGAACCAAAATTCAGAAAAATTGTGCTGTATCCCTACCCTGTTACGAAGCCAACGGCACCAACCGCGCCTCCGGCAAAATTCCAGAGTGCGATCCACAGCCACTTCAACAGCTGCTGGTCACAGATTCCAGAACCGGACAGAATCGACTTCGGCATTTGTTTCACATCAGAACTGGCTCAATTGGCCGTACGGCTGGGGCCAACTACCCGCAGGACAGAAGCAGCAAGAGGGCTTCTGACAATGATGAAAGAGAAATAGCCCCAGGTCTACCTCCACTGGGATGACAAAGCCCCCATCTTGACCGCTAATGTGGTGACGACGGAAGAAGAAGACGACGTACTCCTAGACATCCTGCCTGAGGGTACGTCCGGGGAGACAACAGAAGGTGTCCCCACCACTATAGATCCATCAGTCTTGATGCTGCTGCAAAAATATCAACGGGAAATAGATTCCCTGAAGAAATAGCTGATGGAGAAAACTGAACACTCATCGGCCTCAAAACCACCCGAAGTCCAGGGTGAATCATCCCGGGGAGCGGCTCGTCGAGACGACCCTCCTCCGCTTTATACACTACCACAGCCGTCGGAGCCAACTGTGACGACATCACAACAGCGGCCGCCACAGCCTCAGCCGCTGCTACCTCCGGTGCTTCCTCAGGTGCACCCAACACCCCCGCTGCTGCATCCTCCACAGGTGACCACCCTGGTCACCCCATACCTGCAGCCAGCACACTTCTATCCGGAGCCAGTCGACCCCACGGTCGTGAACCGGATGATGGTGGAAAGGATGATCGAGCTAAAGCTCGCAGAGAAGAGCGAAGGCGACTACGTCGCATTCGATGCCTATCGGGTGCCCTACCCGCAACACCATGCGGCTAAACGACTTCCCCCGGGAGTCAACAAGCCACCCAAATTTGACAAATTCAACGGGAAAGGTTCCCCAAAAGAGCATATTGCATATTATATGACCGTTATGGGTGATCTGGCCACCGACGAGTCATACCTGCTAAAATTCTTCGGGTCCTCGCTGACGGGGCTCGCTTTCGAATGGTATTCCAGTCTCTCGGCTGGGTCAATTAATGACTGGTCAGATATGCAAAGGAAGTTCAGAGAAAGATTCCATGTCACAGAGAGGGAGGTCACAGTGGCCGAGCTCTATTCAACAAAATAAAGGGCAGATGAGACAGCCCTTGATTACATCAAGAGATGGAGGAACCTCGGAATGAGATGTAAGCGGCCCCCGCATCAGGAGGACGCTGTGCAAATATGTAAGCAAAATCTCAGGAGGGAGGTCCTGGAAAAGATGATTGGTATGGAAATACGGTCGTTCGACCGGCTGAATAATGTGGTGGCTGAGGTGGAAGCTTTTCTAGCCAAGCCTGTCCCGACGTCAACTGCTAGCATAGCCCAGAAAGGCAAGGCTGCGGAACGGCGCCCCACACCTAAAGAAGCGAATGCGCTTGATATCAAGGCGTTCGAACAACAGAAGGAGAAAGGCAAGAAAGCGGCTCCCCCGCAACCTGCAAAAGCTCCAGATGACAAAGAAGGTCCTTCGTTGAGAGACAAAATGAAGAAGGCTTATTCCTTTCCTAAGGATAAGACTCGGATCCTGTTTGACTGGGTAACAAAATACAGTATGGTCACTCTGCCTGAGCCGAGAAGACCAGAAGACCTCAAAAGAAGAGACAGTCCAAGATTCTGCCCCTACCACCAGATGTTGGGACATTCAATCGAAGACTGTTATGTTTTCAAAGACATCATTGAAGGAATGGTGAAGAAGAATGAAATAGAGCTGGGAGAGTACAAAGTAGACCCTCCTCAGCCACATGAAGCTCCTCCCAGAAGAGCAGCAGTCAACATGGTCTCCCTCTACCAGGCATTACCTGAGGAGATCTCTGAAGCAAGCACACGGAGCACCTACGAAATCCATTTCCTGGAGCCCGTGAAAGAACAACAGGGGTGGCATCAAATCCCTGTGAAGCACAAGAAGAAGAGGGCACCCCGCCCAAAAGAGGGGGCACATATCCGTGGCATTACACCCCGGCCTGCTCCGCCAGTGGTAGCACCCGTATGGGTCACTCCAACTACAGCTGTCAGAATACACATGCCTAACAGGAGGAGACAAACTCCGCTGCCAGTAATCAAGGAAACCAATCCTGGGGTCCTTCGACTGCAACACTTAATTGAAGGGCTAGATGAATATGTACAGCCCGCACTGAAACCTCTGCTGGTACGGGACCACGTCCCATGGCAGGAGCTGGAGCAACTCTCACTTAGGCAAGGGGAGGAAGCTGAAGCAGCACCACCTCAGGAGAGCAACCTGTTCTGGGGGCAAGCACCTGTAGAAACCAAAAAGAAGAAAAAGCAAAAGAAAAAGAAAAGAAAGGCCGTTGGGGCCCATAAAATACAGGTCACCTCCTGCAATACCCTGTCAGCACTCTTCAACCTACCCGGAGAAGAGGAGGAAGAAGAAATTTGCTTCACACCCCATGCTGGGGGAGGCAAGGCCGAGGCCGTAACTGCTGCACATGCCACTCGGTCAGGCCGGAAATGGGGGCGCCAGCCACCACCCAATCACAACATTATGTTCAGAGGGGAGCAACCCTACAAGACACCTCCGCCGGAAGTTAAGGGAGTCCAAATCCCTCCTCCGTTAGGTCTATACAACAAGACTGGGGGCAAGATAGTCCCTTCATTCCTTGAATTCATGAAGATGTCAAATGGGAAGCAGCCTTGTCAGAAGGCTAACCCTGCACCCGGGTCCATCCACCCGCAGCCAGCGCAACCCCCTGAGAATGCAAATGCAGAGGGGGCTCGCCCTGTAGCATCTAATAAAGAAGACCCGACAGTCGGTGCCAGTCAAGAGGATGCCGAGTCCGAGGAAGATGAAACAGGTCCATCTGGACCCACAAATCAAAACCTCTCCAAGCCCAGATGGGCTGAAGAGATGAAGCTCTCCAATGTCCGGGCTGGGAGCCGAATAATGAAGTTGCTCAAAAAGCTCCCTGCTCGATTTACGATCTGGGAAATTCTCTCTTTAAGTGAAGAGACTCGACATGCGATCATCACTGCTCTGCAGACGCCTGCTCATTTTGAGACCTGCATAGCCAGGCTATACCAGAAGCCAGTATGACCTTCTCTCCAGAAGACATGCTACTACCTACTGCCAGTCACAACAGGCCGCTATATATGAAAAGGCACCTGAACGGAAGAGAACTGAACCGGATTCTGGTCGATCCTGGTGCAGCAGTCAACATCCTGCCATATAGAATATACGAGAGGTACCACTTTAATCTGCATCTCGAGAAAGTCGGGGATATGCGTATCGCTGGCTTCAACCAAAAGTGTGAAGTATCTATGGGAGTGGCAGAGTTTACACTGACCCTGGCAGATTTCACTACAACGGTGCAGTTTCATATCATTGACTCTCGCACCTCCTACAAAGTACTGCTTGGCCGCCCATGGCTGCATGAAAATATGGTGGTGCCCTCCACGCTCCACCAATGTATCAAATACAGCCTCCAGGGGAAGGAGGAGAGGATATTTGCTGACATCCACCCATTCGAGGTGTTTGAATGTCACTTGGCAGACGCCAACCTATATACGGGGATTCCCCGGAAGGTTTCTGAAGATGGAGCCCCCGTAGGGGCATCGAAGAACAAATCAGGCGACGGTTGGTATCCACCACCGCCGCGCGGATATGTCAAGCCGAAGGTGGTTTCCCACATCACGGCTTCTGGAAATGTCGGCAGGATGACACCCCCAGCATTATACCCCAAAGCTAAGGAAGTGCATGTTGATCGACCGCACGACCGCATCGGAGTCCCGGCCGGCCTCACCAAGCCAGTCTCCGGCCTCGATGATCCCACTGTCGAACCCTTCAAAGCTTGGGAGGTGACACAAGAAGATGGGCCCAGCAGCTTGTTCTATACAGCTGAGGAGCATCCCACTCAGGAGGACACAGGCTACAGCCTCCCTGAGGATCTAGCCAACCCACGAGTTCCTGTTCAGGGCCTGGCATTTACAACTGATCGAACGGCCAGGATGTTTCAAAAGCAACACATCCCTCCCGATCAATCTCAAAAACGCAAGGAAGCTTTCCAGAAGATGTGGTATCCTGCAAATCTGGATAAAGAAATGAGACGTGTCTCTCAACATCCGGGTCTGGGCTTCACCTTGGAAGACTACTATTACAGTGGGCGGTATGAGGTGGATACCATCTCCACCTTCTATCCAACTGAAGATAGCCCTCTGGGGGCAACCTTTGATGAATATCCGACGGAAGCTGAACATGCCGAATTGGCTCTATCCCGGAATCAACAAATGGAGACCTTGATCTCCTGCCGATGCTGGGAGCAAGTTCATCCTGAAGAAGCGGCCTTTCAAGCCGAATTTGATACGGCTAGCAACAGCGAAGCCGAAGACATTCAAGAAGTAGGAGTCTCTCCCTCTACAGGGGTCCTACTAATAACAACTTCAACACCCTTTCTGCCGATCAGGGAGGCCTTGGTCAACTCCAATCAAGGGGAGCCAGCTACCAGAGAAGAAAAAGGCACTTCTGCGGAAGATACGAGTGTCCCAGAAGGCGAGACTCTTTCAACTTCTGCTGCAAATCCAATATGCTGTCTGAGTCCGGTGGCAAACAACTACTGGCCTATCATGGCTGCAACCTCATCTACGAGCACTGAAGCTGTTCTCTCACCCTCGGGAGCTGCAACGGCAACGAATATGTCAATAGATCCATCCACACAGTCGCTAGCACGAGAAGCAAGAGGACCCCATGAAGCTCTGGCAGTGTCTGACGAGGAAGTCGAAGTACTCGACCCTCAAGATGGTATTCCAGACTTCGTTGACCTCCAGCCGGCACCTCCGGAGATAGAAGACGGAGGCCAGGCCACAGTCGATGAACTAATAGAAGTCAACTTGGGAGATGAGGAGGACCCTAGGCCTACCTTCCTCAGTGCCCAACTGTCCCCAGAAGAACGGGAGTTGTACATCCAGCTGCTGCTAGAATACCGAGATTGCTTCGCCTGGACTTATAAAGAGATGCCACGTCTAAACCCTGCTGTCTCACAACACGAGCTAACAATCAGTCCCGAAGCCGAGCCGGTGAAGCAACCACCGCGGCGTATGAGGCCAGAGCTCATCACCCGAATCTGTGCTGAAGTTGACAAGCTCATTGATGTGGGATTTGTTGAAGAAAATCAGTACACCACATGGCTGGCAAATATCATCCCAGGGAAAAAGAAGAATGGACAGATCCGGATTTGTGTTGACTTCCAAGATCTAAATAAAGCCTGCCCTAAAGATGACTTTCCGGTGCCAATAACCGAGGTCATGATCGATGCTACAACCGGCCATGAAGCCCTGTCATTCATGGATGGGTCTTCCGGCTACAATCAGATTTGGATTGCGGAGCATGACCGGGTCCATACTGCTTTCTGAACTCCTAAAGGCATTTATCATTACAAAAGAATGCCATTCGGACTGAAGAATGTTGGCGCAACCTATCAGCGCGCAATGACCAAAATTTTTGATGAATTGCTCTACCACAAGGTCGAGTGCTACATAGATGACCTGGTGGTCAAGACCAGAAGAAAAGAAGATCACCTGCAAGACCTCCGGATTGTTTTTCAGAGGCTGAGGCAGCATGAACTAAAAATGAATCCTATGAAATGTGCGTTCGGAGTGTCGAGCGAAAAATTCTTGGGCTTCATCGTCTGATATCGGGGAATCGAGATAGACCCCGCAAAGATCAAGGCGATTCAGGAGTTACCTCCACCTAGGAACATCTCCGAGCTGAGGTCGCTATAGGGCCGCCTGGCTTATATCCGGCGGTTCATTTCCAATTTGTCAGGGCGATGCCAGCCTTTTCACAAGTTGATGATGAAAGATGTTCCCTTTTATTGGGATGAAGATTGCCAGACAGCCTTTGACAAGCTAAAAGACTATCTGAAGACTCCTCCAGTATTGGGCGCACCGGTGAAAGGACGGCCGTTGATACTGTATATAGTAGCCACACACAATTCTCTGGGGGCAATGCTGGCCCAGAATAATGAAGAAGGGAAAGAACAAGCCCTCTATTACCTCAGTCGGAGACTGGTCAGAACTGAAGAAAAATATACTTATATTGAGAAGATCTGCCTGGCACTAGTCTTCGCAGTCAAAAAGCTCCGGCATTATATGTTGTCGCATGAAATCAGCTTGGTATCCAAGGAGGATCCCCTAAAATATATTATGTCCCAGCCGGCACTCAAAGGCCGCCTAGGCAAATGGGCGGTAATCCTTATGGAGTTTGATGTCTCCTACGTACCGCGCAAAGCCATCAAAGGTCAAGCTATTGCAGACTTCTTTGCTGAACATCCGATACCCGGGGAAAGCCCGTGGGAACCGGAACTTCCCGAGGATGAAACCCTAGAAGCCGCCCAAGTACAGCCCTCCTCATGGCAGCTATACTTTGATGGCGCTTCCAGAATTGACACCTCTGCTACCGGGTCATCCAGGGTCAGAGCAGGGGCAGGTATAGTCCTGAAATCTCCGGAAGGAGAAGTGGTGCACACTTCCTGCTCCATAAACAAACAATGCACAAACAATGAAGCGGAATATGAAGCCCTGATAATCGGGTTGCAGATTGCTCTGTCCATGGGAATTCAGATGCTGGAAGCATTCGGAGACTCCATGCTAGTTATAAAACAGCTGGAAGGAGAGTTCGAGGTGCGAAAGCAAGAGCTCTTCCCCTACCACCAGTTGGCAACTCGCCTGATGTCAAGATTTTACTTCATCAGCATCAAGCATATCAATCGAGGCCGGAATGCTCAGGCAGACGCCCTCGCTAAGCTGGCCAGTTCATTGGCGGTCCCGCCAGACACAAGCCTGAACATAACAGTGATCAACCGCCGACAGGTCCCTAGTGTAATAGAGGTTCTGGCCGACGAAGAAGAGACGGAAGTAGCAGTCATCGAAGGGGTTCAGCAGCCCGACTGGCGAGAGCATCTCCTATGCTAGTTTCAACACCAGCAACTTCCAAAAGAAAAGGAACAGAGAATGAAGCTCCTGAGGATCAAGGATTCTTACGAGATGAGAAGCGGGACCTTGTTCCGAATTATGGCAGATGCCCGAAGGAAAGTCCTACTCCGTTGCTTGTCTTCAGCAGAGGCGGGATAGGTGATGCAAGAAGTTCATGCAGGATCAGCTGGAGCACACCAGGCGAAAATGAAAATTGAGATAAAGAAGCTGAGTTATTATTGGCCCACTATATTTGATGATTGCTGCAAGTTTGCCAAAGCTTGTCAGAAATGTCAAGAACACGCGAATGTGGCGAGGAGACCTCCAGTGCCACTGCATCCCACTCTACCAAGTTGGCCGTTTGCTCAATGGGGCACGGACGTGGTAGGGCCACTACTAGCATCTTCATCAGGGTGCAAATACATCTTAGCAGCTACAGACTATTTCTCCAGATGGGCGGAGGCAGTAGCACTAAGAGATGTGACCGGAGAACTAGTTGCAAGATTCTTCCAGCAGAATGTAATATTCCGGTTCGGGATCCCCAGCCGAATCATCTCTGACAATGGCAGTCATTTCAGAAACCAGAAGGTTTATCAGCTAGCCGACAAATACAAAACTGACTGGAGGACATCGTCCCCCTACAACCCTCAAGCCAATGGACTGGCAGAGGCCTTTAACAAGACATTGTGCACGTTACTGGCAAAGACTGTCAAGTCTAACAAAAAGGATTGGGAAGAAAGGATGTACGAAGCACTTTGGGCTTATCGTACTGTCTACAAGACCCCAACCGGCTGTTCACCCTTCTCCCTTGTCTATGGGTCGGAAACTGTAGTGCCGATTGAACTTGAAGTTCCTTCATTGCGAGTTGCCATCCAGCACGGATTAGTCAGTGGTGAGCAGACCAATGCAGAAAGAAGATTGGAAGAGCTCGCTGAGCTCGAAGGAAAACGCCTCCAGGCGTAACAAAACATCCAACTCTACCAAGCTCGCATGGCCCGTGCTTTTGACAAGTTAGTCAAGGGTCGAGAGTTCAAGAAAGGAGACCTGGTGATGGTCAAAAGAAGAGAAGTGATGGCCTCTAACCCCAAAGGGAAGCTGGTCAAAAACTGGGTCGGACCGTATGTCGTCCGCCGAGTATATGAAGGGGGTGCCTACGTCCTTGTAGACCACAAAGGAGTCATCCAATTCTCTCCCCTCAACGGAAAACACATTAAGCTGTATCATGCGGCGCAGCCGACACACCCTGAGTGATCGGTCGGAATACCTTTTCCTTGGCTAGTGGCACCCCGCCTTAACCGAGCTACCCTTTCCTTGGCTAGTGGCACTCCGCCTTAACCGAGCTACCCTTTCCTTGGCTAGTGGCACTCCGCCCTAACCGAGCTACCTTCTCCTTGGTTAGCGGCACTCCGCCTTAACCGAGCTACCCTTTCCTTGGTCTAGTGGCACTCCGCCCTAACCGAGCTACCTTCTCCTTGGTTAGCGGCACTCTGCCTTAACCAAGCTACCCTTTCCTTGGCTAGTGGCACTCCGCCCTAACCGAGCTACCTTCTCCTTGGTTAGCAGCACTCCGCCTTAACCGAGCTACCCTTTCCATGGCTAGTGGCACTCCGCCCTAACCGAGCTACCTTCTCCTTGGTTAGCAGCATCCCACCCTAATCAAGCTACCCTTTCCTTGGTCTAGTGGCACTCCGCCCTAACCGAGCTACCTTCTCCTTGGTTAGCGGCACTCCGCCTTAACCGAGCTACCCTTTCCTTGGCTAGTGGCACTCCGCCCTAACCGAGCTACCTTCTCCTTGGTTAGCGGCACTCCGCCTTAACCGAGCTACCCTTTCCTTGGCTAGTGGCACTCCGCCCTCACCGAGCTACCTTCTCCTTGGTTAGCGGCATCCCACCCTAATCAAGCTACCCTTTCCTTGGTTTAGTGGCATTCCGCCCTAATCGAGCTACTTTTCATTGGTTAGCGGCATTCCGCCCTAACCAAGCTGCTTTTCCTTGGTTAGCGGCATTCCGCCTTAATCGAGCTACTTCTCCTTGATCAAGCGGCTTTTCACCTTAATCAAGCTACCTCTCCTTGGTTAGCGGCGTTTCGCCCTGATCAAGCTACCCACTCTCGGCTCGCATTCCGAATAAAAGAAAAAAAAAGAAAAAAAAGAAAATGGGGTTAAAAATAGAGATACCCTGCCAGACTTGCTCCCATATCGGGACAAGTGCAAAAATGGCCATAACCCAGCTGTGGCGAAAACCCGAAAGGGCGTCGCAGGCAAAATCGGGTACCCCGCCACGTGAAAACCCGAAAGGGCGCGTGGGCAAAAGCAAGAGGGGGCTGGCTTCGGCGAAAACCCGAAAGGGCGCTTAGGTCAGTAAAGTGGTAATTTCCCAAATGCCTCTCCTATTCTTCACCCAACAAAACTCCGAAAGGGACAATCGTCAAAGTCCCACCGGAGATCCTTCAACATATCCTCTTCGACCCTCGCCATCATCGGCGAGAACAGTCAATCTCTACTCTTGAACTTGGATCCTACATCCTTGTTAATAAGCCACGTCCTTGCTTCGACATTTAACTAGTGTCGACGAGATAAACCTAAGACCAACCCTTGTCCTCATCGACAAGGACGGTCAGCGTTCCCGCGGTCTAGTTCTTCTGAATCTCGAATTCAAAAACAAAAAAAAGAAGAAAAAAGAAGGAAAAGAAATTGGGGTTAAAAATAAAGATACCCCGCCAGACTTGCTCCTATATCAGGTCAAGTGCAAAAATGGCTATAACCCAGCTGTGGCGAAAACCCGAAAGGGCGTCGCAGGCAAAATCGGGTACCCCGCCGCGTGAAAACCCGAAAGGGCGCGTGGGCAAAAGTAAGAGGGGGCTGGCTTCGGCGAAAACCCGAAAGGGCGCTTAGGTCAGTAATGTGAATAAAAATGAATGCTGAATAGTGATGATTCATTCTCTGTCCGGAAGACCCCTTTTCGAGGTCGTGGCGGAGTCTTCATCCGATATCCCGGCAATATACATCTATTGTCACCCCTTCCGACCCTTGTCACCATCGGCAAGATCGGTCGCTACCCTTCCGGTTCTTGTCACCATCGGCAAGACCGTCTACCCCTTTCGACCCTTGTCACCATCGGCAAGATCGGTCGCTACCCTTCCGCTTCTTGTCACCATCGGCAAGACCGTCTACCCCTTTCGACCCTTATCACCATCGGCAAGATCGGTCGCTACCCTTCTGCTTCTTGTCACCATCGGCAAGACCGTCTACCCCTTTCGACCCTTGTCAGCATCGGCAAGATCGGTCGCTACCCTTCCGGTTCTTGTCACCATCGGTAAGACCGTCTACCCCTTTCGACCCTTGTCACCATCGGCAAGATCGGTCGCTACCTATCCGGTTCTTGTCACCATCGGCAAGACCGTCTACCCCTTTCGACCCTTGTCACCATCGGCAAGATCGGTCTCTACCTATCCGGTTCTTGTCACCATCGGCAAGACCATCTACCTTTCCGACCCTTGTCACCATCGGCAGGATCGGTCGCTACCTATCCGGTTCTTGTCACCATCGGCAAGACCATCTACCTTTTCGACCCTTGTCACCATCGGCAAGATCGGCCGCTACCCTATCCGGTTTTTGTCACCATCGACAAGACCATCTACCCTTTCGACCCTTGTCACCATCGGCAAGATCGGTCGCTACCTATCCGATTTTGTCACCATCGATAAGACCGTCTACCCCTTTCGACCCTTGTCACCATCGGCAAGATCGGTCGCTACCTATCCGGTTTTTGTCACCATCGGCAAGACTGTCTACCCCTTTCGACCCTTGTCACCATCGGCAAGACCGGTCACTACCCGTTCTCGGTTCTGGCCGTTCTCGGCAGGACCGTGTATCCATCAGTTTCACTATGCCCTCCTAAGTCCCCCGAACTCTCGGCCGGCATAAGCCGTTTCTAGTCTTGAGAAAAAGTCGCGGTGCGGTGGAGTGAACACCTCACCCCTTCCCTGAAGGCGTGAGCGCTCTCCTGCCCTAGTGACCCATACACTCGGACTAGAATCAACGGGCAAATGAAAAGAAAAGATGACAAGATGGAGTCTTCATTCAAAATCAGGATGGAGATTTTTCATTACTATGAGGTAAAAGCACATGATTACATGGGCCATGCCCTGGAATACATAAGGTGCATTAAAAGGGAGCACATAAAGAAAAGAGACTACGGCAAAGGGCATCGGAAGATGTCCTCCAGCACAGGAATACCCAGGGAGGGATGACGGATCAGTTCTTGCAATCTGAACTCGGTGGCCTCCAGCTCGGATAGCTTCATCTCCAGGGAAGCAGCTTGTCCTTCAGCCATCTCAGCATCCTCAACCTTTTGGACCCCTAGGCGATCTACTTCTTCAAGTTCAGCCTCTATCCTGGAAAGTTCGACCCGCAATGCCGTCATCCGGGCCGTCAGGGAGCTCCGGCGTTGTAAAGAGGCGTTGACTTCGTCCCTCGCCCTCGCCGCGGTCTCTTGTAGAGAAAAAAGGGCCGTCTTGTTTTCAGCCCGCTCCAATGATATGGCCGCCAGCTGGTCAGCTGCCTCCCGGCCCAAGAACTCCCTCCGGTTCACATACTTCAGGAGCAAGATTACTCGCGGAGTCTAGTCATCCATGGGACAACCGAGGGTCAGCAGCGAGCGGGACAGATGCTCTATCAAGCCCCTCAGCTGAATATAAGTTAAATCCCTACTGGCTGTTACGGTCTGCTGGAGGGTCCCCAGGAACTGCCACACGACATCACTCGAGGACTGAAGACCATGTGGCGACGTCTCGGGCAGTTCGAACTCTACTCTGCCATCCACGGCAGCCCATATATCATCAGCCATCCCGGAGGATGATGACGGCATAAGCTGCAACCCACTACCACTGGGAACAACCGCACCGGCAGATGCGGTGGCTAGATCCTCAGCAACAACAATCTCTTTGCCGGTCCCCTGGGGTGGGAGTCCAACAAGAACCTCGAGCACCGAGGACGTCCGTCCCTCAATAATCTCCCCGGCTTCTATCTCAGCAGAGCCACCCTTCTCCAGAACTGACTGCTGTGCAGCCTCCCTTGGCGGAGAATCTCCGGCTACTACCGAACTATCAACTTCCACGAGCGCTCCAGGACCAACTGGAACCATCGCTGCTGCATGATCCTTTGGGTACCGCAATGCGATGGGCCGCAGGACGGACGGGAAAGTCGCCTGGCCTGTTCCCAGGACCGGGAGTGGTATCTTCACCGTCATAGTCGGCAGCGCCACCTCAGTCTGCATCGGAGATATATACACTTAAAACCTGGCTAGAAGAAGGAGAAAAGAAGCATGGTAAGCATCGGTCCTGGATAGGTCCTTACCTCGGCCGGGACTAAGCTCAAGTCTTTAAAAGCAGCTTCCCCAGTGCCAGCCTCCTCACTCGTAAGCGATAATGACGGCACAGGACCGCCCCATGATAACCGGGCCGGGCTGAAAGTCGGATAGTCACTCTCATAGGCCGAGGACACCCCAGCATCGTCGATCTCAAAATCAAGCGGTGATGGCTCCTCGTCACTGGAGTCGCCGCCATAATCTACATGCTCAGAGGAGGAAGACCCCTCTGCTCTCTCAGGACGCTCCGCCGTCGAAGTAGGAGCCTCGCCAGTAGGAGCATCACCCTCGGCGGAAGCTTTTCCGGTGCTCTCCACACCAAGGGCAGCAATAGATGATACCTCGGGGGCGGGCTCTCCCTGCCCCGAGGGGACCACCTCCTCTGTGCTCTCCGAGCCCGAAAACAATGGTGGTTGTATATCGACTACAATTCACAGCAAAAAAGGGGTCAAGGCGGCTGAAGATACGAAGATTTGCGTTGCTATCGCAACTAAACTATAGATTACCTTCCATCTCCCGCCAGGGTGTTGGAGAGGGTAGATCCCTTTCTACGGGAGTAGTGGGGACTTCCTCTGCCCCGTCCCTAGCCGCTACATCTACCGTCGCCTCCGATCCGACGACCGCGGCAGATGTATCGGCAACTGTCAGCATGGGCCACCCCAAGCGGTCGAAACAAGCTAATGCACTCTGAAGAAAAGAAGAGCCTACCTTCGGCCTCTAGCCCTTGTGCGCGAGAAGCCTCAAACTCTTCAAAAGATACAACAGGAGGAAGGACGGTTGCCGATTCCTTCTCTGCGGCTTTCTTCCGGCGCGCCCGTGTCACTCGGGTCACCGCCGCTTTCGCCTTCCCGACGGCCTCCCGTAGTTGGGACCTAGTCCTCTTCCTCGAATCTCCAGGAGGTAGTGGCGTCGTGGTCGGGGCCGGCTCAGGAACTTCAAAATATGCCGGCTTTTTGGCTTTTATGATCAGCTCCCTGAAGTGCCGGGTCTCCTCCGAAGTCAGTCGGACTGCATACGCACAAGGGTGAGGATGACACAACCACAATGAAAAGAAGAAGCTGGCCGAAGGGCCTGAAGGAAAAGATAGAACTTACTTGCCGGTCCCGTGTAAAAGGGGAAGAGAGGCCAATGAAATAGCGATGGCGTCTTGTCCCTCGAAGCCGCCTCGCGAATGAGCCAGCATAGATCCCCGATCTTTTCGCTCGGCTCAGCTAGCAACGCCAGGTCCTCGTGTCCACGGGAGGACAGCAGATAATACAGGCTCAGATGGTCCAGCCCCCACATGTCTGCATATTTGAAGGAGATCTGAAGAGGATGGTCCAGTATGGCTTCACTGGGGCTACCCACCGAGAGGCCATGAGACCGAAGGAGTGCGAACAGCCAGGGGGTGTTGGCATATAAGTCAGCCCGCCTATCCTCTTTGCGAATGAAAGCCCGGTAGGGATACAACCTGTCCACCTCAGGACGCCAGTTGGCCACGGCCGCGATGGGCTCCTCTACTGGCAAAGGGAGTTGCTGCAGAATCACCCTCTCACTGCTTACCCGGCATAAACCCCGAAGGGTCTTCACATAATCATCTTTGTTGATCGGGGGCAACTTCAGCTCAACTTTCATCTTGCGGCCTTTTACGAGCTTGCGGGCCTCTAGATAGGCCTTCACGTCCGTATTAGTCCAAGATTTCAACTTCTTCAAATAAGAAGCGTCAATATCAAGAACTGGCTCCGGCTGGGAAGCTAAGAACCTGTGCTCCGCCACGGCCCAGCACTCTCTCCGGGAGGTCCTGTAAAATCCCGTCCGCGCGTTCCACCACTTGACGTATTCAGGCGTGACGCGAGGGAACCGTGCGGGGGCGGGCACCCAGAAAGAAACGTCTTCGCGACGATGGAAAAAGTCCCACCATATCCGGGCGTCATCATTGGACGTTTGCCCGGCCCTGTGCCTGTTGGGCAATGCAAATTGCGAATAGGAATGTGGAATCTGCTGGTTGTAGCCAAAGTTCCGACTGAAACGGAACGGGTAATACGGCTCCAGCCACAGAATGCCACTTTTGTGAAATACGAGGACACTAGGCCTGATGGCCAGTGCCCAATCAACCAACTCCGGCTCCAGAATAGGACTGGCACAATTGGCCTAGAAAATCGGATGGATGTACTCCTCAATTTCAAAGAGCTTGCACTGCCTCATCCTGTTCGTCAATGGGCTCGAGTGAGCAGCTAAGCTCCAGAAATGAAGAACCCCGGGCGAGTCCACAGGAAGACGGGTCAATTTACCCCGAATGGCATAGAGTTGCTCCGCTAGCAATGATGGCTCGGCGCTTGCAAAGTCTATCATACGCGGGACCAGAGGAACTGCTTGTAACACCCGAGGAGCTGCCTCCGGGAACAGGGTGCAGACCCAAGCATTAAAGAAATGTAACGGACCAACCGTCCGAAGGCTTCTGGGGAGGCGCGTCTTGTGTAAGTCTCCCAACATCTTGTAAACGAGGCACAGGGCCACTGGGCAAAGAGACAGCTTGGTACCCCAAGCCATAAGACAGGCTGGATATATGGCTTCCGCCCTGATCACGCTCTCGTCACCTTGAGGGAGAGCAAAGGAACAAAGCCAATAAACCAAATATGCAGCACAATGAGTCACTGCATCAATACCAGTAGGGTTTGGGTTTTCCCCCTGCCCTCCTCTCGAAGAATGTCACGCCCCGGGCCGATAGCAGTGGAACATGTCGTTTGCTCGGAACGTGGCAGTTAAACAGTCGTGAATGATCAAGAGCAATCGCATAAGACCAAGATAATTTCGAACAACGATAGAAATTTCATTTCTAATATGAATCTCTTACAAGAACTTGTTGTCCATCTTGGAGACTTCAACACAATGGAAAGGAAGATAACGACATACTAACGGACGTTAGACAAAATAACTGAATAAGAGACGCCAAGCTGACTTAGCTAGACAACACTATCTAGACTCAAGAAAGATAAAAGACTCGGGTTCACTAGTTTTCGAAGCTCGCTTGCACACTTGTCCCGCCCGTGTGGGTCTCGGTCTTGCTAGCTACCTGCTTACCTGAAAATGTTGGAATAAAACGGAGTGAGCGAACGCTCAGTAGGAAATTATATCTCAAGTACTAGCAAGGGGTTTAAGTAATTACATTTTCATGAATGCAATGAAGCTATGCATGCTCGCATAAAACGATAAGATAGAGAGACTGTAATATCAAGGAATTAAGATGGACAAATCATGAACTTTCAATAAGATAACAAGACATTTGAGATATTCAAGCAAGTACATTTAACAAGTCATGTCAAGAACTTTGGCTATCATGTAGCAAGCAAGTAAATTACCCTTTCTCGGGCCACGCATTTCATGTCAAGTCAAGTACGATTTCAAGCACAAGATTTATGTGGAATGTCCAATCTAGAAAGTAAAGTACTCGGTATAATGCCAGATACCTTATCATTTTAACTCCCATGGGCACAAGTACTTTCGGGTGCTCCTCCCAGGACCAGATCGGGCCCTATATGCGCAGGCATTTATCATGTATTTTGACATCCACTTTTGTTTACATAGCCAATAAAGAATTTCAATAATCAAGCTTGTAGACATGTATGACAACTTTGACAGAATGGAGTCCAAAAATATGACAAAGGACATAGAATGGCGATAATAACGGTATAATCATGATATCGATAAAACTAGGTAGAATATGGTTCCCTTAACTTGGGTACCATGACAAATTAATATGGACATTCTATATATAGAATTTAGGTCCACATGAACAGTATATCAAAGGTAAGATACCCTCATTCTTATCATAGAATTGAGGTTTACAAGAATGACATGATATGGCATGATATCATCATCCCATTAAGAATTTCTTATGATATACTCTTTGTATAATCATGAGGGCCGGTATACCATGTTTCTTTAGAGTGACATGGCATCAATGGTGTAATGGGTTTTTAGGGTACAACCAGCTCAGTCGGCCTTGAGGGAATCCAAGGCTACGAGGAGTCTTACGGAGGTCTCTATGACTAACTCACTAGTCCAAAGGAACGGAATGTCCAATGGAGAGCTTGTATGTCAATGAGAATTGAGTGTGATCGATAAAACAATCGTGAAACGTGGGACTATACTCACGGAATGGAGAATAGTGCCGATATATATATTATATAACATATGAAACCATCGGTTAACAGAAACAGTGGAAAATCAGTTTTATAGTAAAGTAATGACTTAATCAGAGTCGTTTATCAAGTAATTAATGCCTAACAGAAGGGCGTTTACATATGTTTCCATTTTGGCAGAATTTTCAATAATTCAGAAATTTATCTAAAACGCGCCCTAGACAGGGGCGTTTCTTTTCAATGAGACGACTACAGCAGCAGGCGTCTTTTTATTTACAATATTTTACAGAACATATTTATTTTCAGAAATTATCAAAAACGCGCCCTTGGCAGGGGCGTTAATCATTAAATTCTTATCTTTACAGAATATATTGTTCGGGCTTTTAACAGAAACGCGCCCTATGAAGGGGCGTTACTTTTCAATTCACGCCCTGTGATGGGGCGTTAACACATGGAAAACGACCTAGTCTAGGTCGTGAATTCAAGAAATACCAGGAATTTACAGGATCAGCAAAATTTGCACGATAATCAAGGATAACAATCATATAGTCATGACAGGAAAATTGGCAGGAATTCAGATGCAGTATATTAGATTTGATGTTTCATGTTTATTGGCTTTTAACCATTAACAATTATTGATTTCATGTAATTTCATGGATAATCAGTTCTTAAGATAGGTGATTAACATTTACATGAAATTAATGCCTGTGTACAGGGCGTCAAATATGAAATTGACGACCTGGGCAGGGTCGTGTCTTGTAAATTAGCACCCTTGACAGGGGCGTCTCTTTCAAAATATTGCAGAAACGTATTAAAACTATAATAAACCAAATGCATGTCATGCTTATATATATGTATATTTTGCATTAATTTTGTTTGGGCTACCATAACTTGAGAAAACCTACCTTATGAGAATTATCTGATGGAGAAACGTGAAGAACTGGATGAGAATACTAGACTCTGAAGCTTCTAACAGCAGCAAACAGCAGCAGGCAGAACTTCTTATGTTGACGGAGGATGGAGTCGTTCTGACGAAGAACCTTTGTTCTTCGGTAGATCACTAGAGCTTTCCTACAGAGGAATATGAAGAGATATTAGTAATTTCTTCATAATGCTTGGCTGAAGATGGAAGATAGAAGAACTTACCCTTGTTCTTCACGAAGTCCAGGCTTCTTCAACCTGTAAGAAGAAAAGAGGGTGAAGAACCATTAGTTCTTCATGTAACCGAAGCAGAAAACGTAATAAGAAGAACTGGCGTTCTTCACGCACCGTAGCAACAGTAGGTCATCCAAATAGGTTTAGGGTTCGGCTGTCAAGAGTCTTTATAGGATTTTGGGAAATCCTATTAGGGTTAGTGATTGTGTGGAAGTAATACTTCCTTGATAGAGTCCTTACCACCCTTTAACTCTTTCTAATACTTATCCATTACCCTGGATAAGCTCCCGTGTCGAACGGAACTTGAATGGAATTAACGACCTAGGTCAGGGCGTCGATTCCTAAATTGACGACCTGGTTCAGGTCGTTTCTTGAGAAGTGCCTTTCGTTAGGGCGTTCCTTTGTTTAAAACACGCCCAAGATGGGGGCGTTTCTTGACCTTACCATTTTTGACGTTGGAATTTGATGCCGTATGGTGAGGGCGTCACTTCTTGAGTCACGTCTTAACTAGAGGCGTTTATAATTTAAATAGCGCCTTTATCCGAGGCGTTATTTCCATTTCACTCTTTTATTTGTTCATTCGTATATAATATATACTTTCCTTCTATTTCTAGGTATATATACATATATACAGGTTTATGTTATGTACTTATGTATATATATATATATTGCCTATATGGGAGAAGATAATAAAACGTGTTAAAAAGCCTATTAATTGCTTGGGTTGAGTTTGGGCCAATGGAGCTTAGCATTAACTTAAATGTTTTTAAGGTTAATTGTTAATCCTTTATCAAGGCCTAATAATTTTATTTATAACTAGTTATTTCTATTTGGTCCTTTTTACACAGGTTTACTTTGTTTGGAAGTCTTATTTGCTTATTTGTTAAACCTTACACATACGACTTATATCTTTTAATAATTTGCATGTATTTCCGTATATGCATAAATAAGGTTCTTAAGACTATCATAATTTTCCCTCTAAGGTTCTATACCTCATTGATTTGGTGTGGCTAGTTCGCACATACATTGAGATCTTAGTAATCTTCCATTTAGAGATTTTATTGCTCATAAGTTCTTTAACTTTTATTAGTCCTTGTCCTAGGTATCAGAGGCAGGTTCGATCTGAGCAACCCCTTAGGAATATCACTTGACCAAGTATTTATTTGAATAAACTTTAATCATTAAACATTATATACTTATGTATATATTTTATTCCTATTCCAAAATTACCGGGCGTTACAATGACGAAGCGGCCTGGCGTCGTACCCTCTTCTTCCGCTTCTGGGCCACCGGTGCTATCGGAGGAAAATCTTCATACTTGCTCTTCCCCTAGAAGAAATATTGAAGCCAAGCGCCCATCCGCACTCTTCGCTTCTCGCCCGGCTTTCGAGCTTCTCTCGTGTCCTGCAACGAATGGAAGAGGGTGCGATACGCCTTCATTAGATATCGATAGGCGTAGCCCGCCATATACCGACCGTCACCGTCGGTCTGGTCCTTCAGCCAGTCAGGCCAACAAACTTCCTCATACGGCTCTCCATCAATGGGCAGGCCGCTGAGCTGAGATAGACTCCATAAGTCTAAGGAGGTCTCCCCCTCTGAGGTATAGAAGGTGTTGTATTCAGGGCAAAACACCTCGATCATGCCACAGCACAAGCCTCGGGAAATCGGGTACCGATACCTTGAAGCGTACACGCTGTGATAAACACCAGCTCTGGTCAAAAGAGAAGCATAATGATGCAGCACATAGTCTGTGAATTCCACTGCTCCAGTCCTGAATGCGTGGGCGTCTGTAACTTTCAACTCAGCAAACCACCCCATGGAGATCTGGTGCTTGAAGCGAATCGCTAAGCAATCCAGCAAGAATGACTCATCTCTATATCCCCATCTCAACGGGGCAAGGAATAAACCAAAGATCGGCTTCTCCCGATCTACTCTGCCCGCGGAGTCATTCCACCGAGCAGGTACAAATTCGGGAGCTCTGGTCAACAGTCCGTCTGCCGGAGCTAGGTCTTGCAGCCCCATCACAACGCTCCACTTCCTGACCTCCCCAGGGAGATAGATGGGTCTTCCCCGCATTACGCATTCGGACAAGCTGTCTCTCTACACCAGCAGAGCCTGCTCGACTTTTCGGACGGCGAACACATCCCGCTTCCCCTGAAGGTAGAAGCACCGAAGAAGGGACATCAGGTGCTTGTCCTTGGGATAATCCTTCCGGGTCACACCCTCTCTATTATAATGAAAAGAGTCACCCCCGAGAATAAGGAGACGACCGGTGTCTACAGTGTCCATCTCCGAATCCGAAGACTCCGCAACTATGGCCACCTGGCCGTGACCCCAGTCGAGAGAATTAACATTCTCCCATGTCACCACGGCACGAGAGGAAGAGTTGGATGCCATGACAGCTGCAAAAGAGCATATCAAACAAAAACAACGTCAGGAAATGGCTAATAAAAGGTGAACTTCTGACAAAATTTCAGCAGAGTCTCCCCAGCACAGGGAATTGCCGAAGAAAAGCGGGAACGCGTTCACTGGGGAACGATCCCTAAAAAGCAGCCATCGGCATTACACCGAGGCCAGAGGAACACCCGGGGAAACAGCTCCGAGGGAAAGCCCTGCTAGAAGCCTCCCGGGCCCAAAGAAAGGGTTTTGAAACCCAAACTGACGGCACCTCCACTCACCCGAAGGAAGAAACTGCCGCTCTCGGCGCCGAAGAGAGGGAAGAGAGGGAAGAGAGAGAAAAAATTTGGGCAAATGAGGGATGAAGAAGAAAAAAAGAAGGCGAAAGCCTTATATGGAGGAGGCCCCCCTCCGTTAAACCGGCGCGCTATTTAGCGCGCCGGATTAACGGCCCTCTAGCGAAAGGCGCGCCGGTAAAAGGCGCGCCGTGTCAAAGCGGGAAGCCAACAGCCGCGCCGGATTAAAGCCCAAGGGTCACAGGCCGCGTCGTATTAACGTCTGAACGGTGCCAGGTCAACGCCCGTGCCGAATTAAAGGCCATCCCAGGTGCCCGCCAATCAAACGGGAGGTCAGTCCGGGTGAAATACATCCGTCGGACCTGCTACACTCGTGCCTTGCTCGCAACACCCACGTCTGGGGGGTATTTGTTGGCACCTAAAATATGATCGTCGGCGACCAAGCCATAAGGACGAATGACCCAGCCCACCGAAGTACGGAAGCCGATAAAGATCAACATATTGAAGATTTCTCAAGCCGCCAGAGCCTCGAGTCATTCCGTACAGACACGGGGACTTCACCTCAGGGGAGCCGAGACAAGCTCACAACCAACCGGCAGTGCGACCAAGCCTGCCTAATGAACCGGCATCGACTCTGTCATGCCGCATACACCACATCCGTTGTCCGATCAAGGATGACGGTCTATCCGGTGATCCCCCACCAAATGAAGAGGTTCTCCTGAGGACGAAGGAGTTCCCCCGGCCCTCCAGCACGGAGGACCGAAAGCTCTGGCGGCGGAAGATCCCGATCACCCGACATGGGTTCGGCTTCCTGCCAAGATGGGCCCATTAGCGGCCGAATGATCACCCAGCTCGGGCGGAGCTATCCCTGGTGTTGTCACGCCTTCCGAAAAGCCTCGAAAACGAGCCAGGCCAAGCTAACGGCATGGGTCAGAGAGCTAAAGGACGTGTGCCCGCAGAAAACCCATGCGAGCAGTCTAAAGCAATCTATGCACCTCGAGAATGGCCGTACGCCAATCTAGGAGCTTCGACAGATCATATCGCCGAAGCCTTAGTAAGCAGTGGCAGAGTACATGTTCACGATGGCCCCTGGAATTATCCCCGAGTTCATTGCCTGGCTTGAAGCGTACAAGAAGCATTAGCCCGGCGCGCCTTAAACCGGCGTGCCCCCCACTCAATACCCTTAAACCGGCGCCCCCTTTCCTTCAGCCCTTAGCCCGGCGCGCCCCTTACCTCCAGCCCTTATCCCGACGCGCCCCCCTACATTCCGCCCTCTTCCCGGCCCGCCAGTTACCCTATCGAATGGCGCCTTAAACCGGTGCGATAAGTTGATGAAGACTTCCCCGGCGCGCCAAAAGCTCACGCCGGATGAAGAGCCTCCAACCTGTTATATATAGGGGCGAGGTTCGATTGAAAAAAAAGGTTGGAAGGCTCTGGGCTCTCAGAGAAAGAAAAAAAGAAAAGGGTGAGGCAACTGCGAAACGAGAGAGTCTTCTTCCTTTCTCGGGATACACAGAGAGGGAGGGTTTTTCTTCTCTGAAGGGGCGACCGTCGGCCTGCATCGACGATACTCTATTTTTTTGAGGAACAGGTGGGCAGGGGCCGTTTCTCTTCCTGCTTTCCGCATTTCTTTTCCTTTTCCTCTAAGCTTCTACCTATCGAATGTAAGCGATGGAGGAGAGGGGCGACGATGATATGAGTCGATTCCCCTTTCCCCTTTTTGCGATTTCTTCTGCCATCTTCTCTCTGTTATTGTGACCTGGGCGTCCTTTGCTTCTAAATATCGTTAAACGGCAACCAAACAATGGTGCCGGAATTGTAATCTCGCCGTGCGAATGTCAAATCCTCCCTGTCTTAGGGATGGTGATATGTATGCATGCCTGTGGATGCTTGAATCAATAAATTGGAGGAACGATCTCCCCTTTCTCTATCTTTATTTATACTGATACGTGCGTCAGGATTCTTCTTTGCATAGGGCCGATTCCGGTTTTCTCGAGATGCATATTATGCCCCGAATCACCGCGGGCTACAGAAACACCCCTCCCCGGGGGCTCTCTTGCGTTTCATTTCTTTCATGTTTAGTTCCAGGGCTTTGCATCCCTTTCTCCTCTCAGATGGAGCCGTGCCTCTGCATGCGCCTTTGTCCCCTTGAGTATTGTTGTCTAACTGTTCGAACATATGTCCCTGCCGAGGGTCTGTCTAACTTAGGCCTTTATCATTTGTTCTTCGTGGCCATTTGCATCGTTCCGAGATTTCCTCGTCACTCCGATCATCCGGGGAGGGGGACATTCCCCTTTTAGTTCCTGCAGTTGCCGGGTGACCGAGGGCCCTACCTATCCATGGTGGGCGTCTTCCCGAAGCCATGGCTAATAATGAAGGGGAGCCTGGGTCAATGGACTCAACCCCGACAGACCAGGGCCCGATCGAGATCATGGGGTGTGCGCTCCTTGTAGGCTAGTCCTCGGAGTCCCACTCTCCCAATGGTCAGTCCCTCCATGGGACGAATCACTGACTACGAGTCCTTCATCCCTCGTAGGCTAGCCCTCGGTGTGTCGTCCTCATCATCAGTGACTTCGCCCTTCTATTTCTTCCCCCATTGAGCTTTGGTGCCCCTAGCAGGCTTGTCCTCAGGGTATCCTATCCAGTGGGGTATGCTGGCCGCCTTTGGGCAGACCGGTGATTTAGGGGCTTGCTCCATTAGTGAGTATGACCCCGATCCTCCCCTGCAACTCTGTTTGTTCAGGGGAGATGCTGTCAAATTTTTGACAGACTCTAGATAATTATGTCAATAAAATGATCGCTTCAGATCGAATCAACTCAGTGCTCGAGTATGAACCTCGCACTGACCTCCCCATCATTTCCAGAAGGCCATGGACTCCAAACAAACAGTCGTTTGGCCCAAACAACTTAAGAAAGGGTCCCATGAAGTCTAACAAACTTAAAAAGTTCATAATTCAACAAAACAAGTTTAATACGGCGCGGTCTTAACCGGTGCGCCCTAAACCGGCGCGGTACCCCCTCGCGCCGGATTAACCCCACACTCATTTCCTTAAAAAATTTCCTTGCAACTTTCCGGCGCGCCCTAAACCGGCGCGCCCCAACTCTCTTGCACGCCGTCTCAACTGCATGAAGACCGTGCCGTATTAGCCGCTATGCCTACGCTTTATCGCGCCGTATAAGTTTTCTTACATAGTCACGCCGGTTTTGAAACCTTGTGCCGCTCTAATGGTCTATTTACCCCAGGGCAAGCCTCGCCTCTCGGGGGCAATGTCGACAAGCCGTAGCAGGCATTGAATTGAATAAAGGAGGGTCAAGCGAGCCCGAGTCATGCCGTCATCATACTCACCATCATAATCCGTTAGCATTTCGCTTTCGCTAGCATACTTGTGTTGCTCTCCCTCTCCTCGACGAGGGGTAATAAATATGGGTGATCGTCACCGTCTTCATAACGCTATCTTCATGTTCAATATAATCATGAATGTCTTGTGTGCATGCATGCATAGATCTCCGGGTATATCAAATGGCGTCGGCTAAAAGCCGGATCATGTCTGGCCGGAAGCCCTCGTCACGCGCGATGGTGGTCTTCGGACCTGCGTCCTCCGCCACGTACCTAGGATCCATTTTCCCATTTAACTACGCATCTATCGCATGATTAATGTTGCATCCTGCCTGTCATTGCTATAATCATCATGTAGCTCTTTTAACCCGGCTTCGACAGCCCGATATCTCGGCAATTAATCAAAGGTGTTCCCTCCTTGTGGGGGATGTAATTAACGCCATAACCTTTATGGTATGGCGGACTACTGGTCCCGACCGAACCTCACATTCGCCCGACATGGGTCAGAATGAGCGCACAATAGAATTGTCACTCATGTGACTGGCACGCCCGCGTCGTCAATCAGTCAGTTGACTACCAGTTAGCCAAATGGTTGATCGATACGCGAACGAAAAGAAACGAACGAAAAGGACGAAAGAAAGAAAAGGTCGCAAACATACGCGTCTTCCAACTTGTCCACTTTGCTGTGAAAAAGCTCATACTATAGGTGTGGCCGTAGACCACGCCGAAAATGGAAAATAGTCAGGGAGCTTTCCTCCGTGGCATCACATCGCAGAAAGTACTCATCGAACTCAATGATGTAATTGGAGACGGATCGATCTCCTTGGGTGAGACTCTGTCATCTGTCTATGAGACACTGGCGGTAGGAGGCAGGAAGGTACTTCTTCCTGAGTTTGGTCCTCATCTCATCCCACGTCTCAACCTGGGGCTCCTGACGGTGAAACAATAGGTTCTCCATGTTCCTCCAATAATTTTGTGCCTGCCTTAGCAGTTTCATTTTGGCGAACTTGACTTTCCGGTGGTCAGTCATCTCAAACCACTCGAAATACCGATCCATGCCGGCCTCCAATCAAGATAGAATTTTGGGTCCAAAGACCTGTCAAGAGTTGGAGGGTCTGATCGCAGCGTCCTGAGGACCCGCTCGTCCTCATCATCCCTCTGTGGTCGGTAACCACGACGGCGTCGGCCATTTCCCCCATAATCATTTTTGGACTCGCAGTCCTTAACATCGGGGGCACGTGGCTGTCACTCCTCAGCCCTAAGTGGGGCGGGCTGAGCAGCAGGCGCCGGAGGGGCCGGGGTAGCTCCGGGGAGCTCCCAGTGAGGGACTCTCTCCACATTCTCCATCCTTCCATCCAGACCTTGGATATGTTGAGTAGTGGATAGCGGATCTAGAGGGGAGGGGTGAATAAATCTTCCCCTCTTTTCGCAATGCAACCCTCTATATAGCTAGATAAAATAAATTACAGTGGAGTGTAACTAACTTATCGAAGAACACTATGATTCGCTTGGCAAGATGAGCAACTAATATATCGATTTGAGCCTAAGCATGCACAATCACATAAAAAAACCACAACCCAAAGAATTTTAAGGTGGTTCGGACTGAATCCCCAGTCCTACGTCCACCCCTCACCAAATCCGATGAGGCTCCACTAGTGCCACGCACTTAACCGTAAATCGGAAAGACCTCTGATTGCCTTCCTACTCACCACAGGTGGGGATGTCAACACCGCAGATCGGATAACTTCCGATTGCCTTCCTACTAACCACCGGTAGGGACGATCTTCAGTTTCAAATGTTTAAATGAAATGGAAAGAGAACAAATTATGAAAACACGCAAACAAGATATAGAATATGCTCAAAGAGAAAAGATCTTGTCTGAGATTGCTGGATCTTGAATCTTCTTTTCTTCACACGATGTAGATCATCAACAGAAGCTTCTTTCTTCTTCACAAAGCTCTCTTCTTGATTCAGCAACAATGGCTTCTTCTTCCTTGTGAAATGAGCTTCCTTGGATCTACTTGAGTTGAGGAAAAAGATGATGGTTGCAGCTTTATCTTCACTTGGCTTGGGGTTGATCTCCTCTTGAAGTAGCTTGAAGCAATTGAGGATTTGATGAAGAACTTCTCCCCGGAGTACTATTCACGGCTACAATACTCGATCTCCTCTCCCTTGAACACACCCTTGTAGCCTCCTTTGATCTCCCTTGGATTCACAAAATGATCAACTAGGGTTTCTAACCCTCTTGCATTGGTTTTATATCTTTTGAATGGTCCTTGGACATCCCCCAGATTGTTGTATATCTATCTCAGTGTTTTTGATGATAACAAAACCAAGGACCCTTGGTGGCTCTCCTGTTTGGAATCCTTGACCCAAGTGTTTTTCACTCGTTTTTCAAGGCCGGATTTTCTCATGCTTTTGCTTAAGGCTTTAGCCTTCCGAATGGGCTTTCTCAGATCTCAAATGAACTTGGCATCTCCCATACATGCATCCAATTCATGTCTCGATCTTGTGGATATGGTTCTCTGGGCTAAACTCTTATTTTTCAGGTTTTTCTGACAGTCCGGTCGACCGCCAGCATGACCCCGGTCGACCAGAAATAACAGAATACAACTCTCTACAGACTGTCACAGTGGCGGTCGACCGCCCCTCAAATCCCGGTCGACCGGAATTCCCAGGGACCGGCCACTTGCAGGTTTCTCAGTAGCGGTCGACCGCCAGCCCCTGCCGGTCGACCGCCAGCCCCGTGCTGCCAACAATTATTGACTTTTTCATCTTTCGAGATTAGCCACTCTCATGGGAATTGTTTAATCCCTAAGCTACCAAACTCTCCAGATTTTGTGGATCTGGTCTGGGGGAGGCCTTGGACCATTCAAGAACATATATAACTTATACAAGAGGGTTTGGCAAACCCTAATGCTCAAGGAAGATCAAAGGGAGGCTGCCAAGAGGAAGAGAAGGGATTTGACACTGTAGATGTGAACAGTGCTCCGAAAGAAGTTCTTCATCCTTCTTCATCAAGTCAAGTGAAGATCAGCCCAAGGATTCAAGCTGCATCCAAAGCATCCAACCATCCATTAAGGGGGAGCAAATCAAGATTCCTCTATTGTGTTCTAAATTCTTTTTGCCTTCTTAAGCTTCATATGTGGATCTTGTAGTTGTAAAAATATTTCGGTGTGTGTGGATCTTCCTAGATCCGTGTGTGTGGATCTTCCTAGATCCGTGTGTGTGTGTCCTCCCGTGTAGCTGTGTGCGTATTAAGGTGTTCTTGCATCTTCGCGGGAACTCCTCTTCCCAGTGTGGTAGTGTTGTGTGTGGTTGATCTTGTAACCTTTTACAAGATAGTGTGTGGATCCTCACAGTCCGTGAGGGGTGGACGTAGGTTGTCTTTGTGGCATCCGAACCACCTAAAAATCGTTGTCGCCGTGTGGTGTGTTCCTTTTCTTCTATCCCCATTCTGTGCTAATTGCATGTGTGATTTCCAGTTCAGTTTTTATTCTCAATAATCCTCTTATCATCGTTTAGATCTTGCATTGTTTTTTGGTCTCTGTTTACCTTGTCTTTCTTATAGCATTTTATCACATATTTTATACAAATAGAAAATAATCTTCATTAATTTTTAACACCCAATTCACCCCCCCTCTTGGGTGCCATTTAAACTCGGGACTTCAATTGGTATCAGAGCTAGGGCTCTTTCCTTCACAGATCTAACGATCTAGAGCTAGATCCGATTAAATGGCAAACAAGGGTATGATACCCGAGGGTCACTCCATCAACCATCCTCCTTTTTTTGACGGCTCAAACTACTCTTACTGGAAAAATAGAATGCATGTTTTTCTGAGGGCGCAAGAGTACGAAGTTTGGAGAGTTGTGGACAAGGGTCCTCATAAACTCGGGGCTGATGAAGAAAAATGGACGCCCGAGGAAATTAAGAAATGCACTGCTAATTTTAATGCCATGAACATTATGTAATGTGCAATATACCCTAGTGAATTCTCTCGTGTCTCTATGTGCAGTTCAGCCAAAGAAATGTGGGACAAGCTGCGTCTTATATACGAGGGAACTTCAGAGGTCAAAGAAACCAAGGCAAATCTCCTAGTCACGGACTATGAGCTATTCAAAATGAAACCTGAAGAAACCATCTCTGAAATGTTTGCAAGGTTAACAGAGATCACAAATGGTCTCAAAGGTCTCGGGAAGGAATACTCAAATTCTGAGCTTGTGAGGAAGGTGTTAAGGTCCCTACCGTCAGCTTGGCACACCAAGGCCACGGTAATTGAAGATTCAAAGAACTTGTCAACTCTCACCTTGGATGAACTCATAGGATCACTCATGACCTATGAGATAAATATAAAGAGAACAGCTGACGAAGACACCAAAAAGAAAAAGGTCATTGGACTGAAAGCTCACCAATCCGATGACGAATCTCAAGAAGGCGAATCAAGTGACGGAAGCAATGAAGAGGAAGAATTGGCGATGATAACTCGCCAAGTGAGGAAATTTCTAAGGAAGAAGAGAAACTTTCAGGGAAGCTTTAGAAAGGGGCCAAGAAGGCCCATGCAAGCCAAAGGCGAATCGAGCAAGCCAAGTAGCATCATATGCTACGAATGCAAGAAGCCTGGGCATATGAGAGGTGAATGTCCAGATCTAAAAAGGAAATTCAAGAAGGATAATTTCAAGAAACCCAAAGCCATGGTCGCCACTTGGAGCGACGAAGAAGATGAACCATCTGATGAAGAGATTCAAGAACTTGTGGAAAGCTTGTGCCTCATGGCACATGAAGATGAATCCACGGAGGTAAATTCTGACCATGAATTCATTTCCAATGGACAATGGGAATCTGAATATGAAAAGTTGTACACTAAGTACAAGAAAACCAGATCTGAAAATAAAACTCTCAAAAAGAAACTTGATGACTTGTCACGCGAAGATATCTTTACTAAATTTGAGAAACTGGAACAGGAATGGTTTGAGGCTACGGAAGAAAAAGAAAATCTACTGCAAACAATTATAGAATGTGATAAGACCAAAAAGGAACTATCATGCAAGATAACTGAAATGGAGGAAGCATGTGAAAGGATCAAAATTCAAGAACAAATTTTGAAATCCACCAATTCAGAACTCGAAAGGAGAAATGGGTCCTTGACTGAAAAAGTTGTTGAACTTCAGCTCACCTTGACTAGGTTTGTTAAGGGGAAACAAAACCTGGATAACCTACTGGGAGTTAAAGTCAACTTTCAAAAGGAAGGCTTGGGGTACACACCTGAAAACAAAAAATCCTTTGAGCATAAGATCACCACATCCTTCATTCATGAAAAGGACTATAATCATGCTTCATGTTCTGATTCTCAATCCCAACATGTTCAGCCTAAATCACACAAGAATCAAAGAACCTTTTCACATGCAAATTGCTTTCACTATGGTAGATTTGGTCACGTGATGTCCAACTGCTGGTTCAGACAAAGCTCACCTAAATATCATGTTCCATGGACCAAGAAAACATCCACAAGAAGTTGGACTAACTCCTATGGACCCAAACTTGTTTGGGTACCAAAAACAATTGCATGAGAAGTTTTTTTCTTGCAGATATGTCTTGAAGCCAGGGGGAGCAAATGGTACTTGGATAGCGGGTGTTCAAGGCATATGACAGGGGACAAGGAATTGTTCTCTACACTGCAAGATAAGGATGGAGGGTCAGTTGTCTTTGGAGGTCAAGATAAAGGTAAAATCATTGGAACTGGCAACATTGGCAAGAATTCTGAAATCCTTATTGAAGATGTGCTTTTGGTGAAAGGTTTAAATCATAACTTGCTAAGCATTAGCCAATTGTGCGATAAGGGTTTTAAAGTTATTTTTGATGAAACTCACTGCATTGTCTTAAACAAAAATTCAAATGAGATCAAATTTCTTGGAAAAAGGAATAACAATGTCTACACTGTTGATATTGATAATGCTTCTTGCGATAACTTCTGCTTGGTTGCGAACAATCATGAAAATGCATGGTTATGGCACCGAAGATTAGGTGATGCTAGTTTTGGAGTAATCTCCAAGCTGTCTAGACATGACTTGGTGAATGGACTGCCAAAATTAAAATTTGAAAGTGATAGGATATGTGAGGCTTGTACTAAAGGCAAGCAAACACGAACCTCTTTCAAAAATAAAAACATTGTCTCATCTGCTAGGCCTTTGGAACTGTTGCATCTTGATCTTTTTGGTCCCACTAGAACATCTAGCCTAGGAGGAAAATCCTACGGCTTTGTGATTGTTGATGACTTCTCCAGATTCACATGGGTGTTATTTTTAGCTAATAAAAGTGATGCTCTGATGGAGTTTCAAGTGTTTTGCAGAAAAATTCAAAATGAAAAAGGTTACCTCATCACCACCATCCAGAGTGATCATGGTGGTGAATTTGAAAATCATGATTTCAGCATCTTCTGTGAAGAGCAGGGGTATACACACAATTTTTCATCACCAAGGACGCCCCAACAAAATGGAGTAGTGGAAAGGAAGAACAGAACATTAATAGACATGGCCCGGACCATGCTAAGTGAGAACTCCCTGCCTAAGTATTTTTGGGCTGAAGCGGTGAGTACAGCTTGCTACATCACCAACAGGGCAATGGTAAGGCCCATTCTGATGAAAACTCCTTATGAGCTCTACAAGGGTAAGAAACCCAACATCTCTTATCTTAAACCTTTTGGATGCTCCTGCTATATTTTGAATAATGGTAAGTCCAACCTGGGTAAGTTTGATGAAAAGAGTGATAAAGGAATCTTCCTAGGTTATGCACTCAACTCTAGAGCTTACCGTCTTTTTAATAAAAGGACTTTAGTTGTTGAAGAAAGTCCTCATGTTATCTTTGATGAATCCGAATCAAAACTGATAGACCAAACTTCTTCTACCTTGGATGCAGATGAAGATCCTAAGAACTCAATAAGTGTCAAGGCTAAGGATGAATCGTTGGAAGCAACCTCTAGCAACAGTGAAAAAGATGAAGATCCTATACTCGAGACTCTACAAGAACCACAAGTGCAGCATCCTGATCTACCCAGCTCCTCCACCCGTCTAAAGGATCATCCAGCTGTGAACATCATAGGCTATTTGGAGGATGGGGTAAGAACTAGGTCCTCTCTAAGGCAAGTTGAAGAGGAAGACTTGATAGCCTTGCTATCACAAGAAGAACCCAAGGACTTTCGTGAAGCTCTTCAAAATGAATCCTGGATTCAGGCTATGCATGATGAACTGCACCAGTTTGAAAGAAACGAGGTGTGGACTCTCATGCCGCGTCCTAAGAACCATCCCACTATTGGAACTCGTTGGGTCTTCAGAAACAAGTTAAATGATGTGGGATTGGTGGTTAGGAATAAGGCCCGGCTTGTGGCCAAGGGATACAGCCAGGAAATGGGCATTGATTTTGATGAGTCTTTTGCACCAGTTGCCAGACTTGAAGCTGTTCGAATCTTATTGTCCTATGCTTGCTCTTTGAACTTTAAGTTATTTCAAATGGATGTTAAATCTGCATTTCTTAACGGCTATATCAAGGAGGATGTCTTTGTAGAACAGCCTCCAGGTTTTGAAGATTCCAAACATCTACAACATGTGTACAAACTCCAAAAGGCCCTATATGGACTAAAGCAAGCACCAAGGGCGTGGTATGAACGGCTTACCTCATTTTTGGTTGAAAATGGTTTCAAGAGAGGTAATGTTGACCAAACACTTTTCACCAAGAGATCAGGTAAAGACATTTTGGTGGTTCAAGTGTATGTAGATGACATCATCTTTGGGGCCACTAACAATGTCTTATGCAATGAATTTGAAAAAATCATGCAGGGAGAATTCAAGATGAGTTTAATGGGGGAGCTAACCTTCTTTCTTGGATTACAGGTGAAACAAACTTTAGAAGGAATCTTCATCAATCAAACCAAATATACTATTGAACTGTTGAAGAAATATGGGATGGCGGAAGCAAAACCCATATCAACTCCCATGGCCACCACCACAAAGCTGGATAAAGATGAAAATGGTAAAACAGTAGATCCTACACTGTTTCGAGGTATGATCGGATCGCTACTGTACCTTACAGCTTGTCGCCCTGACATTCAATTCAGTGTATGTCTCTGTGCCCGTTTTCAGTCATGCCCCAAGGAATCTCATTTATCCGCCGTGAAACGCATTTTCAGATATCTCATTGGATCCTTAAACCTTGGCTTGTGGTTTCCTATCGGTGGTTCCTTTGATTTAATTGCTTATACTGATGCGGATTATGCTGGGTGCATTGTAGATCGTAAAAGTACAAGTGGATATTGTCAGTTTCTTGGTGGTTGCCTAGTCTCATGGGCCTCCAAGAAACAACATTCAGTAGCTCTCTCAACGGCCGAGGTTGAATATGTAGCCGTCGGAAGTTGTGGAGCCCAAGTACTTTGGATCAAAAATCAACTGCTTGATTTGGATGTTGAAATGAAAACTGTTCCAATTCTGTGTGACAATACCAGTGCGATAAATTTGTCTAAAAACCCTGTTCAGCACTCCAGGACCAAACATATAGATATTCGTCATCATTTTCTGAGGGATCATGTAGGAAAAGGGGTCTTTGAATTGAACTTCATTGACACACACAATCAGCTAGCTGACATTTTCACCAAACCTCTAAACCAGGATCAGTTTAATAAGATAAGAAGAGAACTTGGGATGTGCAAGGGTGAGAGCATACATGCATAGGTTTGCATCTAAGGTATAGGGTTGCATTTGTAGAAAATCATGTGCACCGAGGGTAGAAACCATGCATTTTGCCTCTTCTCTTTCTTATGTGTTGTTCTCACGTTGTTACTCACCTTGCATGCCTGTTTGTTACTACTTATATCCAACCCTTCTTGAATATTTCTTCTATGGCTTAATATTCCTTGCTCAAACATCTGTGGACTCAGTGTGCTGGTACTAAAGGAACTTACTAGGGAAAATCAGAACCTCCTCTCAGTTATACATCTTGCTCTTTTCACTTCCCTTGTCCTGTTTTGTGGCCCCTCTCAGGCAGTCCGTTGCCTATCCCCCAAATATAAAAAAAAAGGAAAATCAAAAAAAAGGAAAAAGAAAGAAACAAAAAAAAGGGAAATATCCATTTTTTTGGGGATTTTGGTCCTGGCGGTCGACCGCCAGGCCCGCGCCGGTCGACCGCCGGCGGCGGACCGGCCCGACTTAGGGGTCCACCGACCCTTTTTATATGGGTCCCTTTTCTTCTTTTCTCTCTCTCCTTCACTTCCACTCACTCTCTACCACCAAACCCTAACCCCCACACTCCTCATCTCCACCATCCAAGCCTCCACAACCCTCCTTCCTCCATCCGCACATTGATTCGGTCGTCCCGGCATCACTTCGGGACCTCTTCCTTATTGTCGGGTGTGCATTCGTGGAGATCTCTCTCAACTTCTTCTCTGTGGAAAAGTTCCTCCAAGCCGTAGAAGTGTCCCTTGTGCTTCATCCACGTTCCCGGGGTTGAGATCATTTCCCCAAGAGTTTCCCGGTGGGTTTTTCAAGTTCGGAATGCCGCCAAGACGGAGTTCTCGACGTTCTGCCCAAGGTGAAGCTAGCCGTCTACGGCCAGCAGCCCCGGCTCCTCCACCTCAGCAAGCTCCTCCTCTGCCTCGAGCACCCTTACCTCCACGTCCTATTATCGACCCTCGCTTGGTTGACTTTGATGAGGTAAATGCGCTCTTCCCGGATTTGTGCGCTCTATTTGAGGTTCAGGACGGTTGGATGGATTTTGTTACCCGGTACAATAGGTATTATCCTCGGTTGGTGCAGCAGTTCTATGGCTTTTTAGCTGTGAGAAATGACCGGTTATGCACCACGGTTGAGGGTGTGGAGCTTCATATCACTCCGGCGTTATTTCAGGAGGCCCTAGGAGTATCCGCCATGGGTGCAGATAGGGCATTTGGTTTTGGTGAAGTTCCAGCAACATTTACTGCTATGACAGGCTGTGAATATGTACACGGTGTGAGCAATTTGATCAAGCTAAATGCAAATCATTTTCCTTCACTACAGCGAGTCCTGCACCACATGTTTACATCATTGATTTATCCCAAAGTGGGCGGTCGGGATGAGGTTACAGAGGTTCAACGTTTTCTATTCTATCATGTTATGAACGGTATTCAAATCAATATGGGTCGGCTCATGACTGATCTGATTGGAACCTGTCGTACCTACCTCCGGCGGTCTCTTCCCTATGCTTCGCAGTTGACCAGAGTCTTTATTCATGCCGGGATTAGTGTGGCAAATGAGCAGTTCATCTATGTTCGGCCGGATGATGTGTACAATAAGCATAAAATTTTCACAGATTTTGGCTACTACTTTGGTCCCGACGGCGAGCTTGTGCGGGACATTCCAGTTTATGGGGACGATGAGCTACGTGAGGAAGATGTTGCGCCAGCGCAGCCGCCAGGCGACGGGGATGTCCCCCCTCCAGTTCCCGCTACAGAGCAGCCTCCTCCCTCGTCCCCGTTTCACCCGGTTCTTGAGATGTCTCCTCCACCCCAGTTTCACCATGGGGAATCTTCCACTCAGGGGGCCGGACAGCGCCCTTCGGTGGATTACGAGGCTCTTGACGGGCGGCTTACCGGCTTGGAGACTCGTGTGGATAACCTCGGGGATCGTCTCTCTACCCTTGGTGACAATATGGGCACTGCGTTTGACACCCTATCCGGGCGCTTGAACACCTTCTCTATTGCTTTTGAGACTCTCTCTACTCAGATGGCCACTCTCACCACCCACATGACTTCTCTCCACGCAGACTTCGCTGAGTCTGGCCAATCCTTTACCCTCTTGCAGCTCTCCCTTATTGGCATGCGGCGTCAGGATACGGCTCGTGATGTATCCATTGGTCATGTTCTTGATCTTCTTCACAGTCATGGCCACCAACTTAGCGCCATTTATCAGCACCTTGGCCTTCCACCTACACCTCCCGCAGATCAGTCCCCTCCTGCAGATGCTCCCTGAGACTTTGTTTTGCTTTCACCTCTAGCATGTTCTCTTTTGATCCAGTGCAGTTTGAGTCCCTCCTTCGTCTATCCCATCCCTTTTTGCTGTTGGCAAAGGGGGAGAAGTAGTAAAGTAGTAGGGCAGGCTTATTATTTACTTATGTATGTCATTGTGTGGTTGTGTTGCCTTCTTGCATGTCATGTGAGGGCTGTCTGTAGTGTTAGTCTTTTGCTTAACCTTTGGTTTTAGAGTCGTGCATCCACTTGCACTAATGTATCTTGTAATGAAAACTATGATGAATTGAAAGCACTGGTGTTTGAATTCATTTGTTGGCTTTGGTGTCTCATTTCATATTCTTATTGCCTATCTAGTGATCTGTGCTACATCATGTTGATTGGTTTGTTTTGGTGAATGACATTTCTAGCACAACGTTCAATCTTTTTTTAACATAAACCTTGGTGTGTTAGCCTAGCATTTTGTCATCATCAAAAAGGGGGAGATTGTTGTATATCTATCTCAGTGTTTTTGATGATAACAAAACCAAGGACCCTTGGTGGCTCTCCTGTTTGGAATCCTTGACCCAAGTGTTTTTCACTCGTTTTTCAAGGCCGGATTTTCTCATGCTTTTGCTTAAGGCTTTAGCCTTCCGAATGGGCTTTCTCAGATCTCAAATGAACTTGGCATCTCCCATACATGCATCCAATTCATGTCTCGATCTTGTGGATATGGTTCTCTGGGCTAAACTCTTATTTTTCAGGTTTTTCTGACAGTCCGGTCGACCGCCAGCATGACCCCGGTCGACCAGAAATAACAGAATACAACTCTCTACAGACTGTCACAGTGGCGGTCGACCGCCCCTCAAATCCCGGTCGACCGGAATTCCCAGGGACCGGCCACTTGCAGGTTTCTCAGTAGCGGTCGACCGCCAGCCCCTGTCGGTCGACCGCCAGCCCCGTGCTGCCAACAATTGTTGACTTTTTCATCTTTCGAGATTAGCCACTCTCATGGGAATTGTTTAATCCCTAAGCTACCAAACTCTCCAGATTTTGTGGATCTGGTCTGGGGGAGGCCTTGGACCATTCAAGAACATATATAACTTATACAAGAGGGTTTGGCAAACCCTAATGCTCAAGGAAGATCAAAGGGAGGCTGCCAAGAGGAAGAGAAGGGATTTAACACTGTAGACGTGAACAGTGCTCCGAAAGAAGTTCTTCATCCTTCTTCATCAAGTCAAGTGAAGATCAGCCCAAGGATTCAAGCTGCATCCAAAGCATCCAACCATCCATTAAGGGGGAGCAAATCAAGATTCCTCTATTGTGTTCTAAATTCTTTTTGCCTTCTTAAGCTTCATATGTGGATCTTGTAGTTGTAAAAATATTTCGGTGTGTGTGGATCTTCCTAGATCCGTGTGTGTGTGGTTGTGTGTGTCCTCCCGTGTAGCTGTGTGCGTATTAAGGTGTTCTTGCATCTTCGCGGGAACTCCTCTTCCCAGTGTGGTAGTGTTGTGTGTGGTTGATCTTGTAACCTTTTACAAGATAGTGTGTGGATCCTCACAGTCCGTGAGGGGTGGACGTAGGTTGTCTTTGTGGCATCCGAACCACCTAAAAATCGTTGTCGCCGTGTGGTGTGTTCCTTTTCTTCTATCCCCATTCTGTGCTAATTGCATGTGTGATTTCCAGTTCAGTTTTTATTCTCAATAATCCTCTTATCATCGTTTAGATCTTGCATTGTTTTTTGGTCTCTGTTTACCTTGTCTTTCTTATAGCATTTTATCACATATTTTATACAAATAGAAAATAATCTTCATTAATTTTTAACACCCAATTCACCCCCCCTCTTGGGTGCCATTTAAACTCGGGACTTCACAGATCAGATCCACAATCCATGGGGGATTGGGTGACTTTGGGGTTAAACAAATACAAGGAAAGGGGCTCTTCTTGAAGTGGAAAATAAAGTCAACATTTGTTGGCTTGGGGCTGGCGGTCGACCGGAAGCTTCTGGCGGTCGACCGCTACTGAGAATCGTTGTAGAAATTTAGTCCCTAGAATTTCTGATCGACCGCCCCTGGGCTGGCGGTCGACCGCCACTGAGAATCCTGTTGGCCTTTGGTTGCTGGCAGGAGCGGTCGACCGCCCCTGGGCTGGCGGTCGACCGCCAGCTGGGCAGTTCCCGGGTTTCCCCGGTTCAGACCGTTAACCCTTTAGCTCAGTCGCTTAACTCCTTTAGCAGCCCGTTCTCATCTGTGACATCAACCTTGACAGTCCTGAAGATTTCTATTGATTATATCGCTCCTATAATCAAAATTTTGTTCTCAGGGCTCCGCCCCCGGAAACCCCCACAAGGGGCGCTGCCCCCCTTGACCCCCGCGACCTGACCGGGCAGGTCGATCCTCTCGACCTGACCGGGCAGGTCGATCCTCTCGACCTGACCGCGCAAGTCGATCCGCGTGCGAGGGCGCAATCATTGAGCTTTCACATTTGCCATCTCCACTCTATTCCTTGTCCATGTATTGGCTTATCTATCATGAGCAAAACATCACGTATGTCAGTCATATGAGAGTGGAAAACAACAATGACTTATAGTGTTTAGCCATTATCAAAATCATGAATATCAAATAACTCAAATGACCCCAGGGGCACAAGAGGATAGATCGGTCGGAGACCTCGGCACAGTCCTCCATGGTCTTGAGACGGCCCTCCAAGTGGTCGGTGTTCGCCCTGCTAGTTTGTTCGAACCTATCCATGCGCAGCATGAGTAGAGCGAACACGGGTTGGCACCTCGGGATTTACCTATAGTATCAAGGTGATGGTACTGGGCACCTCCACGGGTGTGCATGCAATGGGAGAGGACCTAGAGGGAACTAAGGGGTGACTCACTACGACCTATATGGATGGACTAATGCAAAAATGAAGATGACCTAGACTCCAATATCCAGTACGAGGCGGAGGTTTGATCCGAAGATCGCGCTCACGCAAGTGTGCCCCTTTCCCAATAGGCGTAGCCTACCATTCCGGGAACACCTTTGGATATACCAGATGAAATGGAGCACCTTGGACCGACTACCCTAGACTCAAACCGGCTCTGATACCAATTTGATGCGGGACAACTACGAGACCCGACTCGGACTTATTGCGACCTTGGACTCTCTAGGACGACACGACTAAAGAGTTGACGCGACCAGCTACAACACTACAACGCGCGGCACCTACAGATCTCCAGAAGAGGTGAACATGCCCCAAACAAGAAGTGCTAACTCACAGTCATCCCCGGTGATGGAAACACGGCGATCTACACAGTTGAGTAAGTGGCTTTAAGTCTCGGGTGGTCGGCTCACTCTCGTGCTCGGAATGAGTCACGGGATAGGTTTCGCTCTTACAACTCACAACGGTGATCAATTTCACTAGCTAGGTATTAAACTACTCACATGCAGTGGCAGTAAGAATTTATACTAGCTAAGCAAGTAAGACAATGTGGGTGGCGAGTGTACCTCCACGCTCGGGGCGTAGGGAAGACTTCCCGACTGAGAACCGTTACTCCCGCTACAAAAGGCAAATTAATTACAGCAAGACAATTACGGCCCACTCCATGCAGGGAGGTAAAAAGCCACAACAGCGGTCTGGGAGCGCCGTTCCGGGGTTGACGGGTAGTGTTTTGGTGGCGTGTCGGCCGGTTGCGGGCTGCGACTCCGAAGCTACCAATTCTGTCCGACAGGACAGCAAGCAGGGGCGCCCAAAGGGAGGTCGATCTCCGAGAATCTTCTGAAGACAGCGGTTAACCAGGACGCTGGCAGAGGGTCCCTAGTTGACCTCTGGGAGCGGCAGCCTCTAGATCTGCTCCAACGTATTTCTCTGGGATTTATCCGGCAACCCCCTTTTCTGGCCTGGCTCGGAGCAGAAATGCGCGCCTCAACAAAAATGGCCGGTACTCCTAGATCCGATGTCGGATCGAGACTTGGTGGGTACCATTGGAAAGAGGGCTCAAAAATATATGATATACTGGAATTTCAGTTCCATCCAACGGTAGGATTGGAAATGAAATTGACTGTAAACTTACTGAGTTCTCTATCCCGGAACATAGAACCGATAGGGCACAACGGGATCTACCTGTTCAAGGGGTTTGACCGAAAATCAAATGAAGGATCTAGGACTTGAGTTTTTTATGGTGGATATGGGGGAAGGGTGGTGGTCATGGAAATAATTTTTTTGTATTTTTCTAACAACGTTTGAGGGGTGGGAAAAATCGGCTACCACAGGCTATCCCGTAGATCTACACACAGGCAGACTGTGAGAAGGACAACAAATGGCTGAGAAAGGGCCTAGACGGACTCTGATCAGCCTAAAAATTAAACTAGGAATGGTGGATGATGGGGGGAACCTACCCACAAAATCTCATCACGATCCGACGGTTGGATCTTCCGTACCAACCCTTTTACAGAGCTACTGTCCAACAACTCCGAATTTTGGGGCAGCAGGCCGGAGTTGTTGTTGTGGCGGCTTAATGGCGGCACGAACGGCGGTGGTCGATCACAGCAGATAGAGGAAGAGGGGGAGAGGAGGAAAACTCAAAAATTTGGAGGATTCTGCCTTAGATCTGAAGAAGAGGGAGGAAGAATGGGAAGAACACTCAAGAACAAGAGAGAGAGAGAGAGAGAGGGGTGCGCCCAATGCACATTTCACATAAAATTCATCATTAATTTTGTCCAAATGACACAAGAGACATTAAATACACAAACCCTAGACCTAGCCAAATGACCTAGGTCACCCTTGGTCAAGGGGGCAAATTGGGGAAGGGAGATAAAACTAGCATAAACAATTCCCCATAAGGGGACAAAAGAGGGGGCGCCCCTCTCCCAAGTCAACATAAGGGGCTTGCATTAATTAATTCCCTTGGACCATATTAATCCCCCCTTGGCCCAAAATAAATCAAAAATATAAATACTTTGTCAATTATTCTACCATTGACCCAATATAAAAACCCAAGATAATACAAACCAAATACACACCAAATATGATGAAATATGTATAAAATATGAATACACATAAAAATGCGTACTAAAGTATCAAGGCTAGGGTGGTGACTCTAGATTGTCTTCCAGCCACAAAGAGGTCGGTGTCGACCGAGTCGTGCTGCGTGTCCGGTACCGGCGACTCACTGAGTCGAGCCGTACTCGGGCTCTGGTGTCCTCACCAGCCTTGTTGGGTCCCCTAGTTGAATATGGAATTTGGTTTTAATGATAACAAACAATGTGTGCTTGCTTGAAGAACTTGATTGACATAACATGGTTTCATGTGTGAATGATTTGCTTGTAGATGGTTTTTATGAAGAAACCATGATTGGGTTTTAATGAATGATGCTTTATACAAAGATTGTTCACTTGGTGAAAATGGGGTATTTAATGTTCAATGAAATTGCTCATTCATGTGTAAATGCTTATCACTCTCTTGAAGTTTTTGAGAGTTAAAGCTTTGAAAGACACAAGGATCAATTTGTATGTTTGAGCTCCCATGTCTTTATATTTAGTTGGTTGATAGATTCATGTTCATCATATCAAAACCTTGTCATTTGGTGAAATGTGTTTTTGTTGGTTGTGAATGGAAAGCCAAATACATGCTAAAGTGGGTTCATTGAAATATATTCGAGTGATCAAGTTGAAGGTGCCCTATTTGATGCTCATATCTTGATTATCATCTAACCTCATGCTTTATCAAGTGTTTCATGTTGAATATTCATGGTTGATCATCATGGGATTATGGTAATATTTAATCATTTATTTTCCCTTGAATTAATGGAGGTTTGACAATTTTTTCCAAGCTTTTCTGGCATGGGTCGACCCTTAGGGTCGACCCTCAGTGTTTCTGTTCAAGACAGAAACTAGTTTTAGAAGCCAGTATGTAGGGGTCGACCCCTGTGTGGCAGACCTCCTTTTTGGTTCTTTCTGCCCTCTGGTTTGAAGTCCCGCGATCAATGACACCCAAGAGGGGGGTGAATTAGGTGTTTACCAATTTTAAGGAAACTTTGGCCTTTTATAAAATATGTGATAGAATGTTAATCAAGAGGTTCAAAACTGTTCGTACACAAATTGGATTTATCAAACTTACCTAGGTGATGATATAAATTATGCAAGATATACGTGGATAAATCCGGAATCGCAATTATACTAACACTCACGTAGAATGGAGGTAGAAGAAAAGGACCAAACCATACAATTTAAAACACAATGCACAGCGGTTTTTAAGGTAGTTCGGATGCAACAACGGCAATCCTACGTCCACCCCTCACCAAACCTGGTGAGGCTTCACTCAGGGATAAATCCCCAAACGGAGATGACGCTCCAACCACACACGCAGGATGACGCCTGCCCACACATACACGGGGACGCACCCCAACACACACACACACGGAGATGAGGTCTCCAACACGATCCAACAAGCGGATCAACAAGACACACACGCTGCGACAAGTGCAGCACTCCACACACACAAACACTAAGATCTGGATAAATCCACACACACACGCGGATCTAAGAAGACATACGCACACACGAATGGAACACGATGACCACACACGACCATGGATCTAACTTGATCCACACACACACATATATCTTCAGATTACAAAGAATAAGACTTGAAATTCAAAATACAAAAATGAATAGAGCAGAGTTTAGAAATCTCCTGATTTGGTTTCCCCCTGAATGTATGATGTAGAACATGGAACAATGCTTCCTGCTTCACTTAAATGGCTTGGAGATGGATTGTGAAAACCTTGTTCTTTCACACTTTGGCAATCTTCCCTTGATCTCTTGCTTGTTTAATTGCTTCTTTCCTTCTTCTTAGACAGCTTCCCCTTGATCTCCCTTGAATGCTTGCTTGCTTCTTCACTTCCTTGAAGGTTGCTTGCTTCAGATTTGGCTTGAACACCTTGGAGATGGATGAAGATCTTGCTGCACGAAGTATTGTTCACGGAGCTACAGTACCCTCTCCTTTCACCTTGGACAGCCTCCCCTTTGATCTCCCGTGAAGCCCTCTTGGTTGGTTAGGGTTATTGGCTCCAATGAGATGTTTTATAACCTTTGAATGGTCCATGGACAACCCCCAGACCAGATCCACAAATCCCTCCTAGATTGGGGGCAGTGGTATTAAAGAAATGGGTGAAAGATTCCTCTCCATGAGCTTGAAATCGAAGTCAACAAAAGGGGGCTCGGAACTTACGGTCGACTGGCAGAGGTTGGCGGTCGACTGGACTGAGAAAAACTGTAGAATTTGGTCAACCGCCCCTGGGCCAGCGGTCGATCGCCACTGAGAACCAGCTTGAGAGTTGGTCCCTGGAATTTTCGGTCGACCGGGATCAGGCCAGCGGTCGATCGGACTTTGATAAACCTGAAAAATCAAGAGTTTAGCCCAATGAAATATATCCACATGATCGATGCATGAATTGAATGTAAGTTATTATTTATTTCAAGTTCATTTGAGTTCTAGGGAATGTATTAGACCATTTGAGCATTTCTAAATTTTGTTCCGGGAGCGGCAGGTTTTTCCACGGGGTAGGGCGCATGATGGCCAGAAAGGTTTCATGTTTAATATGCATGAATGAGGTGTATTAAGGAGAGGTATATGAGATACACATGGTGAGATCGATGCTAAGACAAGGTAAGAGTCTCACCAATGGTTCTTGACAGTACATGACATATATCACCTGTTTTGGATTGTAGAGGAGAAGGGTGAGTATCCACACGTTTGGTTCACCAGGTGACTGCCATGAGTTTAATCCTACAAACAAGATAGTCAGGGTTAATACCATGCTTGCACACATTAAAGAGGTTATGAAACCTCTTGCCTCTTATAAAACCAACATATGCAAACCAAGGATCAAGACCATGTAACTGTTGCCATTTGCCATCTCAACCATACATAGATAAAAAGTTCATGCTTGTACACAGTCAACAAGAACATGTGCAATCAACCATAAGTTTAGTTATCATCACGTAATCACACATTAAGTTTAGTTATCATCAAAACCATAACTTAACAATCACAGCAATCATCAAAATCATAACTCAACATGGTTGCACGAGGGTCGACCCCAAAGGTCGACCCTTCCGGCACGGGAGTTCTAAACCCATTCTAAACCCCATGAAACTTTACCAAACTACCCCCCAAAGGTTCCTAATGTTATGACGGTGTTTCTAATATGTTTTAGGAGTGTTATGTGAGTCATTTCCGCATGCTCGGATCGAGTCACGGGACGGGTTCCACTCACTCACTCTCGCAGCGGTGATAAAATTATAACGAGCTATGTTCCTATCACTCATGCAGCGGCATATGAAAATATACGAGATAAGTAAAATGCCAAATAAGGTGGGTGGCGAGTGTACCTCCACGCTCTGGGCGTGGGGAAGGTGACCCCGGCCAAGAACCGTAACTCTCGGTACAGTAATTATCAATAATTTACAGCAATAAATTTTTATTACCCACTCCACGCAGGGAGGTAAAGGGCTACAGTGGGACCCGGGAGTAACGATCTTGGGTTGACGGGCAGCGAGCCGGAAGGGCTATCGGGTCGAAGACGGGCTGCTAGTCCGACTCGGTACTGTTCCAACTCGGTTCAACAAGGGAACTCAGCAATTGGGACGGCGGCTTCCGGTCAAATCCTTGCTGCGGCGACTGGTTGAGACGCCAGTGGAAGACTCCTCTTCGTTCCCCAAGATCGGTGGCGGCTGAATCAACGCTGAAGTAATTTTGTAAGAATTAACTTGTTGCTGCCTTTCCTGGCCTGTTCACCGAACAGGTTTGCGGGACCCGGCGAGAAGAATTATTGTGCCGAGATCCGGTGTCAGATAGAGGCGTAGTTGGCGCCGTTAGAAAGAGGACTCACAAAACTAAAAATAAATTAAATTTACATCCATCCAACAATTGGACTGGGAATGAAAACGACTGTGGGACTGTAAGTTTTCTGGTTCAAAATCTAGATCTGGCAGGACAGAAAAAGATCTGCTTGAAGATGAATTTTGACTCAAAAGAAAACGGTGGATCTAGACTCTGTGAATTTTATGGGTGGAAGGGGGTATGTGGGGATCACGTAGGAATTTTTGGGGATTTTTTGGAGATGACTAAGGGGGCGGGAAAAATATAAGAACAGACTACTATCCTACAGATCTGCTGATTGGCAGACTGTCAGGGGTGGAACTAAAATACTGGAAAAAATATCAAACGGTGGCGGATTGACACAAAATTTAAAATGGGAGTGTCTAATAAGGTGGGGGATGATCTCTCAAAATTTCAAGATCATCAGATTTACGGATTTGGGGGACCAACCATATCTTCAGGTTGTTGTTCTGGATTTCGTGGTTCAGAACAGCAGCTCGGAGATGTTATGGCGGCTCGATGGCGGCACGAACGGAGGCGGCAGTGGCTGGAAGTCGCATCCAGCGAGGTTGTAGAGGTGAGAATCACTCCTAGAATATGGCTTCACACCATAGATTAGGGCAACCTTCACAGCTACAAGGGGAGAGGGAGATAGGGGCGCCCTTGAGCTCTTGGGGCAAAATGCCAATTTTCTCTTCATTTATTCTATGGAATTCACAAAATAAATAGGTTATATATAAATCAAAAAAAGACCTAAACTACCCTCTGATCTAGGGTTAGGGAGGGGTAAACAAGAGATAGGTTAATTAATCCCCCATGTGGTCAAAATGGCCACAATAAATAAATATAAAAGGGGGGCGCCTCTTGGACCAAGGGAGGCCAAGTTGGATTTTTCTTCTTGGTCAACCTTCTACCTTGGACCAACCCTGCTGGACCTACTGACATTTTACATAGAAACCCAATGGCCTTTTTGTAAAGAAACCCAAAGATTCCTAAAGACTAACAAATTGGCTTATAATGCCTTATAATTGCAAACCAATTAACCCAAGGATATAAATGCAAACAAAAGGACACAAATGCAAAAATAAAATGTTAGTGCCCGGTGTTGATTCCCATCAGGAAAGATCTTTGTCGATGGAAAGTAGGGGAATGATTCCTGAGTGACATTCTATACATAGACCCCCTTCTTTGATGAGACTAATTATCCCCATTGGAAAAACAGAATGATTGTGTTCCTACGAGCACAAGATTATGATAGTTGGAGAGTCGTTAGTAAAGGTCCTTATAAATTGCCCGATGATGAGGACAGTTGGACTGAAGAACACATTAAAAAATCATGTGCAAATTTTAGGGCTATGAATATTGTTCAATGTGCTGTTCATCCGAATGAATATTCATGCATATCTATGTGTTCCTCTGTGTAGGAAATGTGGGAGAAGCTCCGACTCATATACAAAGGAACGTCGGAGGTAAAGGAAACAAAAGTAAATCTTTTAGTCCGAGAATACGAGCTCTTCATGATGAAGCTGCATGAGACTATCTCGGAGATGTTTGCAAGGTTAAGTGAGATCTCCATCGGGTTGAAAGCATTGGGAAAGGAGTACTCAATTCAAGATCTTGTAAGGAAGGTGCTACAGTCCTTATCACCACAATGGCACACGAAAGCGACCATGGTAGAAGACTTTAAAGATCTCACTACACTCAAGCTGGATGAGTTGATTGGATCGTTGATGACCTATGAAATCAACATTAAGGGGACAGAGGAAGAGAAGGGCAAAAAGAAATCAATGGCATTTAAGGCTTAGTCTAAATCTTCTGAGGAGAGCGATGAAGGGTCAAGTCTAAATAGCAGTGAGGAAGAACTTGTGGATGTCATCACTAGCAAAGCTAGAAAGTTATTCAGAAAGGCTAGACAAGATGGCACTTCTTTTGAAAAAAAATTCGAAGAAAGCATTGAGGAAGAAAGGAGAGATTAGATGTTATGAATGTGGAAAGGTCGACCACGTGAGAAGCAAATGTTCAAGTCTTCGGAAGAAATTGAAGAAAGAAAAAGTGAAGAAGCCCAAGGCCATGAAGGCGACATGGAGTGATGAGGACGAGAGCGAGTCCAAATCCGAGAAGGACGATGAGCTGGACGAGGCAGTCCAAAATTTATGTTTAATGGCAAATGAGAAAAACGACACTAAAGTAAACTCTGATAACGAAAACCTCACTTGCGAAGAATGGCAAATTACTTTTGGTGGAATGTATGAAAAGTGCAAGAAGTTGAAGCATGAAAATAAAAATATGAAAAAGAAGTTTCATGATGTTTTGCATTCTAGTTCATCTTCATGCTCTAAATGTAGTTTGCTTGAGTTGGAACTTGAGGAAATGAAAAATGAAAATGAAATGTTGTTGTCCAAAGTTTCTCTATTTAAGGATGATATTTCATGTTTAGAGATTGAAAAATAACATGCTTATGAGAATGTGAAAAATCTAAAAATTGAAAATAAAAAATTGGTAAAGGAGTTGGATGAACTAAATTCAAGACTGGATGAATGTAAAAAATCTAAGAAAGAATTAGAAACCAACTTCAATACCATGCATGATGAATTAAACAAATTGAAAGAAGTTGTTCAAAAGGAATTAAAAGGAAAAGGGAAAATGGTTGAACATGGTGAAACTAGCAATGGAAAGGTTAGGAACGAAAAAGTTGATGTGGGATGTTCACCCACAAAGAAAAACTCATTTGTGAAAAATAAATTTCAAAAATCATGTGATTCATATGGCTATACTCATGTTGACTCATTCATGAACTCATATGTTGATAGATCATATATGCATAGGAGTCGTTTTAGAAAGCTAAATGTCACATACTTTTAATGTGGTATCTTCTACCACTCTATGTATGTGTGTGACTTAATAAGGGCTGATGATGAATAGTTTGAGAGGAAAAATAAAATATATTTTTCTCATGATTGAACTAACCCCTCGGGACCCAAGAAGGCTTGGGTACCCAAATCTTCAAAATGAGAATCTGTTTTGCAAGGGTGCCTTGAGGCCAAGGAAAAAGTCAATAATTTTTTTTTTATCAAGAAACCTTGCGTAGTGCTGGATGGGAGAGTGCACCCGTTTACCAGAGGTAAAGAGCAAGTCACTCCACCATTCAGACATTAGGAGGTGAATTTTATTTAATGGAGGAAAGAATACAATTACATTAAGCGGATACTGGGCATACCCAGTTTATCCAGGCGAGCTACTCCCTTTATAGAATTAGGAAGCTCATCATAAGAGAAAAAATCAATACAATGAGTGGAGCAAGCCAAAGAGGCTAGAGAGTCAGCAACCTTATTTCCTTCTCTGTAAATGTGAACTATTGAATCTTGTATGGTGAGGAGTCTCCAAATCTCCCTTATATAATGAAGAATGGACCATGGGCATGGAATTTCTTTTTTGATGATTTGGACTAAGATTTTGGAATCAACATCAATCTGGATTGGCTTGACATCAGTTGTACGGTAGTATTTGATGCCATCGAGGAGAGCTCGAGCCTCAGCTACGAGACTGTTTGCTTTACCATAGTAATGTGAGAAAGCAAGTAAGATAGTGCCATTATGATCCCTTATGGCCCCACCGCCTCCTGAGTCTCCATTTGCTTTGCAGGCACCATCGGTGTTTAACTTGAGTGAGTGAGGGGTCGGGTGGACCCTGGTGACTATCTTCATCTGCAGTTTATAATGTTTTCGACTGTCGATGCCAAAGTCCCGCAAGATGATTCTTTTGACATTGTCAAGCTCCTTGAGGTTTACAGTGTCACACGTGTGCTTTACTTGAGCTTTTATGTGGTGGAGCAGTCTGATCTTGGAGATGCTCTTTCCTTCATACTTCGATGCATTCCTCGCTTTCCAGATTTCCCAAATTCCATAGACAATGACTGCAAGAAGGAATAGTCCATGGGCAGATTTCAACTGGATATTTCCTGAATTATGATGTATGAAATAGCTCACTGAGTTAGTGTTGATCTTCAGTCCAAAGCTCCTGAAGTATGACCAAATATGTTTGGCCAGATCGCTATGAATAAATAGGTGACTAGTTGTTTCCTCACACTGAGTTTTACAGCAGTGACATTTCGAGCACATTTGTACACCCATCCTTTGAATATTTCTATCAGTGGGGAGTGCATTGCGGGTAGTCTTCCAGAGATGGATAGAAATTTTTATTGGTAGCCAACTAGACCAAAGATGGGTCCAAGGAAAAGAGTGGTGATTGGCATTATTTGTAGACAGTTCACAGTAGGAGGAGGCCACAGTGCAAGTGCCTGAGTGGGAGAGACTCCAGACCGGGCAGTCAGGATACTGGTTGAGCTGAAAGCTGTGAATAGCTGATTTGATTGAATCTGGGATTCTTCCATCTAGCAGATTGGTATTTGCATTGGATCGGAGAGTGTAGAAATCCTTGACAGTAATGTTGGTATTCTGTATGGTCAATCTAGGAACATACTCTGCCAAACTTCTGCTTCCAATCCAGTTGTCCAGCCAGAAATGTGTGTTGCTGCCATTCCCAACTACAACTTTTGTGTGTTTGGAGATAAGGTCTCTGGCCTTCAGCCAACTCCTCCTGGTGAAGCCATTCATATTCTTGAATTGGACCTCACTGATATACTGTTGTCTGATGTATTTTGCCCTGAAGAAAGTGGCCCACAGAGAATTGGTAAATAAGCCCTTCCACAGCATCTTTACCCGCAAAGCAGTGTCCATAACTCTTAATGACATGATGCCAAGACCTCCTTGAGAAATAGGTTTGCAGATAGCTTGCCATGCAGTCCAGTGCTTTTTTTTTCCATGTATAGAAGAGCCCCAAAAGAAGTTGGCAAATGACTTGTCCAGAAGATCATGGGTGCCTACATGCAGTGGGGAAGAGGATAGAGAGTATAGGGGTATGGAGGATAAGACATGCTTGATGAGAATCAGTTTTGCTCCCTGGGAAAGTAGGCTTGATTTCCAACCTGCAACTCTGTTCTGGATTGAACTTATTATTCCTGCAAAGAAAACCTTTTTCCTTCTGCCAATAATAAGAGGACATCCCAAATATTTATGGGGAAAGGAGTGTCTGAAGAATCCAGTGCAACTCTGAATTCGATTGGCAACCGAATTTTGGATCTTTGGGTGTAAAAAGAATCCACTTTTGCTGGTATTAATTTACTGCCCTGAGGAAGTTTCATAAATCTGGAGCACTTTTAATAAGTTTCGGACAGAGTTTATGCAAGATTTACTAAATAGAAGGGTATCATCTGCAAACAGGAGGTGAGAGATTTGAGGGCAGCGGCTGGGCCCAGCATACCACTCTACTCTACCATTTGAAAAAGCTTCCTTTAAGGATCTGCTTAAGGATTCTTCCGCAATGATGAAAAGAGATGGGGCAAGTGGGTCACCTTGCCTCACTCCCCTTGAGGACTTAAAGAACCCAGCTGTATCACCATTTAACATGACTGGAAACCAGCAATTGCTGATCATCTTTTCAATTAACATAATGAAGGAATTATTAAATCCAAATTTGTGTAGGACTGTGAGTAGAAAATCCCATTCAAGTCTATCATAGGCTTTTGCCATGTCAAGTTTGAACATGACATTGTGCCCTCTTGTTTTCCTCCCCAAATCATTTGTCAATAAATAAAGGCTTCTAAAGGCGAGAAAGAAAAATGGTTGGTTTTGTGAGTTCATTATGCTTAGGTTTATTTTTAAAATCTGCAAAGGTAAAAATTTGAGTTTTAGAGAAAAATGATTGGACTTAAACAATTACATTTTGGGTTTCATTGACTTTGGCATCAAAAATACTCTTGCATAAATCTACTACTCATTTGCACATTTTGCATACATTTGCATTTGCGCTATACAGTTGTATACATGAGTTTGCACTCATATGAGAATTTTGCATACAATTGCACATATGCTTGCATATTTGTGAATAGAAATAATCTTTCATCACCCTTCATTCACATGCACATGCTTGCTCATACTTTTTATCTTTGCATACGTGAATGCCATGATTCTTCGATATCTCAAATCCTGAGTTGTGGAAGGGTGGATTACGTCCATATGGAAACACTTTCGATGCGTGAGTTTGGCCTTTGGACCTCCACCTCCGTCACGTACCGAAAATTATATTGCATGAATTAACTTCAAATCCTTGCTTGTTTGCATGTATATCTATTTCTAGAAAATCGTTTCTTGAAAATCTTCTAAGACCTCACCTCCTTGTTATATAAAATGCATTAATTTTGAACATTTTTGAAAAATGACATATACAAAGGAGGATGGATTGTTTCCAAGTGTGCATACATTTAGGGGGAGCCATATCTATGTTATGGCAAATTCATTTTCAAAATACAAAGCAATTACAAACACACTTTGCTCAAAATGATGCATATGACTTTAATCGATAAGGATTTCAGAAATTCGTTTCAACACCTTAAGGGAAACACATTTCTACATGGAAATGAAGAGCAATCGTGAGGAAAAAGCTGTCTACCCCACAACAAATAACTGGAATGTGGAACCGAGTAGCCGGGAATCTCCACTGAAATAAATGAGGAAACTCATGTCAAAAAGTGAAGCTATAATCCACACCAATCAAATTGTGATGAATCCTAGTAGCTAGGAAACCCCATTGAGAAACATGAGGTGACTCATGTCGAACGGTGATGTCCAATAAAAAGAAACAAAAAGGGGTGGGGGTTGTGCGAAACTACCAAAAGTCGAGGATCTAAATGGAATTGTAGAAAGAAAATAACCCTCAAGTGTTTCTTAAAATTATGCTTATATCCATATATTTTTCAAGTTCATTGCTCATTGCCACATATTTCACTCACGGGTACTATTGTGATATTTGTGTATCATGAATTTGTTCTTATCATGGTTTATGCAGTGCCTCTAGCATATGCATGCACTGCCTATTTTGATTATGTTTCATGTCTCACATTCTGATATGAATCATTTGCTCACTTGCTATCCTTTTACCCAATTGAGGGGGAGCTATAGATTACTACTTGCTTGCTTGATTTTCATGCTTGCTTGCTTATTTGTTTGCATGAATCATCTCATACACATCTTCACAACATTCATGTTCATAACAGGCTTAATAACCCCGTTGTCAGTCATCTTTTTGTTGTTGACAAAAAGGGGGAGAATATGTTGGTGTGCTCAAAAATTTCTAATTCTGATAAAGGAAAAATTTGCTCATGCGATGTTTTTGAAAGGGTCGCTGATGTTTTTGAAACTGAATGAATTGCTTCTATTCAATCATTTGAAATTCACGCACACATCATTTTGTCATCATCAAAAAGTGAGAGATTTTTGGGTCCCCTAGTTGAATATGGAATTTGGTTTTAATGATAACAAACAATGTGTGCTTGCTTAAAGAACTTGATTGACATAACATGGTTTCATGTGTGAATGATTTGCTTGTAGATGGTTTTTATGAAGAAACCATGATTGGGTTTTAATGAATGATGCTTTATACAGAGATTGTTCACTTGGTGAAAATGGAGTATTTGATGTTCAATGAAATTGCTCATTCATGTGTAAATGTTTATCACTCTCTTGAAGTTTTTGAGAGTTGAAGCTTTGAAAGACACAAGGATCAATTTGTATGTTTGAGCTCCCATGTCTTTATATTTAGTTGGTTGATAGATTCATGTTCATCATATCAAAACCTTGTCATTTGGTGAAATGTGTTTTTGTTGGTTGTGAATGGAAAGCCAAATACATGCTAAAGTGGGTTCATTGAAATATATTTGAGTGATCAAGTTGAAGGTGCCATATTTGTTGCTCATATCTTGATTATCATCTAACCTCATGCTTTATCATGTGTTTTAGGTTGAATATTCATGGTTGATCATCATGGGATTATTGTAATATTTAATCATTTATTTTCCCTTGAATCAATGGAGGTTTAACGGTTTTTTCCAAGCTTTTCTGGCATGGGTCGACCCTTAGGGTCGACCCTCAGTGTAAGGGTCGACCCTCAGTGTTTCTGTTCAAGACAGAAACTAGTTTTAGAAGCCAGTATGTAGGGGTTGACCCCTAGGGTCGACCCCTATGTGCCAGACCTCCTTTTTGGTTTTGTGTGCCCTCTGGTTGCACGAGGGTCGACCCCAAGGGTCGACCCTTCCCGCACGGGAGTTTCGGATCCGATCTAAACCCATTCTAAACCCCCTGAAACTTTACCAAACTACCCCCCAAAGGTTCCTAATGTTATGAGGGTGTTTCTAACATGTTTTAGGAAGGTTATATGAGTCATTTAGCCAATCTATCTTGTAAATATATGTGAACTTCGAATTTGTAGATAAGAACCCTAATGCTCATATTGTTCCATCTTGTAGGAAAAGTAAAGGGTGAAAAGAAGGAGGAGATCTTGAAGGAAGGTTTTGATCTACATCCATACATCCTCGAAGCTCGTGGTAGAAGAGAAAGTGGAGCGGCTTGAAGAGAGGATCGAGGAGATGCTCAAATCGACGCCATCCGACTTCCCTCCGACCTAGGCTTCAAGGAATTTCTTCTATCGACTTATGGAGTTCAAGGGGATACATTCTACAACCTTCCATCATCTATCTATGATGTTCTTCATAGTTTACATCTTGGTTTGAACTGTATTGATTATATTTTTGCATTTTCTGAACTAGAGAGTACATTGTGGGTGGACCGTTTGGATACGGTCGTGTGGTTATTGCTGTGATTTTCGGAGCGTGTGTGTGTGAATTGATCCCCCCATTGGATCATTGTAGAGATGAAGTCTCTGTCTGTGTTGGAGTTTTTACTCTGTGCGCTTCTTTGTGAGCGAGTGAAGCCTCATCGATTTGGTGAAGGGTGGACGTAGGGAGCCCGTCGTGGTCCCGAACCACCTTAAAATTCCATGTGCATTGTGGTTTGTGCTTGCTCGCTTTTATCTATTGTCTTGATCGTGTCGGCTCAGCTAGATTGAGAGAATCCGTTTCATTCATGTATCGTTTATTTTCCTCAATCTTGTTAGTTCTGCCGCTTAGTTTAAAATTGGTCATCGTGATTGGGGGACAATTCAACCCCCCTTCTTGTCCACGTATATTGTTATCTGGGCCAACAAGCCTGCATAACTGCTTACCAGCATTAGGCCCAAGTGGGGGACTCATGTAAACTTCTTCAGTCAGGTGCCCATTTAAGAAGGCATTTTTCACGTCCAATTGATGCAACTTCCTTGAGAAATGGGCTACAAGAGAAAGAATAACACGGACAAATTTGAATTTGGCTACTGGTGCAAAGGCTTCTCTATAGTCTATACCATACGTTTGTGTAAATCCCTTGGCAACAAGCCTTGCTTTGTACCTCTCAATAGTTTCAACTGCCATGTATTTAATGGTGTACACCCACTTGGAGCCAACATGTTTCTTTCCTCTTGGAAGCCCCACTAGCTCCCAAGTACCATACTTTTTTAGTGTTGTCATTTCTTCTTCCATTGCCTTCCTCCAATTTCGATCTCTCATAGCCACTTTGTAAGAGGTTGGAGAAGTAGTGGAGGCCCAGGTGGTAACAAAGGATAAATAATTCAGAGAAACATAATTAAAGATCAGATATTTACCACAACTTCTCTTTCCCTTCCTGACCGCAATAGGAAGGTTAAGATCTATTTGTGCAGCAGTGGTACTATCAAGGGTTGAATTTCCAAGAGTTGGAGTAGCTTCAGACTTATTGACTTGGCTTCCGCATGGGCTGGTAGTTCCATAGGAGATGCCTTGTCACATTTATTCTTCCTGGAGTAGGTGATATGGTCAGTGTTTTGTTGGCTAGAAGAGTCTCCATTTCTTAAGTCTATCTCATTCTCAACAGCAGAAATGTGGGAAGGTGGGGAGTCAAGAACTGAAGTTACAAGAATAAAAGTTGGAAGATGATACTCAGTTGGGAGGTTTTTCAGGTTCTGAATGTTAGTAGGATTCTTCCCCTGAGAAGAAGTCTCATGAGAGTAATAAGATTCAGATTCTATAAAGGTGACATCCTTGAGACAGTATTTGTTTTCCAAGTTCTAGGATCTAGACATTTATACCCCTTCCCTTCTGGGTGGTGAATACCCAAGGAAGACACCCTTTATGGATCTTGGGTCAAGTTTTGAAGTGTGAGGACCAAGGGAGTGTATAAAGAAAAGGCAACCAAACACTCAAGAGATGACATTCATCCTCAACAAGGAGGACAAGATATACCTGTGAGGCCAATGGTACGGGAAGATCCATTAAACCCTGGAAGACATGCTATTGAGTCAAGCTCCTCACATCTTGGAGAGGACTCCTCTACTGTGGAAAAAGAAAGTTGTATAAATAATGACTCTAATCTCATAAATATTTAATGGTGTTAAAATTTATATTATTGGCATGCTAAATTTATATTATTGGCATGCCTCAGATATGAGTTGGAGATCGTATTGCCTCCTAGAAGGGCAAGCTGCTCTCAGCTGGGGGTACATGGGTACTATCTAAAACAATACTTCCAAATATTGCTATATATTTCTGTCCATTTTTAAGGCACCTAAAATTCTTTGTTGTAGGATTGAGTCCTGGGCAACACACCCAAATGCTACTGGGAGCCGAACAAGTGTCCATTGCAATGGTTTGTTCTAGACTCTCAATACCAGGGATGATATCGAAAACAACTTTGCATTTTAGCGTAAGCATATTTACTGCAATTCTTTTGTTCTTGATTGATTCATGTTCTATATACTTTCCCTGTCTTTTATATTCCTGCAGGCTATTCTAATAGAAATTTAAATCTTTGTTGTCTCCTCTGATGTTAAGTTTTATTGCAGTTGTAAACTCCTTTCACATCTCTTGACATTGCTTCTTGGTGGCCTCCTTTTTCAGCTTCTGCATGTGCCAGTGCCATCTCATCCTTTGAAAAGATTGATTTTCACCAGCTTCAAAATGGAAAGTATTCAAATCCTTGTGCCATTCACTAGTATCCTAATCATCTTTTTTGTAACAAGATATCACCTCATGGTGGTGGGAGTGGTGCCATATGATATATGGGTCTTTGGTACTCTGGAGGTCAAACTTTTGAACTATGACTAGTCAAAGTCATGTTTACCATATCAGTTTGAGATCCCTCCAAATAAACAGGAAATGGGGAAAGTAAATTGTTGATTTTTTTGCACGTTAGGAACATGCTTGATATTTGATCTTGAATTTTGATCTTATTAAAAAAATCAGCTTAATCTCAATACACATGGAGTTCAGGTAGTAGCATTGTTTCCTTTGTGTAATTGTTCTAGCCGTCAAATTTATCTACGAGCATTAAAGAATTTGAACATCTTATTTCTTTCAAATGACTTCAAAAGATTTATTCATTTTCAGACATACTAAATATCAGGATTGCGGGATTACTTGGGAGGGCAACATACATATATTTATGAATTTTTTTGTCTTTTCTTTTTTTTGGGGGGGGGGGGGGGGAGGGGTGGGGGGTTGGTGTATGGCTGCCATTTCTGAAATAGTGTTTAACATAGAAAATCATTTTGTATAAATTCATGGTCAAAAGTGGTGGATCTGAGAGCTCTCCTTAATGTAGTCTGACATATCATGAATCAGATTAGGTGATTGACATATCATTAATAATACTTACATGCTCGTAAATGCTAGGGTGCTTAGAAAATTTCTGCTTTTTACATTCCTGAAACAATGTGACCTATATGTTAGTCATTGCTCTTGAAAAAATCTCATTAGTATTAAGGATCCTTTTTTTCACTTGTTATGGGAGTCATCTTGTGCACTTGTATATGTATCTAGATATTTCCCTTATGTTTAAAAGAGGAGCTTTCATTATTTTTCTCTAATGCATTTCTTTTCAACTTGAAAACCTCAATCCGAGGCTCAAAATGATGTTCTTTTATTGTATTGCTATTTCTCTCATAAAAATAGTGTCTTGCTTCCCAGAAAAAAAATAGTGAGTCTGGGATATCTTTAGTGGATCTCATTTGCAAGTGTGAGCCAAAATGTAGTGCTTGCGTTGCTATATATTATACATTACTTTTGTGAATGTTATTCATTGTTATGTTGCTCTACAGAATCTAGTCAGTTACATGATAGACTATTGAATCTTTACATTCAGGTGACATATGGTAGTGCATTTGTTGGTACGGCTGTCATAAAATAACTCTTCATGCTTGTAGGGAAATTTGGCAAAAGCTCTTGATATTTGTCTCTGACTATGAGAAAATAGTAGAAAATATTTCTAGATCTTGCACAACCGAAGAGAGAACAGAGTCAAGCATCAGGCATTCTCTTAGTCCCAGAAACATTCTTTCTGGCATATTTTTGACTGCCCCCCCCCCCCTCGCTCGCTAGTCGGGGCAAAAAGAAGCTGATCCAACCGCCATGTTACAACCCGTCAATTTTAACCATTCTGCTGAAAGTGCAATGCGACATAGATGCAGTTCTGGAGTCAGAAGCAGACATTTGAGTGATGTAACATTTACATATTTTAAAGCAAGCTTGTGCTTCTATCTCTTATGATGTGGACTCTGCCAAGGGCTAGAAAAAAAACCATGGCTATTATCTTCACTCTGTAAAATCTTGTGGACAACAGAGAGGATGTAGTTTTTCTTATTGTCCTTTAAATGAAGGACAACCATTCTATTTCCCAAACCAATCAAGACTTTAGTTTCTATTGTCTGAAGCAAACATTCTTGTTCATTAGGATTTTTTTCTGCAAGCAAAGCATCAACCACAACTTTCCTTCCGTGCATTTGTAGGTAACTTCTGAATAGCAACCCAATAATAATTTATTGCTTTCTTATATATTGCACTTAGCTGACCTGTCATTTTGTCTTTAGTAGACACCTGGCAGTCCTTTGTGACATTGCCAGATGATTTACTTGTTAGCTTCTTGACGATTGATGAGATAACATGACCAAAACTATAATGATTCATATAATCACCAATATTTTCATGCTCTTGGGTTGTATTTTTTAATCTTCCCTGATGCCAATGCCATATGATTTACATTCTGATGTTCATTTTTGCTTTTCCTACATGAGTACACTACATTTTGATGATAAATCTACATCACTATTACCAGTGGAGTTGATAATGCAATCTGCCTCAATTTTTTTGCAATGTCGGAATAATAATGTAATCATGGACTTTATCTGAAGCCTCAAAACCTTCAGGAAAAGCATTGGGACATGTAAGCCCATAAAGCTGTGTTGTAGCTGCTGGCCCAAACTTGGATGACTCTGAAGCTATACAATGATGGGAATGGTCACGAGGTGGACTCGAATTGTTCCTTCTCATCATGTTTTCCCCTTCAGCCATTTTATCTTTCGATGATGACATCATTTGCAAAGCAAATTGGTGGACAACATCCACATGCCCTCCATGATTGTTCCAGCCAATATGGGGTCCAGATCTAGCAGGCTGCCTCAAGTGACTCTGAACTTTACAAATTTGGCAGTTCCCAGCTTCTTCCCTTTCGAGTACAACTTTATTGTAGTGGCCAAAGGGTTCTGATTAGATTTTTATGAAAGGAGCGAGGATAGTATTCTTTGCCTTCTGGGCATTTTTTTTCTGCAATGCCAAAACTTTGACCTCTGCCTTTAAGGCTTGCTTCTCTATCTCCAGCAGATGGCATCGGCCATCAGAATTTGCTGAACTTGCCAATATGCCAGCCATCTCGCTGTTAGGCTTTCTATTGTTTTCATGAATATGAGAAATTCCTATCTCTAAGTTAGATATTATATTTGTACTTTTTTAAGGGGTTTCTGGCATTGAGGAAGAGCAGTATCCTTGTCAGCCCCTAACCCAGAGAGAGATTTTCTGTGATCTCAAAATTTCATTTTCACATTCAACCACATGATCATGTTCAGCCTTGATCTATATTTTTTTAGAGCCTGGTTTCAAGACAGTAACCCATAAACTTCATCATGCAAAATTTTGTTCAATCAGCTTTGATGATTGCTAGTTCCAAAGGTATCCTTAATTTTCTATGTTTCATATAAATCACACTAATTCTCCGGCTTACCTATTGGCTAGTAATTGGTGGTTCTGCTTGATCATATACTCTCTTGTTTTTCACATTTCTTACGAATAGTTCTGTACAAATGGCAGCAAGCTGTTGCACAAGAGAATATTTTACTTACAAAGATGCTGACATTCGTCAACTTAGCATATACATTGCTGGTTCTGAATTATTCATTGGCACCATTGGGCCAATTGTGTTTCTTCTTTTAGGTGGGTAACATCATTAAGCCCGCAAGGCCTGTGAAGCCCAAGGTGCAGAAGGGAGAATAAAACTGATAGTGAAGAGGTGGAAGAGAAGCTGGCCAAGAGTATGGTAGATAGGAATGCAACTGCCATGGCAGCATGCCAAACCATCCAATCAATTGGCTTCCGTTACTACTCACCCATTAGCAAGAAAATGTTGTACCTAAAGAACACCAAGGGGAAACTATTTTATCTATTTTGAAGAGTTGAGTTTGTATATTTTAGTTGCAGAGTGAAAAAATGAGGTTCCACAGTCTGAGTTGTATTTATAAGTCATGGATGCTATATGTCTTGTGTAATTGGGATATTTTCATGATTTGATTTTATAATATAGCTCTGTGAAGATATTATTTTTATCAATGACTATCATGTCCCATTTATGCTTTTGTTAAAAGGTGGATAGTTTATATATGCATGTGTGGTGTATAATGGTAGGTGTTTGTGCATGTCAATGAATTACGAAGAATATGATCTATGTACTGATTGCATGTTAGGAATGTTCACTCTAATTTTTATATTTTAGAATGGTTATTTTGGTGCAATATTTAGAAACTGGAGCTCTTACAGATCGATCGTTTGGGACAGTTTGGGGAAGAAAATGCCCTTTAAACACATTATTCTAAGTGATTATTTAAAGGTGTCTTTAGACGACTATCCTTAAAATAGGTTATTTGGGACAGTTTGAAGGAGGATTGCCCTTAAAACATGCTTATTAGAGGCATTTGATCATCAAAATTGCCCCTGTTAGAATATTTAGGGGCATTTTTTAGTGCCTCTAATGACAAAACTAGGGACGCTTTTCAAAAAGTGCCCCAAAAGTCTTTAGGGATCGAGGCAATAGGGGCACATTTTAAATTGCCCCTAAAACTAATCAAACTGCCCCTAAAGGTTTTTAGGGCATTTTATCTCCATTTTTTGGGGTAGTTTTGAAATGCCCCTGAAGGTCTATTTTCTTGTAGTGAAGTGATGTATGCAGAGCTAAAGGCTAGAAAAAGTAGAAATTCAACATTATTTTGTTTCCTCTAAAAACCTCTCATAATTGAGAGCGAGTACATGATCCCATTCTAAGTCTCACCATCTCTCCTGGCATCGCTCCTCTCATCACTCTCTGGGCGAGGAGCCCTAGAGGGTGTCATCAAACCATGCGAGGAGGTACTCTACCGCCCTACATTCCTCTTTCCATCTCCATGCTCCGTCGTCGCTCTATGGGGGCATCAAAGAAACTACTGACACCAAAGCCACGCTCGCGTGCTCTTCGGTAGCGCTCCTCACCATCCCTCAGTCACTATTCAGCAATACCAAGGCTGGTTCAGAGCTCAAACAATTGGGCCTCTAAGGCCCTCTTCTCTTCTCTCTCGGCCAACCTCTCAGATTTCTCTCTTTCTATATCCCTCTTTTTCTCAGCTCTTTCCCTCTCTCTATCTTCTCTCTCAAGTTGGAGGGTGATCCTCAGCTCCACGGTGTCCTGAGAAAGGTCATCATCTGAATGGCGCCGCAATTCCTCCTCTAGCTCTACTACCCTGGCCTCCCCTTCTGCGGCACGAGCAAGAGTCTCTTGCATCTCTTCTGTCTGCCATATCCATCATTTCAGGGATGTACGAGGCATGAATAAAAAACTCAATGGTAAAACCCTCACCTGTGCAGAAAGTATTCCTTCTGCCTCCGCCGCACGCTGCATGGCACGAGCAAGTTACTCGTGAAGCAAATTGATTTCCGAGGAGGGGATCCACAAACTAGAGGAGGCATCATCTGCCCCCATTGCCGATGAAGTTGCGTCAAGCTAGGCACGCTGTAACAAATATAAGGTGATATTAATGGCTTAACACTAAGAATCTAGGGTCATAATTAGGAACATGCATTGCATACACACTCACCGAGGTATTAAAAGCTGCACAGGTGTCATCTAACTACTACTCCGTGGCTGCCAAGCGAGCTCACAAGTTTGCTATCATGGTATCACGGGCATCCTGCAGCATGTCATGGGAGTTGGCATTATCCATAAAAAAAAACAAACAAAGGAGAAAGGAAAGAAAATTGCATCCACCTCCACAAGCCCCCCAGGATGAAGTCGCTCCGCATACATCACGCTATAGAGGCGCATATAATCCTCACTGTCCTACACGTACGACTCCACGAGTGTGCCACCCCGTTGCCAGTCTTCACACTATTCGGGGAAGCGCACCCGCCAATCAACACAGGCTGCCCTCCCACGTGTCTTCCTCTCGACGCGAGGCCGCGTAGTCATATCTACCCAATCCTAGACAAGCGCTAAGGTCCTCATGGCCAATCGTATCCAAAGTAGCTCGATTTCATTCAGGCAATAGACCTAAAGGTCCCGTCCAAATCAGGCACGGCTTGTTATAACCCACGACTGATCGGCGTCGACCATGCTCGAATAAGGTCTCCAAATCACCTTCGTTAGCATGCACATGTCTTCTTAGCCATTCAAAAAAGAACAAAAAAAATCCTACCACTGTTGCAGGGAACTCTTGCAGCTCGTGCCTTAACGTCATCAGCTGGTAGGATAGAGGGGCTGTACTCATGATAGGCTGCCACCGCCGAGCCAGTGGCACCACCGTTGTGTAGATGGGATTAAAATCCACTTAGAACAAAGAAGAAAAAGCATGAGAAGAAAAAGTATGCACACGGTGCAAAATAGGAGATGTGATCGTCAGAGACACGAGGGCCTCAAAGAATATAATCAAATAATAAACATGGAGGGATCGCGAAAAATACCTTGAAACGCGGGTGATGTGAGTACTCCTTTCTCTTCTATATCGGCCGGCCGATGAAGAGAGTTCTTCGATTTTATTACCCTTGCAAAACAAAGACAAACACCAATAAAGAAATTGAATTAAAAATATGGTGAGTGTAGCATCAAATTCTTAATAAAAATATGAGCATGAAAGTATGTGCAAGAACACACCTTAAGGGTGGTTGCCCTTAAACCCCTATGCAAAGAGGGTGAGAAAATATGATGAATGCAAAATAAAATGAGGAGGTATGCAAGAGTTGCACTGTGGAGACCTCAACACGGTTGAGAGATATGAGATTAACAATAGCGATGCATGCGTGCATGTGTGAACCGATGCAAAAAAAAACAAAAGAAATAAAAATAAGAGAAAAAGCCCGTGCGTTGGCTTTGATATTCAAGGGGGAAGGAAGCTTCAGAAGGATGAAGAGATGCTTTGCGTGCAGCGTCTCCCTCAGCCAAACCACAGCAGCAACCTGCAAGAAGAAAAACGAAAGAAAAAGAAAAGCGGAGGGGAAGGAAGGGAACCGAACCTAGTTAACAGAGACCTAAGTCTCTATTAATAGGTTGAAGAGAAGATAAGAAGGGGCAAGAGTTCTACGGAGGCAAGACTCAATCCTAATCGAAGAAGGTGACCAACGAAGGCAATGACTCTCTGGGAAAGGGCTGCGTTCGTTTAGAACCCAAAAGATAAAACACGACTTAAAGAAGGGCGTCAATTCAAGAATTGACGACCTGACCAAGGGCATTACTTAAAACACGCCTTCAACAAAGGCGTCAATTCAAAAAAATAATTTTTTAGAAAAAACCTTCCCTTTATTTGACATTTGTAAAAGACGCCTGAGGGAGGAAACGTCAATTTAGAATTGACGACATGCAAAGAGACGTTATTTTAATTTAACACGAATTTATTGAAAAAGACGCCTTGCACAAGGGCGTTAAAATTAGCCAAAAAGAATTGACGACCTAATCAAGGTCGTTAATTCAAAATATTCAAAATAGGGCCATTTTTTATTTCTCAATATTATTTTCTCATTTTTTAGGTGGAGGTGCATCTCAATGTGCTGATTCCAACGACTATTTTTGCGTATTTTTCTGGCACCCGGAAGGCCACCAAATCACCTCTGAAGTGGGTTAAAATAATATTAAAATAATCAATTGAAAAGTGACGCCCACACTATATGTCGTTAATTCCAATTTTTTTTATTTTTATTTTATTTAAAATAAAATAACGTCCTTTCACATGTCGTTAATTCTAAAAAAAAATCCGAAAAAAGCTCAGAAAAATCCAGAAAAATTAGAAAATGAGAGGAATTGACGCCTAATGGAAGTGGTGTCAATTTTTAAGAAGCGCCCAAGGCTAAGTCGTTATTTAAAAGACGCCCCACGTCAAGTCGTTAATTCTAAAAAATTCATAAAAATAGAGAAAAATACCCAGAAAATTCAAAAAAATCCAGGAAAATGGAAAAAAAATAAGAAAGGGTGAAAAAAGGGGGAAACCCAAGAAAAGTGAGAAAAACCACTCAAACAAAGGTAATTTGAGGGTCAAATTGGGGCATTACAAGGTAATATGAGATGTACTCACAGTAACGTCAATTTTGGCGTGTCTACAGCTGCCCCGCCTTGGCGTCTACTTTGCAAGGGAGCAGAGCAAACTGAAAAGTTGATGCCAAGGTGTGATGAGACACGCAATCAACATCACTTGATGAGAATGAAATCAAAAGCTCGAGATGAAGCAATCCCGGGAAATTCACTGAAATCAACGATGTTTGGATAAAAGGGGGAGTGTGCACGCGGGCAAGAAGGAGAAAGATCAACTTCCAGCGCGGTGGAAGTACCCCAGGTCACAAACCTGTAGGTTTCACCATTGGGGAGCGGTTACCAGCCAATGTGGACGTGCTGCAGCCAAGGTGGATCAAAGGAAAGGATTGAAATAAGATGATAAAAATCCAAACAAGGAGCTTTCGAGAAAATGACTCAAAACAGTGATAAAACGAACTGAGGATTCCATTCAGCAACAAATATCTCATATCTGGAAAGATTAAGATCAATTTGACTCTCCAAATCAGCTTATGAGAGTGATTTTCCAACGTTAATTCAAAGTCCTACATGAATGCATGCTGGGTTTAAAAGGAAAAAGTAAAACAAATGAAAATATAAGATAATCAAGGATAATATTGTTAAGCTGCCCAGACTGGGTCAAGAAACCGATTCTGCGAGCCGATACTAAGCCAAAGCTCGTTTATCCACGCACCAACTCGTAAAAGGGAACCATCATCCCCAGTCTTGGACGGCTCAACGGCCTATCCGTGTGACTAAGACTCCTCTGGAACCATCATTGTTTTTGATGAAGGGGAACTAAAATTCCAGATTTACCAGTCACAGGGTCCTTGATATAATCTAATAACGTATGTAACATATAGTAGAATGCATACAGGGAGAGATGGTGGAGCAATAACCATGGGGGAACTGAGAAATGAGGTGCAAGCACCGTGGGGCTTGGATGATGATGCCCAGTCGGCGGGATCAAGAGCTTCTTCCTGCGCTCAAAGATTCATCAGCCAAGATATAAAAGATAACAAGCACTGAATAAGGCATTTAAGCACAGCAAGCATAGCAAGCATAGCATCAAGAATATGTATGTATCATATTCAAGAATAGCATTCAAGTGTGCACAGCGTGAAAGGCATGAATAGTATAGATAGCATAGCATCATTATTTGTCGTTTGTCATGAGGATGACAACTTGGCTAATCAAGATTTGGAGTTGAATGATCAAGATCTGATAATGCCCATCGGCGGAGTGATCGGCAAGATTTGATAAAAAAGATTTGGAGATGAATAATAATCAGGAGATATGAGGAAATGATAATCAAAATGCCCAGGGTGGCACGTCATGAGAATATCGGGAAGAATCAATAGATTGATAGCAATAAGTGGAGAGAGGACTCATCCCGTGCTCTTGATCCTTGCAAAGTTGTTCTTGCAAAAGTACCATCAGAAAAATACAATGCAATTTTTTTTTGGATTTTTGAAATATGCAAATTTTATGAGTTTTGAAAAAGATATTCAAATTTTTATGAATTTTGGAAAATATTTCAATTTTTATGAATCTTGGAAGAAATATCTGATTTTTTGCTCAGGAAATATTCAATTTTTTTTGTTTGATTTTGTAATATTCAATTTTTTTGGATTTTGGTTTAGACATAGCTAATGCAACATCAAAGGGTGTTTAAACCATTAATTGGGGGTCCTCGTTCCTTCCCTTTTTACTAAAATTTCCCAAAGTCGGGCGTGCATTGAAAGTGGCATCCTATAACCGACCGCCTTTGATCAACGGTGCCCCTACCAAGGCCATACCCGAGAAACGTTCGGTCTTGGAGGGAGAAGAGAAGAATAAGTGAGGATAAGCTTTATGCGGGATGGGAGATGTCGGGACTTGAATTCCTTCCAAGGTGTTTCCCCTCAAAGAGGTAGTCTGTTGTGCCGGGACTTTATGCCTTTGATTTTTAGACCATTGACATGCATACGACCAGGGTTTTCCCTGCGGGGACTTTGCCACTCTTGTCATGCCATAATTCACAATTTTGCTTTTATCGAATTTTTGACTTGATTTTCATAATAGCCCTTTTGGCGAGATGTATATCATGAAACTCATATGAAAATTCATATTGATTTTGGGTCAAGACTGCCCCTATTTGAGACTCCTCTCGTATTGGGGATTACCCTGGTTGGTCATCTCATTCGTCAACCTCTTGCCCCTGCATTCGGCCGAGTAGAGAAGAGAAAAAGACTTTCAGATATACTCATGGCATGGCCAAGGTAGCAACGGTGTTTTAACCAAAGGAGCCGGCTAAGGACGCCGTGAAGTGTGTGCGGTGCCCAGCTAAGGGTTACTCTTAACAAGCGAGGAGAGAATGTTGAATTCCCAGCATGGGTTCTTATTAACCAAAAGTGCTGCAAAAGCAAGCCTAAAGACTCTTTTGAGAATGATTTAATTAAGATAAAGGTTTAAAACACCACTTTTGATTTTGTTAAGAAGTACTTTATTTTGAAAATCATGCGTGAAGTAATGAGAAAATGATATCATAAAAATGCGTACTTACGTCAATATGTTACCTTGCAACCTTTGTAGAAGCAGCTGTCAGAGGCGAGGTTGATCATCGTGGGATAGTCCTCTTTGGCAGTCAAAAGGATTGGAAGCAAAGGGTTTGAAAGTGGCTTAACAAGAAGGAGTGGTGCCAAGACCAGACTCAGACGAATAAGGAAAAAAAAGAAGAGAGGCGAGGGCTAGAACTCCCTCACTAAGGTGTGGAGACCCTGATCACATGAAAGGTCTACAGAAGAAGCGGAGAATTAGAAGGAGGAGTGAGGACTAAAGCCTCGAAAGCAGTGAGAGAATGGGCAGATGCCCAAGGCAGTGGATGTGGAAGAAGTTGGGTCGGACCCAGAATCAGGAGGAATTAGAAGAAGAAATTGATAGATGGAAAGAGACGGATCTGGAGGGTCCGGAAGTAAAGGAGGAGAATCGTGATAGGAGGAATCATCCGGAGGCTCCGGAGGGATGACGAAAGAAGGGACGCGATGCCCTGAGAAAAAATAGGGAAAAAGATGATGGGTAAGGAAGAAGAAAATGAATGATGTGATATTCTGGAAGATCAGAAAGATGAATTGGAAGAAAGATGGAGGGTCCGGTGGTTCCAGAGGAAGAAAATGGAAAGGGGCGTCGTGCCCGAAGGAAAGGTATGAAGGATCCGGAGGTTCCGGAGGAATGAGAAGAGAAGGGACGCGATGCCCAAAGAAGAGGGAAATAGAATCCGGAGGTTCCGGAGGATTAAGATGGAAAGGGGCGCGATGCCCGAGGGGAAAGCCCGGAGGTTCCGGAAGAATAAGGTGGAAAGGGGCGCGATGCCCTGGGAGAAAGTCTGGAGGTTCCGGAAGGATAAGGTGGAAAGGGGCACGATGCCCTGGGAGAAAGTCCGGAGGTTCCGGAAGAATAAGGTGGAAAGGGGCGCGATGCCCTGGGAGAAAGTTAGAGAAATCCGGAGGTTCTGGATACAAGAGCTGAAAAGGGACGTGATGCCCTGAGAAGAGATTGGGGAGGGGGCAACGCCCGAGCAATGTAAGGGGATCTACAGATCCCGAGGATGAAGATGAATAAGATGGGAAATTCGGAATATCCAGAGGTGTCGGAAGGCGGGGAAGATACAGGTTTGGAAACCCGGGAATCAGGAGGTGTATGCAAAATGATGGATGCGATGAATGCAGTGAATGCGCGAATGCAACAAAATGCGTGAGATGCAAAGAAGATGGAGAATGTGAAGGGGGAGAGGACGAGATCCTCCTCCTAACCCCGGGAATGGCCCATGAAGAAAAAGTGATAGAAATGGATGCATAGAAGGTGGAACAAATAAGGGACGGCCCCTTAGCACTAAGATAACTGTCCCTCCACGGCAGTGAAAGTGTATAATCAAACGGCCCAATGGAAGAAGCTTCAATAATAAATGACAACCCCCTTGGAAGGCAAGGATCAATAATGTAAGGGAGTTGGAAAGTTGATACAGGAAGCATTGCCATGCCCATTAATTGTGGTGTATAAGAAGTGTTGAACAAAATGGGCATTCGCCCCTTGTATGGAGGAATGGAATCAAGATTTGGAAGATGGAACAAAGGGTGCCCTGCCCGGCCCTTGGATGGCATCAACGCTTGGCATTCTCTGAGCAATGGCGGTGACCTGGCCCCTTCAATCGTTCCTGGCACAATAACCCGGATTGGCATCCGGTAGATGAACTCTTGCGTCTTGAATGGCACGGCAGTGGCCAAATTCTTCTTACGCGGCTCTTGCTCATCTTCGGCACACGTACTTATAGCAGCGCTCCCCTTCCGAGTAGTAAAGGGAGGTGAGGCGGAGGCGGAAGGCCTTGTGGATGGTGGAGGTATAATGGAAAGTGTTGGCAAATGGGTGAGTGGAAGTGGAGGTTCGAACACGTCGAGTTTCTCCCTTTGCTCGGAAGCAGTCGGGGTTGGCTCGAGTGCAAAAAAGGGTGGATCCTGCTCAGGATTAACCATAGGTAATGGTGAAGGGTTAAGTGGTGGAGTAGGTAAAGTAGGTTTTAGGGTTAAAGGGATAATGGAAGGTTGAATTGAGGAAGGTTCAATGGTAGGCTCGGTGGAGGCTAAAGGCTCAATATGTGGAGGTTTTATAGTGGAAGGCTTGGGGGAGGCTGGTGTTGTGAAGGTTGATGGCATAGTGGATGGAGGTGTAATTAGTGGAGGTTTAATGGGTGACGGTTTGGTGCGGAGGAAATGCCGAACAGGGCGAACGATGTTAGGAGTGGGAGGAGACTCAAAATGCGCCGGCGCGGGTGATTGGAGTATCGACCCGTCGTCGTAACACCAAGAAGTCTCGAAAATTGGGGGTGAATTGGGAAAGGTGGCTTCATCCTGAGTAGGAGGTTCATCAAATGATAGTGGGGGAAGCGGGAAACGAAGGAAACTCGGAAGGGGTGCCTGCGGAGCTTCATCGTATGCTGCCTCGAATTCTTCAACTGCCGGTTCTTCATTATCAAATTCAAGTGGACACCGTAGTGGAGGCGTATATGTGGATGGAGGAATGTAATGATGTTGCGCATGTGGAGATGGAAGGTCATATGAATGAAGTGTGCGGACGGGTGGAGGACGGACGGTGTCCACTTGATCATTGAAATCGGCCGGCTCTTGCTTGCTTGAGCTGCCAATACCATAATCATCTCTCCTATCCTTCCATTTTCTCTCCATCTTTGTAATATCGTCCAGAGCAGCATGGAGAGGATTGACCGGAGTAGTAGGAGCCATGACCCTCCTTAATTGTTCCTCCATCAAAGTGACTTTGTCGATAAGAGATTGTTGGAGGGGTGTGACTTGAACAACTGAGGGTTGGCAGGGCCTTGAAGGAAGGGTGGCATGAAAATGCCGTGGAGGGGAGTTAATGGGCCGACCCATAGAAGAACCTGGATGAGCCGGATTGCAAGAAATAAATGGGCCTTGGGGCCGTGGTGGAGGAGGAATAGAAGGAGGCGGATGTCGGACCACCCGAGGAGGATTGTGATTGGAAGAGGATGGGTAATGGGCTACCCGATTAGGAACATAAGTAGGAGAGGGAGGTGGGTGATGGGCCACCTGTGTAGGATTGGAAGGAGGATGAGAAGAATGCGATGAATGAGATGTACCCTCAACAGCGGCCTTAAGGGCTTGGATCTGTTGAGGGGTGAGATGATCTAATGCATGAATGATTTGGGAGACCTTCTCATCATCGGGAAGAGACGGTCCCGAGGGGATAGTGGCTCGCGCTTGAGGTGAGGGACCATGGGATTGGACACTGCCCATGGGTCGGGCATGGCCATAAGAATGAGGATGCGGTCCCTTGAAAATATGGTGAGAATAATGTCGAACATGTTGAGATTGGGGAGAATAAGACGTGCACGGTTGTGCATCCTCATGAATTGAATTAAACATGTCGGTTTTCTTACCATGGTAAGCCATATACAAGCAAAGTTCAAGTAATATAATTTGTAAGAACACACAAGTTGGAATGTTGATTTGAACTTTGGTGGATCAATGACTTTTGCAAATAGATATGCTCACTCAAGGGGCGAACCTAGTTTCAAATGAAGTTTAACTTCTGTGCCAACTAGGAACCCTCTCTCACCATGCACAGGCCAACTAAACCCGGGGAACTTCAAAGGTACAACCTGCCCAGCATCCGTGAGGGAATCCATGGGTGCGGGGACTTATGGAGGCTTGGTTTAGGAATTTCCAGTCCAAAGAGACGGAGTGCTCAATGGAGGGTCGTTCCTTCACCAAGGGGTGTGTGTAGCTCCTAAAGATGTGTGGAGAGGAGGTCTCCCAAACCAATATGAATGAATGAATGCAATACGTGCACGGAGATAAGCAAATCACCAATAGAGCCAAATAATCAATATAAATCAATGAAGCACGAATAAATCACAGGAAAGAGACGACCTGTGGAAGGTCGCTACTAATAAAACGCGCCCTGGTGTGGGGCGCTATCCATAAAAAGGACGCCTGCTCCAGAGGGCGTCAAATGCGAGTGGTGCACACGCAATCAAAACAAAACACGCCTGCGCTAGAGGCGCTACTCAATAAAAAGACGCCCTCACAGAAGGCGTCAAACGTGTAAACGACGCCCTAGGGAAAGGCGTGACATAAAAAGGCGCCCTCGTGGAGGGCGTTAATTCTCCTGTCCCAGAAACCCTCCAGCGGCCAGAAATATCAAACATCAATACACTCACAATCACATGGCAATCAATAAAACGATAACATGCTCATCAATTTTTATTTTTAAGAGGATAAATGGAATTTCTAAAAAAAACTCTAACAAACTAGCCAATCACTAGTGGGGAGGGTGCTACGTGGAGCACGAAGGGAGGCGCACCGTGGGTGCAAAAAGGGAGATGGCACACGTGGGTGCCTAAGGGAAAGGGTAATAAAAAGAAGAACACAAGGTGTCCCACCGTGATCGCCAATTTGTAGATGGGATTAAAATCCACTTAGAACAAAGAAGAAAAAGCATGAGAAGAAAAAGCATGCACACGGTGCAAAATAGGAGATGTGATCGCCAGAGACACGAGGGCCTCAAAGAATATAATCAAATAATAAACATGGAGGGATCGCGAAAAATACCTTGAAACGCGGGTGATGTGAGTACTCCTTTCTCTTCTATATCGGCCGGCCGATGAAGAGAGTTCTTCGATTTGATTACCCTTGCAAAACAAAGACAAATACCAATAAAGAAATTGAATTAAAAATATGATGAGTGTAGCATCAAATTCTTAATAAAAATATGAGCATGAAAGTATGTGCAAGAACACACCTTAAGGGTGGTTGCCCTTAAACCCCTATGCAAAGAGGGTGGGAAAATATGATGAATGCAAAATAAAATGAGGAGGTGTGCAAGAGTTGCACTGTGGAGACCTCAACACGGTTGAGAGATATGAGATTAACAATAGCGATGCATGCGTGCATGTGTGAACGGATGCAAAAAAAACAAAAGAAATAAAAGTAAGCGAAAAAGCCTGTGCGTTGGCTTTGATATTCAAGGGGGAAGGAAGCTTCAGAAGGATGAAGAGATGCTTTGCGTGCAGCTTCTCCCTCAGCCAAACCACAGCAGCAACCTGCAAGAAGAAAAATGAAAGAAAAAGAAAAACGGAGGGGAAGGAAGGGAACCGAACCTAGTTAACAGAGACCTAAGTCTCTATTAATAGGTTGAAGAGAAGATAAGAAGGGGCAAGAGTCCTACGGAGGCAAGACTCCAATCCCAATCGAAGAAGGTGACCAACGAAGGCAATGACTCTCTGGGAAAGGGCTACGTTCGTTTAGAACCCAAAAGATAAAACACGACTTAAACAAGGGCGTCAATTCAAGAATTGACGACCTGACCAAGGGCATTACTTAAAACACGCCTTCAACAAAGGCGTCAATTCAAAAAATAATTTTTTTAGAAAAAACCTTCCCTTTATTTGACATTTGTAAAAGACGCCTGAGGGAGAAAACGTCAATTTTAGAATTGACGACATGCAAAGAGACGTTATTTTAATTTAACACGAATTTATTGAAAAAGACGCCTTGCACAAGGGCGTTCAAATTAGCCAAAAAGAATTGACGACCTAATCAAGGTCGTTAATTCAAAATATTCAAAATAGGGCCATTTTTTATTTCTCAATATTATTTTTTTATTTTTTAGGTAGAGGTGCATCTCAATGTGTTGATTCCAACGACTATTTTTGCGTATTTTTCTGGCACCCGGAAGGCCACCAAATCACCTCTGAAAGTGGGTTGAAAATAATATTAAAATAATCAATTGAAAAGTGACGCCCACACTCTATGTCGTTAATTCCATTTTTTTTATTTTTTATTTATTTAAAATAAAATAACGTCCTTTCACATGTCGTTAATTCTAAAAAAAATCTGAAAAAAGCTCAGAAAAATCCAGAAAAATTAGAAAATGAGAGGAATTGACGCCTAATGGAAGTGGCGTCAATTTTTAAGAAACGCCCAAGGCTAAGTCATTATTTAAAAGACGCCACACGTCAAGTCGTTAATTCCAAAAAATTCATAAAAATAGAGAAAAATACCCAAAAAATCTAAAAAAATCCAGGAAAATAGAAAAAAATAAGAAAAGGGTGAAAAAAGGGGGAAACCCAAGAAAAGTGAGAAAAACCACTCAAACAAAGGTAATTTGAGGGTCAAATTGGGGCATTACAAGGTAATATGAGATGTACTCACAGTAACGTCAATTTTGGCGTGTCTACACGTTGAACGCCAATGTCGAGCCCTCCCCATCGGGATATAGTAGTAGCTCCATAGCTGTATCATCATATACCATTAGCATTCCATGAAGTAGATTAATTGCATCAAAACAAAAATCTACCTGGAGCAATGGTGTAAAGCCACTCACGGTCACCTCTCGATCTATCCCTTGGGACAAGCCTACAAACAAATGCGCCAACACGATAGGTCCTCAGGCATACTGCCCTACTCTCTCTAGATCTACCAGAAGCTCTAGGAAACGACAATGGATGTTGTCTCCCTTGGAACCCAGTAGCAACCTCCCCAGCAGGAAGAGGAGAAACCTCCTCAAGTCCATGTTCGACCTCTCCCTGTTACTGGCATCCATGCAGTACACAACGTGGGACCCTCTTTCAGTTTTCTCCATGAATTCTTCCAAGGACTCGTTATCATGTGGACGAGTGTCAGTAAGCCCCAATGCCTCCATGATAGATGCCCGGTCAGTATTGTTTCGATCCTCTAATTCAAACCCCAGTAGCTTCTGAGCCCCCTCTCGATAATCGGGGTAGGTGACCCCAGTCACCGCCTCACCTTCCTCTCTGAGGCCAGTAATGTGGACCACATCCTCCAAACTGGGCACCATATGCCCCCAGGGCATCAGGAAGGCCAGACTCACTAGGTCCCATCTTTCACGCAATGCTTGGATAAGATCGAGGTCGAGCTTAATTGGTTCAATCTGTAAGAAGGCACCGAACTCCATCGCATCTAGCCAAGCTTTCTAGAAGTCCGGAAGACCCCGATATGCGGCCACCACGAATGCACAAAGGACAAACAAGTGACAAGACAATAAGTCATTCCATTCATATATGATAAAGCTGTCAAATACATCGTAAGTGAGCGGGTGGGTGTACAAGTAACTCTCTAACTCTCGCCACCGCACTCCTGATCATCTCTCTCATCTCTCCTAGGACGAGGATCCCTAGGAGGCCTCCTAGAGCTCTGCAAGGCAATACTCGCCTTGCCTCGTAACACCCACTAAACCTCGGTGGCTCGACGCTCCTCTGCTGAGGAGACTAGAAGGCTACGAACAAAGAAGGAGCCGAATTGACGTTGGTGCGCCGCTCGCTCTCATCCCCTCTAGTACCGCTCCTCACTGTCCTTCAGCCTCTACTCCGCAACCCCAAGGCTAGTCTGAAGCTCCATCATCTGGGCCTCAAGATACCTCCTCTGCTCCATCACCTGGGCCTCTAAGACCCTCCTCTCATCCCACTCCCTCTGCCTCTCTGCTCTCCTCTCCTCCTTCTCCCTCTCTGCCTCTCTCCTAGCCACTTGCAGAGAAACCCTCAGCTCAATGTAATCAAATCCAACTCCTGTAAACAACACTCACCCGAGCTGTGAGCTCATGATTTGCTTCTTCAGCGTGTGCCACCACGCCGGTGAGCTGCTCCTGGAGGGAGGTGACTTCCGGAGGAGGAGCCTGGGCACTGGAAGAGGCTCCCCCAGTCATCCCTCCTACCGCCCCCTGCTGGGCACGCTGAAACAAAGGAACAAACAACAGTTAGCGACTAAGCTCCAGGAATCCAGGTACAAAAAAAATGCAATGCATAAACTTACTAAGATGTCTAGCTCCTGTCGAGTAACAATCAGCTACCGCCTGGCGTTCGCCAGTTGAGCCCGCAAGTCGGTAATGATGGCGCCACGGGCATCCTTCATTCATAAGCATGTAGGTTAGTGTTACATGCATATGCACACATTCACAAACAAAAAAAAATAAGTTCTCATTTCATGCTTACCCCCAATGGTCTCTCTGGAGACGATCCATGTGGGTCTCCCGGTAACGCCACAGGTAGTCTGTGATGTCCTGCGCTTGAGACACCCCTGGGTCTTCCACCCTGCTGCCAGTCTTGGAACTACGCAAGGAAGCATAGGCACCAGTCGACGCGCTTCACCTTTCCCCAGGTCTTCCACGCGATGCGGCTCGACACGTCTACCTCCACCCACTCTTGGGTGAATCCTAGGGTCCTTATCACCAACCTGAGCCAAAGCGGCTCGATCTCATTCAGGCAATGAACCCAGAGGTCCTACCCAAAATGAGCTCGACCCGCCTCGACCCATGGATGTTCATCATCGGCCATACCCAAGTAGGGCCTCCACACCACTTGCATGGCCATACATGCATCATGTTAGTTTCTACATTCGTAAATTAAAAAAAGACATATACCAAAAAAACTCATCATACCATGGCCTCGGGGTACTCCATCAGCCCACGCCGTAGCGACATCAGCTAGTAAGAATGTGGGGCTAGGCTCACAATCGGCCTCCACCGTTGGGCCAGCGGCACAGTTGTCAGATACCACTACCGGGCCCTCCCCATCGGCATGTAATAATAGCTCCACACTTGCATTCATTGCATGTCATTATTATAACCAATTGCATAGCTACAAATAAATAAATAAATAAAAATGCACTTACCTGGAGGAATGGTGCGAAGCCGCTGACCGTCGTCTCCCGACCTGTGCCCTGAGACAAGTCGGCGATCAAGTGCATGACCAGGGCTGCTTCCCACGCGTATTGACCCACCCTATCCAGCTCCGACATAATCCCTAGGAAATGATAGTGGATGTCATCTCCCTTCGTGCCTAGTAGAAGTCAGCCCAAAAAGAAGAACATGAACCGCTGAAGGTCGCAGTCCGCCTGTCCCTGGTCGCTCGTATCCTGGCGGAATGTGGCACGCACGGCTCCCTCTAGTCTCGCCATGAAATCCATCATGCTCCCACCGACGTGCTGATGATCATCAACGAACCCGAGCACCTCCATGATGGCCATCCCACTGACTATCCTACTCTCTCTATCCGTGGCGCTGGCCTCCAGCCCTAGCAGCTCTAGGGCACTCTCTCGATAATCGAGGTAGGCGATCCTACTGACTGCCTCACCGTCTACTCGTAGTCTAGTGATCTGGACTACGTCCTCCAAGCTGGGCACCATGTGCACCCACGGCATCAGGAACGCCTAGCTTGTCGGGTGCCACCTCTCCCTCAGCGCCTAGATGAGGGGTGGGTCGAGCCGGAAGGGCTCGATCCGCAAGAACGCTCTGAACCCCATGCCATCCATCATGGCCCTTTGAAAGTCTGGCAGGCCTCGGTAAGCGGCTACCACGAGATGCCAGCTGATGCGAGTCCTCATCACGCCCTGCACATCACAAAGAAGAAAACAAGAACACCACGTCAGTAAAAGAGGAGCCAACAATTAATAAATAACAACAAATTGCACAATCTACAAAAAAAAATGTGTCAGCCCTCTTTGACGCCTTCATATATTTGCTAAGCATCAAAAAATTTACAAAATGGTGTGCGCGTCAGCCTGCACTGACACCTTCAACAATTTCAAATAAATAAAAATAAATAAAATATTAACGCATCAAAAAGTCAGAATGCCTTCATAATTTCTCAAAAAAATTATTAATAAAAATTGTAACGCTTCTACACGTGTTGATGCCTTCAAGTTTTTAATTTAAAATTTTATTTTTTAAAAAAATTATAATGCGTCATGTGTGTCTGATGCATTCTTCACCCATTCACCGCCACCACCGTAAGCCCTCCCCTCTCACCATATTCCACAAGAACAACCAAAGAAATGCATAAAAATGGGAGGTTTGGGGGGCCTACCGTATCATGCTCACCTCCCTCCGTGCCGCCGGGTCCTCGGGGCCCTCAATGGCCAGAGGAGCCTCCTCCTCTTCCAAGGCGGCATCTACATCTTCTTCCATTATCGTCCTTTGGTGGGGAGGGGCTCGCCTGCTCTTCCCTCCGCCATTGCTCAGGCCTCCGCGTTCCATGGGGTGAGAAAGGGGGAATGAGAAGATGGCTTGTGTAGTGCCCCAAAATTTATATAAATAATTTCTGGATTATTTATAGAATTTTCTGGAATTTATAAAGGCCAAGATTGATTAACAAATGAATTAATATTGGGATTATAAGGCCCAATTATGTTAAATAACTAATCTAGCTTTGATAATTAAAGCCCAATAGGTTTAAGGACCAAGCCCAATAAGTTTGGCCCATATTCTAGAAAGTTATTTTAGTTATCCACGAAATATAGGGATAAATACACTTTAAAAGGGATAATTTAGTGGATAATTAACCAAAGAGTTTGAATTAAGATGAATGTCCACGTCCAGTTGATGTAACGGTCTATCGGGCGACTGCTACAATCACGTAACGCACTAGTCCTGATCCGTTACACTAGCGGATTCCGTGAGAAGAAATAGTTGCAAAAAGATTGGAACTTTGGGATCCTCTTGGCTAGAGACCAACTTGGGAGAACTTATAACATTGCTAAGGACTCTTAGAGATTAGGTTTTTGCCAATTAAGGACTCTAGAATCATTCAAAGCCTTGAACCCTAGCCAAAACTCTATAAATAGAACCCAGTTCTGAACTGAGCGACCCTTACTTTTGGCTCGTGAAGAATCATGGTAAGGAGATAGAATCTCAGGTAAGTTCTTTAGAGTATTTCATTCCTAACACTTTAGACTAACTACCCTCAAAATTTCATATTAGGGGATCAAGTAACCAAGGAGATAAAGGCTTCTAAAGTCGCTAATTCTGTCATAGCAGCCCAGAATTCATAGCAAAGGACCATTGAAGATCAAGGAATTAGGACGCACAAACAAGGTAATTAGGGAAGGGTTCTTTAAAACTTTTTGTTCCTCTTAGTTTCATCTTCTTACCCTCCAAATTTCACATCTGTAGGTCAAGAGGTGGGAGAGTTAGGGCAACGTGAAGTTGCTAAAAAATCACAGGAAGAGAAGAATTAGGGTGACCCTTGAAGACTCAAATTAGAAGTTTAAAGTCCAGTTAAGAGGTAGGTTATCTCATGAACGGCAAAAACACATTGTTAGAGATAAAAGCCCTCTAGTTTATTTGGATTTCATGCATTATGCTTCATGAATTTCATGTTTTAGGATTAGTCTATACATTCATGCATGCTTTCAACCCTAATTAAAGATAAAAAGCTATCTCTTGTTATTTCATTACTACCTATGCATCTAGATAGCCTTTTTTCTCGTTTGCCATGATTATAGTAGTTAGCATGCCATGATTTAATCATAGATTTCTATAGTTTCTATTTTCTGTCAGTAGAGGACCTAACGGTCTATCGTAAGACTGCCAGGGACGTGTAACGGACCTACATTGACTGTCACACCCTCTGTGAACGACTGAAGGGTTCTGTGAAACCTGACGTACCTAATCTAGACAATTACCTTCCTGTGACGCGTCTAGTCTAGTCCGTCACACAACACTGCGTTCTGTCAACTTAAGATAGAATCAAGATCAGTCCTATTAATATATATGTATGCCTAGTTAATTAGATCTTAACCTATTTTTCATGGTTTTAAGTTCCAATATTGATTCATGTTAGAAATTTGCATAATTTAGATTTATTTTTAAGCATATGTTAATTTCATGCCAAAGTACTATAGTTTTGTAATAAAGCCTTGATTTAGAAAAGATATTGATAAGTTTTATCTTGATTTTATACCGTTACACATTCTCTCTTATCTATAGAGTCATTTTCTTTAAGTACATGGCATATATCCCGATATATGTCCATTAGTTCACACTTTTTGCACTATAAGAACATATTCTTGAACATGAGGATCTCTCTATTGGATATTCCTTGCAATGGAGTAGGAAATCTTATTTCAAGGCCTCCGTAATTATCTACGAATATGGGATTCCCACTAGGACGCTGAGTTAGTTGTACCATTAAAGCCCATTTATCTAGAAAAGCACAAATCGAAGTTTTAAGTCTTGTTAATGTAACAGACCTGCACTAGCCCGTCAGGCTTACCTAACGGACCGGAGTACGACCGTCATATTGTACTAAGTCCAATTTCATTGTTTCCGGATTCAGCCTGATGTAACGGTCCAGTTCTCGACCGTTACGTTCATGTAACGGCCCAGTATTAGACCGTCACAGTTCTAAATAACCCGAGGTTTAACCAAAGGGTTGATATTCTAAAGTTCCTAGATGGAGTGTTGATAGTCTAGGATTTGTCATATTGTCTAAGACACTTAACTTAAATTATGAATGGTAATAGATGTACCGTTATGCTGCCGAATTATTTCCATGAGCATAACATCGTCTTAAATCATTCTTGATCTCTCATGTCCTAAGTTGAAGCGTTCATTCGTTGATTATTGTTATCATGAACTTATTGAACTTGTTACATTTTTGGCCATATTTTATTGAAACGTGGAAATAGCTTGATTTATACTTGAAGATGCGATCGAGCACTGATTGTGTTCAAGGGCTCTATGCTAGTCCCCTCGGCTGATTACCGGAAACATACTGTAAACCATGGGGTATGATGCTACTGGCGTCGCATTGCACTGGGAGTACTTTCTCTATAAATAAGTGAAATATCCACGGATCGTGAAGTGAAAATCCACGATACACGTACATGACTTGCTTGCTTGTTACATGACTTTCTAGTACATTCTTGTTCATGAAAGGCCATATCATGTTCTTGTTACATTCTTGATAGTTCATACTTGCTCATTATGTCTTACATGATCATCTTTGTTACTTGGGTTATTCGCTTGATTTATTGCATTTCGCATGATTTTACCTTATTCTTTAGAGCTAAAATGTTAATTACTTTAATAGTGCCTTCATGTTGATGCGAAGATACCTACTGGGCAAGTGTGCTCATTACCTATTTCCAATCTTTTCAGGAGATGGAAGTGAGTCGGGTTCAGATTCGGAATATTCAACTAGCGGATCTGAGAGTGAATGAAGAATGAGTGAAGACTTAGGAGAGTCTATATTGTTTAGATTGAGTCTATGTAATTTTTTCGTATTTCTTGAGTTTAGTAAAATTGAAAGAAAGTTGGAAAGTTTGTTGTATCCGAATATTTGGTTATTAATGGAATAAAGTTGAAATTTGAATTGCATTATTGTTATGTGTGATTGTCTTACGCTCTGATCGTTCTTGCTTGCAAGAGGATTACCATGCCGACTGTTCACGTTCCTCGAGCTAGTCTTCCGCTATAATAAAGGCTCGGGACGTGACAGCTTGGAGAAGAAGAGAATGGAGAAATGGATAAGAAGGGAGGCGTTTGAGGAAGAAGAAGGAGAAGGCGGGGGGTGGGGCCCTCGACCATTTTAAGCTTTCAATTCTAACGAATGGACGCGTCTTGGCGTGAAGACACGTCTAATGGACGCATCCTAGCTCCTACACACGTACACAAAACACATACAAAAAAAGTGAATATATATATATATACGCATCTTGTTTGTTAGACGATTTAAAAAAATTACAAAAAAAAGCTTTGCAACGAGCTATTTTTTCTAAAAAATATTGTACGCGTCTGGCCATTAAGACGTGTTTACCAAAAAAAGGAAAAAAAAGAAGAGAGGGGGATGTAGAGAGCACGCGTAAAGGCATCAAGGGTTCATTTCATTGAAGTGAAAAGGGGGTACATCCAGATTTGGGCACTTTAGGCCTCAACTTCTCTAGTTCAATTACATAAACTCTCCACAGCTCACAGTCTTCCTTTACATGCACCACCACCTTCCCTGGAATGCTTATCTTCCATGATGCTTTGATAGCCTTCACATCCTTTGCATCTCCCTCCGCACTCAGCTCCCTTCTCCTTAGAGGAGGAGGGTTGGATAGCATAGGGAAAGAATGATGAGGGAGGCCTATTTGAGTATAACACCGGTGCTCATTGTAAAGGGTGAATTCAGTTGCACCAATGAGTTGGAGTTCCGCGTCAGGGGAAGATCTTATGAGAATTTCACACGGGAGTAAGCATGCCGGCGCACAAGTAAACATGTTCCGCACCATGGTGTTGATATGAGTACGCCAGTCTTCGCGCTTCTTCAGTCGGGGCACGCGATTTACCATGTTACCACCAAAGCCTAGCACATTGACCGTGTGGTAGAGGGGGCTTTGATGGAAGATCCTCGAAGCAGTCAGTGCCCTCTCACGAAAGTCAAACTTGAAGTATAAGTCAATCCAGCATGCTAATAGAAGTATGCAACCATAAGGAGGCCTACGCATGCTGGAAGATGTGAGACCACTGTAAAGGAAAGCAAGGACGGCGGGCCTCACTCTTTTGCCCTCCCAAAATCCACAAATTGCACTCAGTTGATCTTCCTTCACGATGTTGTCAGTGCAAGGGAATAGGAGAGCCACTGCTAAGTAGATTGTGAATCCTTTCATGATTCCTTCCAAATGTTCATCACCCATCAATTCTCCTAGGGTATTCATGGTCCATTCCGTGAGCTTTTGCAAATTGATTCCCCTTTGAGCCTGGATGCCTTTAACAGATCCGGAGGGATGAAGCCTCCAAGGACTTCCCTAGAGGTTACACCTTTTGGTATGGGCATGATCTTTATCTTGCTGCCCTTCTTGAACCTTTTCAAACCAAGCAGGAGTTCTGCTTCCTCGAGAAGGATAGTTGCTTCGAAGGTGGGGAAGATGAAGGTGTGAGTTTGAGGGTGCCAGACTTCTATCAGTGCACCCAGAGCTGCCCAGTCCATGTGAATCTTATCATAATGCTTGGCATGAACCACGAGCCCTTAGAGGTGCCATTTCGAGATCACAGCGCTCATGCCGATGGTGATGTTAGAAGTGAGCTTCGAAAGCCACAATAGCTTGGAAAATTTCCTCAGGCCCAGAAAGAGCGTATGGCTAAGAAAAAGAAAGAGAATAAAGAAGTAAGGGAGAATTCATAAAGAAGAAATGAAAGAAGGTGTCAACTCACCATCCGTGATTAGATTCTCTCGCTTAGATGACCTTCAATATTAGTGAGCCTCTTGAACTCATTGCTGAGCCTGCTTCTCTTCACAGGATAGGAAGACTCACCTTCCATCTCGAGGTACCAAAATCTCTCTCTCTCTTCCCTCTAAGGGTTTAACTCCTTCAAACCAATCTCTGATGCTCCTTGCCAAGCCAAGTAGGGTGGATACTTATAGGAAAGAAAGGATCAAAAGTCACACAGGAAATTAATGTGGAGTTGCCGTTGTGGACTTTGACAAAAAATAATAATAATCCTATCTTGTTTGTGTGTGTTTTCTCCAGCTTCTGTAAATCATTTTGGTGTGTTGATATTCTATATAATCAAGTGCTATTTTGTTTTTGTGAGTTGATTTTGTTGAGTACAAGTTTCAAAAAAAAAAGAAAAAAAGAAGAAGAAAAGAGAGTCAAGGGGCACCACTGTCCAACCATGTCCCACCTTCGGCCACCACGATGACCGACCCCACCATGTTATGCATTTTACTATATGATACTTACACTATTAGAGCATGTCAAGGACCTTGCGGCATAAGTGAGTCTGAAATTTGAGTTCCCCACTAACAAAAATAGTGATAATTTCAGAGGAGTTTGGGTCATACAGATAGGCCGTTAAGTTGTGGTAGTTTGGGTACGATGGTTCCATTCGGTGGGTCGATGCATGGATAAATGGACTCCGGCTCAGTATCGGCTCATGGGATTGGTATCCTGACCCATTCTTTACAACTTAACAATATTATCCATGGCTATTTTCTACTTTAATTTATTTTAATTTTTCTTTTAAACCCAGCATGCATTCATGTAGGACTTTGATATCATTGAGGGAGATCGTTCACTTAATTCGATTGTGAGAGCCAATATGCTCAAATTTCTGATATGAGATATTCCATTCTGAATCAAGAACTCAGTTTTCTTGAAGCCACCTTGAGCTGTTTCTCTGGAAGAGACCCTTGTTTGGATTTACCCTCAACTATTCATTTTCTTTTACTCAATTGGACCCACCTTGGCCGTAGCACTTCCACATTGGCTGGTAACCGCTTCCCAATGGTGAAACCTACAGGTTCATAACCCCAGGTACTTCTATGCACAAAAGTTGGTTCCTTTTTTGAGTCGTTCCTGAGTGCACATTATTTCCTTCCTTTGTGTGTTTCCCATCCAAACAATTGTTGATTTCGGAAAACCTTCTTCAAAGGTTGATTCGTTGAAACTCTGGAAAGATTCCAACCATGTAATATTGAGAGCGTGTCTCATCACACCTTGGCATCTAATTTTCAGTCGACTCCCACTTCGTGTCAATACTATTCATTCTATTTTCACTACGTGTCACTCTCCTACAAAGCAGGCGCCAAGACGGGACAGCTGTAGCCATGCCATTTTTGACATTACTTTGAGTAAATCTCATATTACACCATGATACCCCTAAGTGGCTCGCACATTTGAGTTGTTTGAGTGATTTCCTATTTTTTTGACATTTTTCCCATTTTTTAAAAATTTTTGAGAAAGAGTCTTAAAGGCGACGGCTATGGCTGATGCCTTCCTTAAAGGCATCAGCCACCCAAGACACGTTCTTGAGCCCACGTGCAACACACATTCGGCGCCAGCGCCACCGTTTAATTTGATGTTTTAGATAAATCCAAAAAAAGAAGACATCCTAATGACCAGACGTGGCCTTAAAAGTCACGGTTAGGTGCCAAACCACTCGCTTTCGACTCTTTCAGTGCCTTTCGTGCGTCGCTTTTGTGGAAGAGGATTAACGCATCCAGGACCCTGGACGCATTTAATGAAAGTGATGGAAATCAACACCGAGCACTAACTTTTATTTTTGCATTTGTGTTGTTTTATTTGTATTTAGATCCTTGGCTAAATGTGTTTGCAATTGTATGGCAATTATAAGCCAAAGTGTTAGTCCCTAGAAGTCTTTGGGTTTCTTTGCAAAAAGGCCATGTTGGCCCGGCAGGACCCCCACCTTATTTCCCATTGGGCCACCTAGGCTCTAGGGCCCATGTGGGGCTAATTCAAAGTCCAAGGTGGGCTTAGACCACGACTTGTCAAAATTGGACCAAGCCAAGTCCAAGATGCCCCCCCTTAGTCAAGGTGGCGCCCCCCCTTTAATATAGTTTATTCTTGTTTTAATTTTTTTAGTTTTATTTCTTTTGACCACATGGGGGAAGAAAATGCTATCCCTTATTTGCCCCTCCCTAGCCCTAGATCTAGGGGTAGTTTTGGTCTTTTATACATTTCTATAAATCCCTTGTATTTCTATTTTTGATGGGATTAGTGAGAAGAATTTGGTGAAAAATACAAGGAGCCTTGGGCGCCCCCTCTCTCCCCTCTCCCCTCAGCTGGATTGCTGTGTTTCTAGGGTGGATTTCCTACAAAACCTTGGTGGATTCCAAGGTATATCTCTTCCCCTAGGTGTGAAGCTCAGCCATCTCCGCCGCCGCCGCCGTTCGTGCCGCCAACGAGCCGCCACAAGCCACCCTCCACCTTGCTGTCTTGAACCACGAAATCCAGAACATCAGCCCAAAGAACAGGTCGGTTCTCCCAGTTCACAGCTCTGATCAACTTGAGATTTTGTGGGATTGTTCCCCTTCGTGTTATCTTTCCATCCATAAAAATTTTGTTCCATTCCACCACCATTTGCCTTTTTTCCTGACTTTTAATTTCCACCCTGCGCAATCTGTCAATCAGCAAATCTGCGAGATAGGTACATGTTTCTATATTTTTCCCACCCTTCAACCCTCATCAGAAAAATCCCTAAAAATTCTTACATGTCCTTCACATCCCCTTCTATCTTCCATAAAATCCCCAACTCCCAGATCTACCACCTTCCCCTCAGTCAAAATTCATTTTCAGACAGATCATGTTCTGCCCTATGTGTTTGTAATTCCGAGCCAGAAATAACTACAATCCACAGTCATTTTCATTTCTAATCCGTTTACTGGATGGCTCTGCAATAATTATATGTTGTAGCCCTTTGAGTCCCCTATCCATCGGTACCAATTATGCCTCGATCCGACATCAGATCTGGGCGCAAAAATTCTTTTCGTGGAGGCGCACATTCCTGCTCCGAGCCAGGACGGAAAGAAGGTGTTGGGAAATAATTCCTAATAATATATCAAAGCTCTTATTTAGTTACCCCACTTCTAGGAGTCGACCAGGGACGTCCCGCCATCGCCCCATCCAAGCACTGCCTTCAAAAGATCCCAGGAGGAGGGTGTCCCTTTGGAGGCCTTCGTACGCTATCCTGCCAACCTACAAATCGCAGATCCGGACTTGCTGTCTTCAACCGCCCGGAACCCCTCCAACGTGCTGCCCGTCAACCCAGAATCCGCACTCCCGGACTGCTGTTGTGGCCTATTACCTCCCTGCTGGAGTGGGCCTTAAAATCACTTTTGCAATTATTAATATTTACTGTACTGGGAGTCACTGTTCTTAGCTGGGGTCGTCTTTCCCATGCCCGGTAGCTTGGAGGCATCGTTTCTGCTCTCCTCTCGGCATTTTGCTTTACTCGTATATATTTGTATGCCACTGCTAGTGATAGGTTAACTAGCTCGATTCAATTCCGTCACCGCTGCGAGAGTGAGTGAGTGTAACCCGTCTTGTGACTCGATCCGAGCACGCGAAAAAGCCGATACCCTCGACTCATTGTTGATTTCTCAACCGCGCAGATCCGCACGTTTCCCTCGCTTAGGGACGTCCGCGAGCTAGAGTCCTGGGTTCGTGTCCCGTCTTGCATCAAATTGGTATCAGAGCTAAGTTGAGTCTAGGGTAGTCGGTTAGTCGGTCCAAGGTGTCGTGTTGCATTCCTATACACGGTATATAAAAGGTGTTCCCGGAATGATAGGTTATGCCTCTGGAAGGTAGCACACTTGCGTGAGTACAATCTTCGGATCAAACCTCTGCCACGTATCGGATATGGGTTGAGTCTAGGCTTGTATTCGAGTCTGATTTTTACCCCTTTTTACCATTTAGAGTCATGTCTAGGTGTTTGCATTAGTCTTGCATAAAAGTTTTGCATAAAAAAAAGTGTTCCAATATATGCCCACTCCTAGGGGAACGAATTCCCATCTCTTTGCCACTATGGCCAACCCCTACGCCCAAGTCCCTATGCAAGAGAAATCCCTGATCAGACCCGTCCAAGACAACAAGTTCGTGTTTGAGTACATTCGGGACTATGATGAGTACCTGTTGGGATATGGAGTTGGAGAGGAGAGCACCACGACCGTGTTTCAGTTCTGGAGAGGTTTGCGGCTTCACTACTAGTTCGAATTACTTTGCCGTGACGTGACCACTCTGGCGCATTCGAGTCAAGGTTTGATGCTGCCCTTCGGGACTATTATCTAGTCACTCTAGAGGTTGAGCCATTCGAGTCAAGGTTTGATGCTGCCCTTCGGCGAGCATCTACCCCTCAGCCGAGTGCCGAGCCAATCGGACAGCCTGCCCCACGGCCTTCCCCACCCCATCTGCGGAACCCTTCCCCTAGAGCTCCTTTGCCACCTACTTCCGATCCTTATTCGGAGCCACCTCCTTTTGAGCCACCCGTGTTTCTAACGGGAAAGCTAATCATCACCGAGCCACTACTTAGTTGGCTCAAGATAGGCTTGGTCCCTAGACCGCCTTGCTACCCATCCATGGACCCAGCACTCCCAGTAGTACACATTAACTCTTTTTACACCTCTTTCCAGTCCTTTTGCTTCATAGAAAGTGTGAAGGATCTACTAAGGAGTTTAGAATGTCAATGGGAGTTGACATGTATGTTGGCTTTAGGGTCTGACCAACCCTGTAGTCATAGCTTCATGCTCCCGACTTTGGGGTCTATTACCTCGGTGTACACCTTGGGTCATATTACCACTGAGGTCCTGTTGTTCTTCCCCGTTCCCGATGAGCTTGACTTTACCCCCTCTTACGGTATTGCCGTCCCGAGGGAGGACCCATATCTACTCCATGAGATCACCGTCCCTCTTACCATAATGGATGAAGGTGACCATCTACACTTTCAAGAACCTCAGACATGGGACCGTGACATGTGGGAACCCTGTTCAAGGTGTCATACTTTCTTTGATCCCTTCGACCCCTTCCCTAGTGAGCCCCTAGACTCACCATATCTACGCCACTTCTATAGGGAAGTTCACTACCATACCACTACCCCACCGGCCAGTCCGCCTACACTCCGCAAGCAGCCCGTTCATTGGGGTACGAAAGACGGTGCATTCAACCCTCCTGGCCCACCCAAACCTCCCAAATCCAAAAGGTCATCCGTGCATGAGTGGTGCACTTTGGGATATATAGGAGTCCATGACCTTACCGACATTTTGTTGCGTCTTGTGTATGCATGGCACACATTCGGATGTCCTGGTCCACCATTACATATGTATGGGTCAGACTAACAGTAGGTTTGTCTAGGGTCATGTGTGAGTCTGTGTCTTTCTTTATATGTCCAGTTTGTCAAGATTGTCGAGTGCATAGTGAGTCTGCATGTGTCGAGCATATTAGGAGTTGCATAGTCGGTCTCATGTCCGCTCGCGATGTCAGTCCCTTTCGAGTGTGAGACAAGTCGGGTCTAATGCGTACATTGTAGACTTGCCGAAATTTGGGATCGGCTCTACCATTCTATGTCTCGGATCTAGTCGCATAAAGGGACCCACCGGTGATTCCTAGTGAGTCATTGAGCTGTCTCCATCCTTTGAGAGTGACCCCACCCTAGAGTGTCCACCACTAAGCTTCATTCCCATAGCAGCATGTCCATATCGAATATATACGGGATGAGCAGGTGACGATTACTTGGAGTGGAGCGTACTCCGCGCTACCTGGTCGGTTACAGATCCGCCGGAGCGACACGAGCAGCGAGCAGCCACACCCCTTACTCGACGGGGTCGAGTTCTTCCCACCCGGGGAGAATTGATGGGAATCAACACCGAGCACTAACTTTTATTTTTGCATTTGTGTCCTTTTATTTGTACTTATATCCTTGGCTAAATGGGTTTGTAATTGTATGGCAACTATAAGCCAAAGTGTTAGTCCCTGGCAGTCTTTGGGTTTCTTTGCAAAAAGGCCATGTTGGCCCGACGGGACCCCCACCTTATTTACCATTGGGCCACCTAGGCTCTAGGGCCCATGTGGGGCTGGTTCAAAGTCCAAGGTGGGCTTAGACCACGACTTGTCAAAATTTGACCAAGCCAAGTCCAAGATGCCCCCCCCTTAGTCAAGGGGGCGCCCCCCCTTTAATATAGTTTATTCTTGTTGTAATTTTTTTAGTTTTTTTTTTGACCACATGGGGGAAGAAAATGCTATCCCATATTTGCCCCTCCCTAACCCTAGATCTAGAGGTAGTTTTGGTCTTTTATATATTTCTATAAATCCCTTGTATTTCCATTTTTGATGGAATTAATGAGAAGAATTTGGTGAAAAATACAAGGAGCCTTGGGCGACCCCCTCTCTCCCCTCTCCCCTCAGTTGGATTGCTGTGTTTCTAGGGTGGATTCCCTACAAAACCTTGGTGGATTCCAAAGTTTATCTATTCCCCTGGGTGTGAAGTTCAGCCATCTCCGCCGCCGCTACCGTTCGTGCCGCCAACGAGCCGCCACAAGCCACCCTCCACCTTGCTGTCCTGAACCATGAAATCCAGAACAGCAGCCCAAAGAACAGGTCAGTTCTCCCAGTTCACAGCTCTGATCGACTTGAGATTTTGTGGGATTGTTCCCCTTCGTGTTATCTTTCCATCCATATAAATTTTCTTCCATTCCACCACCGTTCCTTTTTTTCTGACTTTTAATCTCCACCCTGCGCAATCTGTCAATCAGCAGATCTGCGAGATAGGTACATGTTTCTATATTTTTTCCACCCTTCAACCCACATTAGAAAAATCCCTAAAAATTCTTACACGTTCCTCACATCCCCTTCTATCTTCCATAAAATCCCCAGCTCCCAGATCTACCACCTTCCCCTCGGTCAAAATTCATTTTCAGACAGATCATGTTCTGCCCTATGTGTCTGTAATTCTGAGCCAGAAATAACTATAATCCACAGTCATTTTCATTTCTAATCCGTTTAATGGATGGATCTGCAATAATTATATGTTGTAGCCCTTTGAGTCCCCTATCCATCGGTGCCAATTATGCCTCGATCCGACATCAGATCTGGGCGCAAAAATTCTTTTTGTGGAGACGCGCATTCCTGCTCCGAGCCAGGACAGAAAGAAGGTGTTGGGAAATAATTCCCAATAATATATCAAAGCTCTGATTCAACGACCGCCGCTTTTGGGATTCGACCAGGGACGTCCCGCCATCGCCCCAGCCAAGCGCCGCCTTCAGAAGATCCCAGGAGGAGGGCGTCCCTTTGGAGGCCCTCGTACGCTGTCATGCTGACCTGCAAATCGCAGATCCAGAATTGTTGTCTTCAACCGCCCGGAACCCCTCCAACGTGCTGCCCGTCAACCCAGAATCGGCACTCCCGGACCGCTATTGTGGCCTGTTATCTCCCTGTGTGGAGTGGGCCTTACAATCATTTATGTAATTATTAACATTTACTGTACCAAGAGTCACCGTTCTTGGCCGGGGTCGTCTGCCCCACGCTCGGTAACGTGGAGGTATCGTTTCTGCTCCCCTCTCGGTATTTTACTTTACTCGTATATATTTGTATGCCGCTGCAAATGATAGGTTAACTAGCTCGATTCAATTCCGTCACCGCTGCGAGAGTGAGTGAGTGTAACCAGTCCCGTGACTCGATCCGAGCACGCGGAAAAGTCGATACCCTCGACTCATTGTCGATTTCTCAACCACGCAGAGCCGAAAGTTTCCCTCGGTTAGGGACATCCGCGAGCTAGAGTCCTAGGTTCGCGTCTCGTCCCGCATTAGAAAGCGTCCATGGTTGTGAACGCATCCTTTTAAATATAACTAATTTTTAATTGGTTATCACGTCTGGTCAACAGGACGCGTTCACATGAACGCGTCCCTGACCATGGACGCGTTCTCATCAAATTTTCCTATAAATAGAGGACCTGCTCCTACAAAATCAAGGGCTTCAAAATCTTGAAAGAGGAGGGGAAACTCTACCCAATTCGTTCCTAAGCCCGTGAGTTCTCAAGGGGAGGTTCTACCGGATTTCCGAGTGCTCACGCACACGAGAGAAGGTTGTTCCGTCTCACCGCACGTCCACGCCATCCTCATGCTGCCAAAGCTGTCCTCGAAGCCCCCCATCGGTGCCGCAATAAGCTTTTCTCCCCTTTTCTTCTGCTTTGTTTTTCACTCTGTTAGTTGCATGCATCATTTGTGATTTCTGTTCTTGTTTCGCTTCTCTCTTTGAAAGGGCTTTGTATTTTTGTGCATCACTGCATGTCGTTTCATTCATTATTCCATTTTTCCACCATTTGCGTCCAAAAGGGGTTTGAAACAACACCAACCAGGTGTGTATCTGTTCATGATTTCATTGCTTTCATTACAAGGGATTGATACTACACTGCTTTTGTTCTAATTCATTTGGTGTTTGTTCATTTTCTTGCAAGGGTAACCAAAAGAAAGCCCTCTTTGTCAGTCGGCCGAAGGAAGAGGAAGAATGGATCCACAATGATCTTTCACTTCTGAGGTACAAACACGATCACTCTTTCATTTTGGTGTCCTTCACCCCTGTCGATCACACAACCAACACACACGCCCTCATGCGTGTCTTTCTTTTATTTCATTTCTGTCCAAACCCGCGGAGAGTAACTTCCCACAGCGGTCCCCCTCCCCTTTATTTCATTTATGTCAAAATCTACGCAGAGTAACTTCCCTCAGTGGTCCCCTTCCCCATTTCAATTCCTGTTAAAACCCGTGGAGAGTAACATCCCGCAGCGATTCCCTTCCCTTTATTTTTGCATATTTCCATTCTTGTTAAAACTCACGGAGAGTAACATCCCGCAGTGGTTCTCTTCCCTTTATTTCTACATATTTCCATTCCTATTAAAACCCACGGAGAGTAACATCCCGCAGCGGTTCCCTTCCCTTTATTTCTGCATATTTCCATTCTTGTTAAAACCCGCGGAGAGTAATATCCCACAGCGGTTCCCCTCGGTACGACACCGGGGGATCCAAGAAGATCTAGACACACTGCCTTTCGCCTCGGTACGACCTTAAACTCAAACTCTTTAATTAAATGCAATTTATATGCTTATGATGCTAATGCAATTTTCCTATTTGGTGGATAGGTTCGGTGGACACTGTACATGAGTGAGGGGCACAAGGGTCAGCCATGGGTAGTGGCAGCCCTCGTCTTCTCAGGCCGAGATGTTTGGCTTCACTGCATGAATGTAGTGGAGCCGCTCCACCACCGATTGGTGATGAGGACGACTAGTGTCCATCAGCCAGCGGTTGAGTTTTCAGCACCCGAAAAGTCGGAGGAGCGCGTCGGGCGACACCCTCGAGGGTTAGCTACAGTGGTAGACTAGAGGGAGCGAGCCGCGGAGCAGATAGCAGACTGGGCAGCGCACGGGCAGGTGGTGACTGCCCGGGCGGAGAGCGATGAGGCCTACTACACGGCCTACGCCTGGCACTACAGGGACCAGGTGTTCCGTGGTGCCCGCCGACCGGTTCGACTTCTAAACTCTAAATGCTTTCTATATGATTATGCACTAATGTTTGGACTTTCTAAATGCAGATTGACCCTGAGGGGAGGATCGCGGAGCTGCAGGGGCTTCTCCACTCGACCATCCAAGAGCGGGACGAGGCACGACTGGCCCTGAGCCTTCTGGTGAGTTTTCTTTAAACCCTAAACTCTTAAATTATGCAAATGTTTATGATTATGCCTGTGACTGGCCTGGAGTTTTGGATGCAGCGAGCTAAGGGAGCCCAGCGCCAGTGCACCGACGCACCTTCTTCCTTCTCACAGACCCCTGCGGACCACGTCGGGCGGGAGGCGGAGTTTGCACGGATGGTAGCTCGGGTCGAGGAGGCGGAGGCGGCACTCTCTGAGAGGGTACGTACACTACACTTTCCTTATTAATTTATGCTTATAAAATGCAACTGGCTAATGATGATGCATGTACGCAGACGACCGAGCTGACAGCTACCCTAGATGAGAGTACTCGGCTGCGAGAGGAGCTCGAGCAGAGCTGAGCGGCGGCGTAGGAGGAGGTAACCCACCTCCGTGAGGAGGTGGCACGGAGCCGGCCAGTAGATACAGTCGAGACAACACTCCTCCGGGCAGAGTTGGAGCGTCTCCGGGCTAGTGCCGACGAGCTAGTCCGAGTCTGAGCTGAGGCAGAGCGCTACTCATCGGAGCGGGACCGCGCTCTGATTGAGGCGTCCGGGCTCAGTGGGGATTTGCGGGCATACAAGGAGATGAGTCGATGGTCAGAGCGTAGTGAGACTCCGAGCTACAGCACCCACGGCACCCATTGCTCCGTTAGGAGTTACTTTACGGGTTCCTCCGACCGCCGGAGGAACGAGAGGGTGGAGCGGCGCCGACGGCACCGTGAGGAGGTGAGCTCGGCAATGCCTCCACCAGCGAAGAGGCATGAGGGCTCAGGCGACAGCGGTGGAGGCCAGGGAGAGGGAGCGACCTGATGTATTTTGACAGGACTTTTGTACACATGTGGATATGATAGTGATATGTTATGTTTTTGGTTTGAGTTTTGTTGTTTATGACTGAATGTATGAATGGATGCAAATGCTTGACTCTAACTAACTAACAACGACTCCTAACCCGACATGAGTGAGTGGGGGAGAGAGAGACGACACGAGTGAGTGAGTGTGAGGGACATCACGAGTGAGTGCGAGAGAGACAACATGCGACACGGGTTTGAGAGAGAGACGCCGAATAACGAGTGGGAGAAAGAGACGCCAAATATCTAGTGGGAGAGAGAGACGCTGAATAACGAGTGGGAGAGAGAGATGCCAAATAGCGAGTGGGAGAGAGAGACGCCGAATAACGAGTGGGAGAGAGAGATGCCAAATAGCGAGTGGGAGATAGAGACGCCAAATAGCGAGTGGGAGAGAGAGACGCCACGACATGAGTGAGATTGGTGCAAGGGGGTGAAAAATGAGGCTTCAGGTGTCTACACGCTCGTCAATAGGACCGCTCCAGTACCCTATATGGCCTTCCTTTAAACCGTTGAGAGCGATTCGGCCAGAACCCACAAATGCAACTAAACGGTCCACTATTGTCCGTTCAAAGGTTAGAACGATTCAGATTTGAACGTGTGTAAAATAGAACGACCTCTCTGAGACCGTCCATATGCCAGGACTCAAACTGTATAGAAGATTACGGCACGGTCTTCATTAGACCGTGTATTGACCAGAGCGATCTATCGATAGACCGCGTACACGTACGCCCTGAGAGTCCGAACGGGACTCTCTTGGAGAGTCCTAACCCAAGGATAGGTGTCTCAAACCAACCCAAAACTCTATCTTAACCCGATCTAGGCTTATCCAACCTCAATTCTAGTGGGTTTAGGCCTCTAACCAAGTTCTATAAGAAAGAGGGGATTCCAAATTTGTTCTTCACACATCAACCCTCTTTCAAGCCTTGAAACCCATCTCTATCTTCCTCTAATCACCATGAAGACGGCCTTTGTTGAGTCCCAAACGGTGGCAATCAAGAGGGGAGGGGTGAATTGATTGGCCAATTAAAATTCTTTCGGAGTGAAAACTAAGTTAAATAAGCACACAAGCACTTGGCCTCACACGAACATGATCACACTTGTGAATGCGTGTAAATAAGACTATGTGTTTGATTAAGGAAGTGGTGTATGCTCAACTCACCGTGTAGCCCACTCGACAATGAATCCATAAAATCAAACCACAAGCAACACACGAAGTTTTTAGGTGGTTCGGGTACACTGAAGTGTCCCCTACGTCCATCCCTCACAGTGAGGATTAAGACTTCACTATGAAGTGAGCCACACACACACGCTGTGTAAAACATCAAACACACACACACGGCACCCGATTTGGGCTGCCACACACATATACACACATGTTCGTGTTTCCAAACACGAACACCATACACAAGAATCTGAATCAAGTTTTACAACAAATGCTCAAGTTTAAACTAAATGATTCTGAGAATAAGGAGTGAAGAATGATTTATCATGGTTGGAGCTCCCCCTTTTGCTTCTTTGAATGTAATTGAATGCTTCTACAGGAGGAAGATCGATCCTTGAGCAAGAATGAAGCTATGTCACACAAACAAGGTTGCAGCTTTGATATCCCACGCAGCTTGCTGTTGGGGATGATGAGGAGGCTTGATTCAAGATTCTTTCCTTCACTTTCAGGTTCAGAATAAGGTGGAAGAAGGCCCTTAAGCTACTGATGCGAACCTGCACTCACAAGGGTTAGAAAAATAACACAACTTTAGATTCCTCTCTTCCTTAGGGTTTCATACCCCAATAAGATGTATATAAAGAGCTTAGTTCGTTCAAAGACACCCTAGAGACCAGATCCACAATTCCTGGAACGATTGAGGGATGTTGGACTTGATTGGAAAGACTTTTGGTGCATGTGCACTCAAGTCAATGAAGACGGCTCAGGTGCATATCTGAAAGGGTCGACCACAAGGGTCGACCCTCGTGAGGGTTTTATAGGGTTTAAAATGTTCTGGGGAAATGGGTCGACCCTTAGGGTCGACTCTCAGGGTCGACCCTCGGGGCTATTCCATGCGGGTGAAAAATAACACTACCAGGGGTTGACCCTTGGGGGCAACCCTCGGGTGGATGGGTCGACCCTTGCAGTTGAGAGACAGGGACCCGCCGGATTTAAATTCAAGCTATCAGGGGTCGACCCTTGGGGTCGACCCTTGCAACTGGGGGTCGACCCTTTCAGCTGGAGTTCAAAAGCCCAATTTTTTTAGCACCAGGGGACCTAGGGGTCGACCCAATGGGTCGACAATTGTTCCAGAACTTCCAAAAGTTTGATTAAAAATGCCACTAAGTCCAAGAACAAGTCAGGGGGTTTCAAGTTGGGTTTTTTTTTAAACATGAGAGGGAATGACATAAACCCAAACCATTCAAGCTAAGATAAGTCCCAAAACCTCTTTAACCTATGAGATCAAATTAATGAACTTTAAACAACAAGATCAAGGGGTAATAAGTTAAAATTGATTTCACCGACCGTCCTTAAGTTCCTTAGGCATTTGGACACGTTCCTTGCCCTGCAAAGATATAAATTTAAATTAGATTTGGCTTCGTAATTTGACTTCAAAATGCTTACCTGTTGAGGTTGGTCTTTATCATTTGAAGCTCCAAGACTTCAACAAGAATGTTGAGCTTTGCAATACTTTTTATGTTAGAACAATTTAAAGAAAATATAAATACATGTAGTGTTTGATCATCATCAAAAGTCATCGTATTTAAGCATTTATTCAAGGAGGGGGTTCAACAATCTCCCCCTTTTTGATGATGACAAAATACTATATGCCTTACGTAAACATATGACTTCAAAATGATTTAGCCTTCACATTGAATTCCACCTTCAACCTCCATATTAAGAGTAAAACACAAGAAGCATTGTTCAACTCTTCATGCATAACATGAACTACTTAAGAAGCATTATAATAGTGAAGCACAAGACCAGCCAACCTTGTGAGATTGATGAGCAAAAACATGTTCCAAAGTACTTTGCCAACAACACAAGGTAAAAGTAAACAAGGTCTGAGTTCAAGGATAAATTACAATATGCAATGCATGAGAGGCAACAGAAATGCAACATAACTAACATGCAACATTGCTAATGACAGAAAAAGGATGTAAGCATACATGCATGCAAGCACACATCACACAATAACATATACGTAGCCGAATAGCTTGGGCACACATATATCAATATTTCTCCCCCTTTGGCATCATCAAAAAGAGGGGGTGACAAGGGATAGGAAGTGTGCCATTCTGCAAGAGCAAAGCCATCTAATCATCATCCGGAGTTGGTGAGTTTGGCAGACGCCTAATATACTCCAAGACTTCTTCAAGCATGTGAGATTGATTAGCCAAAGTGTCAGTAACATACTGAGAGTGCTCTTGATGAGATAGCTTCAGATCAGCGAGAGCATGTTGCATAGCCTCCATTGTCTCCCCATAATTGTCTAAACGGTCATCAATAGTCTCCAAACAGTTCATGAGTAGTTGAACCGCCTCAGAAGGCATCTCCTCAACAGGAATATGTGGGTGTTGCGCACCGGCCTGCGCATCATCATCATCCTCCTCCTCAGCACTAATTTCATGTGCAGCACTTTTTAATGTCCAGACCAAGTTGCCATCTCGCATTTCATAGCCCATATTACCACAAATGGAATGAATTGTAAATATATCAGCCTCTCTAATAGTTTGAGAAGATTCTTTAGATAGGCTTATGTCCATGTGTGCAAAGAGAGCAGTAAGTGCGGCGGCATATGGAAGAGTTCTATTTTTTTGCTTCATGCTGTTACACATATGTGCTAAAAACATGGCTGGGAAATTAACTGGAATACCACCCAAGAGACAGTAAAATAAGAACATATGAATCTCTGTCACTTTGTTATGGCCTCCTCCTCTCGATAGCAGGATAATAGTGATCATCCTATGTAAGATATGCTATAGGGGAGGAAAATGGTTGGCATTTAACCCAGCAAGAGAATTTTCACCTTTTTCTTCAGATGTCATCATTTGATAGATTGTTTCTTCAGGAACCACAATATCTCCAAATGTATAGCCTTCATGAGAGAGATTAAATGCCACTCCTAAGAATTCTGTGGAGAGTATAACGTGTTTCCCATTTACGATAGTAATCGTATGTTCCCTAGAAATGGTTAAGTTGTTATAAAATTGATGCACCAAATTCGGATAAATGCGTCGATGTTCAGACATGAAGAGGTCCAAATTTGGCTGACTACAAAGAACATCCACTAAACTCGAAAGATGACGGTTAAGGTTGGCAAATGTGACTGCTCGAGGTCGGAGTACCTTTCTGTCCAAAACCTTGCTCGAAGGCGCAGATCCTCTGTCGTAGGTGGCCTCCTTTCTACGACGTGCCATGGTCGCACTAGACTCCCCTCCGCTGCAAGAAGAACGCCTCTTTGGGGCCATCTAAACATCGACCGAAGGAACCGGTTGATGAGGTTGTAGATCGAAATGGTTCAATGAGAGAGGAAGGGTATCCACATAGATTTATGATCCTCCACACATCAAGAACATACCTTAGTGGGAGTGAAGCTCAAGGAAGGAGCGTTGGAATCGCTCGGAAGAAGGTTGTGCGTGGAACGCCACCGAGAGATCCGCGGCTAGGGCTTGAGAATGTAGGTGCCAAGAGGGGATTTGAGGGAATGAAAGGAGTGGTGGCTAGGGCTACAAGGGGACTTTAGGAGTTTTATGAGATGGGAAGGGGGAAACATAGGGTTTCCACCCCTTTTAGGGCGGTTCGGACGGTGCGGAGGCCGCCCGACCGTAACGGGTCGACCCAATGGGTCGACCCCTTTCACCCCGACCCCAGACAGGATCAGTTTTCGCGAGGGTCGACCCTTGGGGTCGACCCTTCCTCTGTTTTTCACCAAAATGATGGTTTAAGTGAAATGGAAGGTCAAAAATGATTTGGCTCGAATCCCCAATGAGAATATCATGTTGGAATCAAGGAATTGGAGTTGTTTGATGGGTTAATGCATTGGGGATCTTGTTTCAAGAAAATATAGGATCATAGTAGACGTTCATTATCTAACATCTCCGAATTTCAGATTTTGAGGGGTTTTGCTCTCTTGTTGGCATTTAAAGAACTTAAGGAAATATCGGCCATAGAAATTACAATGACATGGTTGTATTCTATAAATAGAAGACATGCAATACACACAATCATGTTTTTTCACACATATTTTATTTTTTTTGTTTTGTTATTCAAGCAACATAATGCACATGCATGACAAGGGGTAATTCAACTATGCGCCATACTAATGCAAATGCATGCTATGCATTGACGTATATACATAGTTATGCAAATGATCATGACTCAGACTCGTCTATCCTACAAACCCCTAATTCTCTCCTGAAAGTTGTGAATTTTTCTTCACTAAGAAGTTTAGTGAAAATGTCGGTAATTTGTTGGTCTGTTTCAATGAACCTGATTTCTACATCACCCTTGCTCACATGATCCCTGAGAAAGTGATGTCTAATTTCAATATGCTTTGTGCGAGAGTGATGGACTGGGTTCTTTGACAAGTTTATGGCTGAAGTGTTGTCACACAAGATGGAAGTGTTTTTGAAGGAAATGCCATAATCAATCATCTGTTGTTGGATCCATAGCACCTGGGCAACGCAACTCCCGACAGACACATATTCGGCTTCGGCGGTTGATAGAGCCACTGAGTTTTGTTTCTTGGAGGCCCATGAGACTACACATCCCCCAAGAAATTGGCAATACCCGTTGGTACTTTTCTGATCCACTTTACAACCCGCATAATCGGCATCAGAATAAGCAACTAAATCAAAGCTCGAATTATGCGGAAACCACAGTCCTAAATTACTTGAACCAGTAATATATCTGAAAATTCGTTTAATAGCCGACATGTGTGATTCTTTTGGATTGGACTGAAATCGAGCACACAAACACACAGCAAATTAAATGTCGGGCTTGTTGGCAGTTAAATACAACAAGGAACCTATCATGCTTCTGAAGAGTTTTTGGTCCACGGATTTACCTTATTCATCTTGATCAATTTTTATTCAGGTGGACATCGGAGTTGGTTGTGGTTTGGCAGAGGTCAGGTTGAACTTTTTCAGCAGCTCCATTGCATACTTCTTATGATGTATGAACATACTGTCAGCCGTCTGTGTGACCTTCAATCCCAAGAAGAATGTCAGCTCTCCCATAAGACTCATTTCAAACTCACTTTGCATCAATTTGGCAAAGTCTTTGCTGAGAGCATCTTTGGTAGAGCCAAAAATAATATCATCTACATAAACTTGAACAATTAAGATTTCCTTACCGTTCAACTTCGTGAAAAGAGTTTGATCAACATTACCTCGTTTGAATCCATTTTGAATGAGGAAATCATTTAACCGTTCATACCATGCCCGGAGTGCTTGTTTAAGACCGTAGAGTGCCTTGTCTAGCTTGTACACATAATCTGGATACTTCGTGTCCTCAAACCCTGGTGGTTGCTCCACGTACACGTCCTCCTGTGTGTAGCCATTCAAAAATACACTTTTAACATCCATTTGAAACAATCTAATGTTGTTACAGCATGCAAATGCTAATAGAACTCTCACTGCCTCGAGTCTTGCTACTGGAGCAAAAGACTCATCAAAGTCGACTCCTAATTCTTGGCTATAGCCTTTGGCTACTAGCCTAGCCTTGTTCCTAGTTACCACTCCTTGATCGTTTGTTTTGTTTCGAAAAACCCACTTTGTTCCGATCACTGAGTGATTTCTAGGACATGGCACGAGGAACCACACTTTGTTCCTTTGGAACTGGTGTAGTTCTTCTTGCATAGCCATGATCCAAGACTCATCTTTCAAGGCCTCTTCTATGGAGTGAGGTTCAAACTGGGAAAGTAAGGCTATGTAATCCACATTTTCAACTTCCTTGAAGGAGGCTCGTGTTCTTATTCCTTCATCAACAATGCCCATCACATTCTCCGGCGGATGGTCCTTAGCAAATGTCCATTGCCATGGTAACTGCTATTCCAACTGATCTTCCGGATTTGCATCATCTTCTTGGGGTTCTTTTACTTCTTATTTTTCAATTTTTCCTTCCATCATTTTGATATCACCGTCATTCAATTCATCGTCCTACAAAACAGATTTTTCATTAGTACTTTTAGAAGATGATTCATCAACAATGACATGGGGGCTTTCCTCAACTACAAGAGTTCTCAAGTTATACACTCGATAGACTCTTGAGCTAAGAGAGTATCCAAGAAATAGACCCTTGTCACTTTTGGGGTCAAATTTAGCCAGGTCTACCTTACCATTGTTGTGAATGTAACAAACTGAACAGAACGGTCTAAAATAAGAGATGTTTGGCTTCTTACCTCGGTACAGCTCATAGGGGATTTTCTTCAATAGTGGTCTTACCATGGCACGGTTGACAATGTAGCAAGCAGTGTTCACTGCTTCAGCCCAAAAGTACCTCGGCAAGTTGTTCTCATTTAGCATGGTTCTTGCCATCTCAATTAGCATCATGTTCTTCCTTTCAACAACACCATTCTATTCGGGGGTTCTTGGTGCGAAGAAGTCATGCGTATAGCCTTGAGCCCTGCAAAAGTTGCTGAACTCATGGTTATCAAATTCCTTACCGTGATCGCTCCGCACGGCTTTGATACAACACCCCTTTTCATTTTGAACTGCCCTGCAAAATGCTTCAAACTCTGTCAGGGTATCATTTTTATGTGAAAGGAAGTAAACCCAACAAAATCTTGAATAATCATCCACAATGACAAAGCCATATAATTTACCACCCAAGCTATGTGTTCTGCTTGGTCTAAAAAGGTCAATGTGGATTAACTCAAGGGGCCTCGATGTGGTTAGATCATTTTTGCACTTGAATGATGTCCTTGTTTGCTTATCTATGCTGCACGCCCCACAGACTCCTTCATCAATAACCTTCAGCTTAGGCAAACCAACTACCAAATCATTTCGAGACAGTTTTAGCAAGACATTAAAACTAGCATGCCCAAGTCGGCGATGCCAAAGCCAAGCATCATTATTATTCCTTGCAACCAAACATAAGTTCTCATGAGAGGCATCATCCAAATCTATCATATGTACACTGTTATGCCTAAAACCAATGAATTTTATCTCATGAGTATTTTTATTTACAATAGTGCAGTGGTTAGAATCAAAAATCATATTGCATCATTTGTCACACAATTGACTTATGCTAAGAAGATTGTGATGCAACCCTTTCACTAGCATGACATTCTCAATGGCATGATTTTGATTCTTACCTATCTTACCTTCTCCGAAAATTTTACCTTTGTCCTTACCACCAAATGCTACTGTCCCACCATTCTTTTCATGTAGGTCCGCAAATAAATCTTTATTTCTCGTCATGTGCCGAGAGCATCCGCTATCCAAGTACCATCTATTCATTTGAGCTCTCAAGCAGACCTGCAAGCACAACACAAGTACTTATGCAGATTTTGGTACCCAAGCAAGCTTGGGTCCACGATGGTTAGAGACATGAGATGTGTATGATCTATTTCTCATTCTAGCAAAGCTTTCATCATCAAATTTCAGAATTCTGTAATCATACATGCCATGGCCCAACCTTCCACAATAAAAATAAGTAATGGTTCTATCCCTTTTTCTCCTTCTTCCTACATTCAAGAATGAATTATCCACATGTGTTTTTGACGAGGATGGAGATGAACTTCTGGGAGACAAATGAATTGAATGTGTTTCAGATTGTAATATTTTTCCTTTTTCAAAAATGGCAATAGCATCCTTCAACTCATTGACTTCATGCTTTAATGATTGAATCTTGTTTTCAGCCATTTCTTTGGCTTGAATACATGCATTTCTTTCCAACATTTCTTGTTCTAAATCTCTTTTCAAGTCTTCATTCATTTTGGTAAAGGTGGATTGGTCCTCTCGTATGCATGAACTCTCATCTTCAAATAACTCAATCTTAGACATAAGAATTTCATTTTCATGTTTCAACTTTTCAGATTCAGATTTTAAAGCATGACAATTCTCACAAGACTTTGCAGCATGCACAAAATGATCAATTTTCTTTTTCAGATTTCTATTTTCAAATCTGAATTTTTTGTATTTTTCATACAAAGACTCATAAGCAATCTGCCATTGTTCACATTTAAGAGATTCGGTTTCAGAATTTACCTCATTGACGTCATCTTCATTTGCCATGAAACAAAAATTCTGAACCAACTCATCCAGTTCATCTTCCTTCTCAGACTCGACCTCGTCTTCATCACTCCATGTGGCCACCATGGCCTTTGGCTTCTTGAATTTTCCTTTCTTGAATTTTTTTATGAGATCGGGGCACTCACCCCGCATCTGACCAGGTTTTTTACATTCGTAGCAAATAACTTCTTCCTTCTTGCTACTTTCACCTCTATTAGGACCTTGCTTCCTTGGTCCTTTTCTGAATTGACCACCAAACTTTCTTGTTCCTTTGACGAATCTTCTTGCTCTTCTTGTGATCATGGCAACCAGCTCCTCATCTTCAGTGTTGTCGGTGGAATCATTGTCACTACCCTCTGATTCTTGTGAGTTCACCTTTAGGGCCAATGGTGTGACTACCTTCTTTTTCTTGTGATCGTCCTCGCTCCTTTTGATGTTGATTTTGTAAGTCATCAATGAGCCTATCAACTCGTCCAGAGTCAAACTGCTAAGATCCTTTGAATCCTTGATTGCAGTGGCCTTTGTATGTAACTGTGGTGACAGGGATCTTAGTACCTTTCTGACGAGTTCCTTGTCGGAATACTCTTTACCAAGGCCCTTTAATCCATTCGTGATTTTCGTCAATCTTATAAACATATCAGAAATGGACTCCTCTGGTTTAATCATAAACAACTCATAATCTCGGACTAACATATTCGCCTTGGTTTCCTTTACTTTCGATGTTCCTTCATAGATCAACCGCAGCTTGTTCCACATCTCCTGCGCAGAAGAACACTTGGAAATACATGAGTATTCATTAGGATGAATGGCACACTGTATTATATTCATGGCTTTGAAGTTTTCTGAACACTTCTTTATATCCTCATCATCCCACTCATCCTCATTTTGAGAAAGAGTGTATGGACCCTTGCTAATGATGCGCCACACGTCATACTCTTGGGCTCGTAGAAAAACATACATTCTATTTTTCCAATAAGGGTAATTTGATCCATCAAAGAACGGGGGTCTTTGGATAGAATGCCCTTCGGGCATCATCCCCTTGTTTTCCATATAATGGGATCTGCTCTACGACCATGTGGTCGAGTGAAACAGAGACCAAAGCTTTGATACCAATTGTTGAGTCCCGAACGGTGGCAATCAAGAGGGGAGGGTGAATTGATTGGCCAATTAAAATTCTTTCGGAGTGAAAACTAAGTTAATTAAGCACACAAGCACTTGACCTCACACGAACATGATCACACTTGTGAATGCATGTAAATAAGGGTATGTGTTTGATTAAGGAAGTGGTGTATGCTCAACTCACCGTGAAGGCCACTCGACAAAGAATCTATAAAATCAAACCACAAGCAACACACGGAGTATTTAGGTGGTTCGGGTACACTGAAGTGTCCCCTACGTCCACCCCTCACAGTGAGGATTAAGACTTCACTATGAAGTGAGCCACACACACACGCGCTGTGTAAAACATCAAACACACACACACGGCACCCGATTTGGGCTGCCACACACATATACACACACGTTCGTATTTTCGAACACGAACACTACACACAAGAATCTGAATCAAGTTTTACAACAAATGCTCAAGTTCAAACTAAATGATTCTGAGAATAAGGAGTGAGGAATGATTTATCGTGGTTGGAGCTCCCCCTTTTGCTTCCTTGAATGTAATTGAATGCTTCTGCAGGAGGAAGATCGATCCTTGAGGAAGAATGAAGCTATGTCGCACAAACAAGGTTACAGCTTTGATATCCCACGCAGCTTACTATTGGGGATGATGTGGAGGCTTGATTCAAGCTTCTTCCCTTCACTTTCAGGTTCAAAATAAGGTGGAAGAAGGCCCTTAAGCTGCTGCTACGAACCTACACTCACAAGGGTTAGAAAAATAACACAACTTAAGATTCCTCTCTTCTTTAGGGTTTCATACCCCAATAAGATGTATATAAAGAGCTTGGTTCGTTCAAAGACACCCTAGAGACCAGATCCACAATTCCTGGAATGATTTAGGGATGTTGGACTTGATTGGAAAGACTTTTGGTGCATGTGCACGCAAGTCAAAGAAGACGGCTCAGGTCCGTATCTGAAAGGGTCGACCCTTGGGGTCGACCCTCGTGAGGGTTTTAGAGGGTTTAAAAGGTTCCGTGCCAATGGGTCGACCCTTGGGGTCGACCCTCGGGGCTATTCCGTCCAGGTGAAAAATAACACTACCAGGGGTCAACCCTTGGGGTCGACCCTCGCGTGGATGGGTCGACCCTTGGGGTCGACCCTTGCAGTTGAGAGACAGGGACCCGTCGGATTTAAATTCAAGCTATCAGGGGTCGACCCTTGGGGTCAACCCTTGCGACTGGGGGTCGACCCAATGGGTCGACCCTTTTAGCTGGAGTTCAAAAGCCCAATTTTTTCAGCACCAGGGGACCTAGGGGTCGACCCCATGGGTCGACCCTTGTTCCAGAACCTCCAAAAGTTTGATTAAAAAGGCCACTAAGTCCAAGAACAAGTCAGGGGGTTTCAATTTGGGTTTTTTTTAAACATGAGAGGGAATGACATAAACCCAAACCATTCAAGCTAAGATAAGTCCCAAAACCTCTTTAACCTATTAGATCAAATTAATGAACTTTAAACAACAAGATCAAGGGGTAATAAGTTAAAATTGATTTCACCGACTGTCCTTAAGTTCCTTAGGCATTTCGACACATTCCTTGCCCTGCAAAGACATAAATTTAAATTAGATTTGGCTTCGTAATTTGACTTCAAAATGCTTACCCGTTGAGGTTGGTCTTTATCCTTCGAAGCTCCAAGACTTCAATAAGAATGTTGAGCTTTGCAATACTTTTTATGCTAGAATACTTCAAAGAAAATATAAATACTTGTAGTGTTTGGTCATCATCAAAAGCCATCGTATTTAAGCATTTACTCAAGGAGGGGGTTCAACACCCTTGGAAGGCAGCTCCATGGGCGAGGTGGCTTACCAAGGACCAAAGCCAGCTAGAAAGGAGCGCGGCGTGCTACAACGGCTGACCACCATCCCAGGGCATTTGAGCTCTAGCCCCATGAGAGAGGTAAGTTGTTGGTCATTCAATTCAATTTCATTCAATTTTATACCATTTCCTTCAAGTAGCTTATCTCTTCCTCTCTTTTCTCTTTGCCCTTTCTTCATTTCAGCTTCTCCCTGGCCTGAGATGATACTCCACCTTAAAGTGGATGGCTCCCATGATCCGCAAGTTACCCATATCTGTGACATCTATCCTTAGGTCTTGGCACCTTCATCCTCTTTTAGTGTTAGCCAAGAACTACCCCAAGCTTTCCTTAGATTGGCATAGCATTTAAGCTTTGGTAGAGATATGGCACCCCCAGACCCATACTTTCATGTTCCCATCTTTTGAGGCCACCGTCCTTCTGGAGGAGGTGGAGACCTACTTGTCTTTCCCCAGGTCCAAGGTGGGTGAGGAGGATCTAGTCTGTCACACTATTACCAATGTGGATCCTGCCCTTATCTTAGAAGAGTTCATACCTAGCGCCAAGGACATTCGCACCATAGTAGGCCCTCACCATATCCATCTACTACCTCTCAACCAGTGGGTGATAGCACATTGTAAAAATAGGTGTGGCTGGAATGAGGCCATAGCTAAGGTTGTTTCTATTTGTTTGTGCAGGGCCAGACTCTTCCCCTCTGCCGACCATGTCTTAGATGTTCCCATTCTTAGCACCATCAGCGGTCTATGGTAGGGTCTTTCCATCTCTCAGGCCGTCCTTGCCTACCTATATGAGGGTTTTAGCTCAGCTGCCCTAGGGGGTCCACTGTTTGGCTCTATGATTCTCCTAGAGTGTTAGATGGGTGTTAGAATGGAGTTCATTCCTAGGGAGGATGTCACCTCGGTCAGTAGGATTTTTGGGAGCCATCCCTTGTTCTTCATTGGCTATTCTTTCAGGTTTTCTCAGGAGGTGGAGTGTAGGAAGGCAGATAAGAAGACGAGGGACGAGTGGCGCCTCTACATCAACACCTTACCCCTGGACCGGTTCATGATGCGCCCTTATTTCCTCCATGGCACTACTCTTAGGCTTCGTAGGAGGCCTGGCTTGGACTTGAGGCTCGTGGGTGACACTGCTCTGGCAATGTACAGCCCGCACCGGTGTTTCCTTCATATCGGACTACCCCGGACTACACTTCCAGTGCTACCCCATCTTCCCGCGCTACAGGCGAGGAGGTTCGGGTCACAGGAGGATGAGCAGGCGGTCAGGAGCTCCCTGATCATGTGGGAGGTTAGTAGGGTGCACACCCTACCGGTGAAGGTGATAGAGCTCCAAGAGGCGTATCGGGCGTATGTGAGAGAGCTGAGGGAGATTAGGCCTCGTGGGGATGCCCGTCTGAGGATTGAGTGATTTCTTATTTTCATGATGTTTAAATAGAGATTTATGCTTAGAAATATTTGCATTTGAATGAATAAAATGGATGATTGGATTGATTTGAGCTTGGCCTTTCTTGCACGTGATTGAATGAGTTTGAGATAGGATCTTAGGATGAAAATGGCCCACAATGAGACCGCTCTGTTAGATACACGGTTAGAGTCTAACTGCGCTAGAGAGGTAAACGGCCAGACTTGGACCATATGCCCGATCAACGGCAAAGTTAAGAACATGGACCTTTGGAGATGGGAATGGTCTATCGATAGACCGTGGAAAGAGTAAAACGGTCAAGAATGCACCGTTCTGGTTTGTGACCGGTCAAGTAAGGACCGTTGATTCATGAATGTGCTAGAGATTGGAACGGTCTGGACAACGCCGTGTGTGTGATGGAACGGTCTGATGTTGGCCGTTGGAAGGAATGAAACGGTTGCCAGACCGTTCAGTGATAGAAGTGTTGAATCTTGTCTTCAACCTGCCCCTGCACACACATAAATAAAGAAATAGATTAAATCTGTTTTGGGCTTAACCCCTTGCCTGTAGCAAGTTAGGAAATGACCGGTTCTTGATTTTTGGTCAAAGGGTAAGCCTTATTAAATAGACAAATAACACAAAGGAACAATGAATGCAATGTATGCCATGAATGCAAATCATGATGACGAAAATATTTTTGTGATTTTGAGGATATTTGATTTTTTTGGGGTTTTGAAATATTTGATTTTTTTTAGATTTTGAAATATTCAAATGTTTTTCAGATTTTTAAATATTTAATTTTTTTAGATTTTGAAATATTTGAATTTTTTTGGATTTTGAAATATTTGATTTTTTGGATTTTGAAATATTCATTTTTTTTTGAATTTTGAAATATTTAATTTTTTTTGGATTTTAAAATATTTGATTTTTTGGGGTTTTGAGATATTTGATTTTTTTGGATTTTGAGATATTCATTTTTTTTCAGATTTTGAAATATTTGATTTTTTTAGATTTTGAAATATTTGATTTTTTTTTTGATTTTGAGATATTTGATTTTTTTGGATTTTGAAATATTTGATTTTTTTGGATTTTGAAACCAGCTCAAACCCGACGACGGGAGACCTTCATATCTCATTAGGGGGGCTTTCCAAGTACAACGTGCGTTATGGGTGACCGCCCATGGTCGGGGTCCAATTTTGCTTAACGGTGCCTCTACCGAGGCCATACCCGGAGTACGATCCAGTCCTTGAAAAATAAAAGAGAGTTTAACAGGGAGGCCGACAATAGGTATAGGGGTTTTTAGGGCTTGAGTTCCTCCCACGACCACCCCCTTTTCAAAGAATTTGGTCTGTTGTGTCGGGGCTTTGTGTCCATCATCGAACCTTCATCTGCTCTAGGCACGCACACGACCGGGCTCATGACGTCCCGTAGGTAAACTGTACTGCCACTCTTGCCATTCCTAGTTTTATTCTTTTTGGAGCTTTTAGACTTTTGAGCTTCGAGCTTTTGAGTGAGCTTTTAGCTTTTGTCTTGATTTTGCCCTTTTTCTTTTATTTCTTTTACTTTTGTGAATGCGGAATCAGGTCATAACGAACTGCCTCTATTTGAGACCTCTCTTTTATCGGGGTGTCTAGATCAGTTCTCGCCCCCTTATTCACCACTTGCCCCTATTTTCAACCGAAAGTGGAGAAAAAATAAGGATTTTCACTTCCCCCTAAGCATGGCCAAGGGAGAAACGGTGTTGCACAAGAAAGGAAAACCGGATCATGGGGGTCGTGTAGTGTGTGAGTGTTGAACGAGGGACCTCCCTTCATGATCAAGTAAAGGACCACCCCGCCACCGGGCCGTTGCTGGTTTGACTCTATGGATAAAAATGTTTTAAATACAACCTGTTCCACGGATTAGGCAATTTTTCACCTTCCGCGTTAACAAGATAATACGCGTTCCCAGGATAGATTTCTTTGATTGCAAACGGCCCTTCCCAATTGGGTTGCAGCTTAGACCTAGGACCTGCTGATCTAATAAATTTACGTTTCAAAACCATGTTACCCACTTGAAATTTTCTTTCGATAACCTTCTTTTGAAAATGCCGCGAGACACGCTTTTGATAAACAGAGACGTGATTGGACGCATTAAGCCTCTTCTCATCCAAGAGTTCTAGTTGGACTAGCAATGCCTCTCAACGTTCGTCAAGATTAAGTTATTTGTTGAGTTGCACTCCTAGGGAAGGGATCAAGATCTCGTACGGGAGTACCGCCTCTATCCCATAGGTGAGAGCAAAAGGAGTTTACCCCGTGGGAGTACGGACGGAGGTGCGATAAGCCCATAGAGCTTCTATCAAATTATCGGCCCAATCAGCAAACTTATGTGACTCACATGTTTTCTTAATAATTTTAAGAAGGGTTTTGTTTGTGGCCTCGGCTTGGTCGTTGCCTTGAGGGTAGTATGGTGATGAATGATGCAATGAAATATTAAATTTCTTACAGAGGTCCTGGAGTTCTTGAGACACAAAATGAGGCCCGTTGTCGGTGATGATATCACTTGGCACTCCAAACCGTGAAATGATATTCTTTAGGATGAAGTGGCATACTGTGGTAGCTTTGATTTCTGCATAAGCTTCAGCTTCTGCCCACTTGGTGAAGTACTCGGTAGCAGTCAGAATGAAAGATTTTTGTTTAGCCTGAGCATTAAGATCACCTAGTGGGCCTACAATATCAAAAGCCCACATGAAGAATGGCCAAGGAGCACAGAGAGGATGGAGAGAGGAAGCAGGAGCATGGATTGTGTCGGCATGGAGTTGGCATTGAAGACACATACGGATATAGGTGGAGCAGTCTTCTTTTAAGGTTGGCCAGTAATAGCCCTGCCTATGAATCTTCTTCGCCAAAGCCTGACCGTTAACGTGCCCTCCACACTCACTTGCGTGAGCTGCTTCAACAACCTTCCAAGCCTCATTGACATCTAAACACCTCATAAGAACTCCGTTGAGAGCCAGCCTATACAATTCTCCTGCAATAATCGTGTATCTAGAGGCAACTCTTCTGATGGTCTTACGCTGCTCGACATTGGCCGTCTCTGGGAAGGATCCATCCTTGCAATACTGCTCTATTTCATGGTACCACGGCAATTCCTCCTCTTCTATTATCTCCTCAAGCTCAGTCAAAGATACTTCCTTCAAATTCTTCCTTTCAACTTTCTTCTCTATAGATTTCCTCATGTGGCCAAACTAGGGATCTTGAAGGGAAGGAGCGTCTAACCGCTGGACCACAATGGTCTCAGTGGCGCGACTGAGGGGGAAGGCAAGGGAGGAAGCAAGAGACGCTAATGCATCGGCCAGGATGTTCTGAGAATGAGGAGTGTGAATGTAGATGAGCTTACGGAATTGCCTAGCCAAGAGCGTGACCAAATCCTGATAGAGCTTGAGTTTAGGGTCACGGGTGCTGTAAGTTGAAAGAACTTGACGCAACACCAACTGAGAGTCTCCTATGATGTTTAGGTATCGTGCGCCCATGATGTAGGCGTGCTTCAGTCCGACAAGGAGAGCCTCATACTCGGCTATGTTGTTCGTGGCAGGGAAAGAGAGCTGGTAAGCGATGGGGATGGTTATTTCTTCCGGAGTGAGGAGAACGGCGCCGATTCCGCAGCCCTGAGAATTGAGAGCACCATCGAAATGAAGAGACCAAAAGAAGAGATGAGTAAGTATAGCCAGGTGCTCATCAGGAAACTCGTCCTGGATTGAATCAGTGCGAGGGATAGGAGAATGAGCAAGATGTTCAGCAATTACGTATCCCGTGATCGCTTTCTGAACAACGAAGGTGATATCAAATTGAGAAAGAAAGCTCTACCAGCGAGCTAATCTACTAGAAAGGACAGATTTTCTAAGAGGTAACGGATTGGGTCCATTCTAGAGATCAACTTAACTTCATGGGCTAGGAAGTAGTGTTTGAGTTTCTGAGCTACCCATACTAATGTTGCGTAGGTCTTCTCCATGGCAGTATACTTAGATTCAACAGGATTAAACAACCTAGAGAGATAGTATGCCACCCTTTCTCTTCCTTCATCGTCCACTTGCGCCAGGACAGCTCCTAGGGAGTCATCAATAATAGAAATGTATAATATCAAGGGTTTCCCAGGGACAGGGGGTTGCAGAACCAGTGGATTAGATAGATAAACCTTAAGATCCTCGTAGGCCTTCTTACATTGTTCATTCCATTCAAATTTAGCTCCCGCCTTCAACAATTCATAGAATAGGCGGCATCTTTGCGAATGTTGGGATATGAATCTTCGAATGAATTACAAACGCCCAATCAGACCTCTAAGTTCAGTGATATTCTTAGGCGGTGGCATTTCCATAATGGCCTTTGCCTTGTTCGGATCAATCTGAATCCCCCGCTTGCTAACTATGAACCCTAGCAATTTCCCTGATGCAACTCCAAACACACATTTCTTTGGATTCATTTTCAGCTTATATTCCTTATCCCTTTGCAACACCTTGGCTAAAATGGTGGGGTGTTCTTCCTTGGACCTCGATTTCACCAGGATATCATCCACGTAAGCTTCCATATACACATGCATCATGTCGTGGAAGATAGCCATCATTGCCCGCTGATACGTGGCACCTGCATTCTTTAATCCAAATGGCATAACGACATAGCAGTATGTGCCCCAGGGCATGGTGAACGAGGTCTTCTCTTGGTCCTCGAGAGCAAGACGGATTTGATTATATCTCGAATATCCATCCATAAACAAGAGGGCTTCATACCCAGCCATGTTGTCTACCAACACATCAATGTGAGGAAGTGGGAAATCGTCTTTCGGACATGCCTTATTTAAGTCCCTGAAATCGATACAAATCTAATTCTTTCCATCCTTTTTTATCATCGGGACTATGTTTGCCACCCATTGAGGATATAACACAACTCTAATAAACTTGGCCTTATGTAATTTATCAACTTCTTCCTTTATCCTTAAGGCTTGAGGGTGGAATCTTCTCGATTTTTGTTTGACAGGTGTTGCCCCTGGTTTAAGGATAAGTCTGTGTTCAACCAGAGTGGGGTCGAGACCCGGCATGTCCTAATAAGATCGGGCAAAAGAATCTCTATACTCCCTTAAAATCTTGATTAGCTCCTCTTCAACCTTAGGGGGGAGATTAGCGGAAATGATTATGGGCCTAGGGTCCTCTTCAGTTCCAAGATTGATCTCTTTCGTGGGTTCATCCACTGCCGACGACGGTTCGTCAAATCTCTTCAAACCCTGTGCATACAGATTGGCAGTGTCATCCACATCGATGTTCTGATCATCGACTGGGTCCTTCTCATCTATGATTTCATATACACCTAATCTGTCATCGCTCCACACCCTATCTATTTCCTCATCATCCTCTAGGACAATGGCGGTCTCTACAAACTCAGGACATTTGAGAAGGGCATGACATCTGCGAGCTAAATCTTGGAGGAACCTATCTGGGACGGCTTTAGAGTGACGCGTCATCAGGCGTGTGGCAAGTGCGGACGGGTTGGAAACATCGGAACAGGAACCTAACTCACTAGACTCAACTGACTCTATTTCTCTAATCTCAAAAAGTCCTACATCTAACCTACGGGACAAGAAATTTACTGGAAAGGAACTAGGGGCCTCATGCCCCTGGGAAGAATGTGGACAAAACATAACACAATCCTCCACCGAAATCTCTGTTTAAAATTGGCATTTTTTTTAGAGATCGGAGGAAATCATGCAACAAGAGAGGTTAGAGGAGGAAGTAGGAGGAGGAAGTTGCATGGGAAATAGGGATGGGAAGAGACAATAGAAGAATGGATCAGAAGAATAAAATCACATTTCATGAAGTTTGGCAGTGGGGGAGGAGGAGTAAACAGAGTCGAGAAATCAATCCGTGGGCAGCGCCCACATGCACATGGCACAAACAGAATCTCAAATGGCCTTTCCGTAAAGTACAGGTCGACCATGAGTGGCGGTGAACGGGGAATAAACCCTAATCACTGAAACAGGGAGGCAAAGCGGGAGGGAGGCCAAGAAAAAGAAATGATGGAGCTCCCCTCTTCCTACGACCTCCAGTAAACTGGCTCAACCGGAGAGTGCTTCACCAGCTGCATCTCCGTCTTCTTCAAACAAACTTCTTCTTCATGAAATAACTTCTCAAAACAGCTACAGAAATCTTCCATATCACCCACCAGCCCCTTCAGTGGCGGCGGTGGGTCAGCAACTGCACAAGTGGCATCATGGTTCTTATCAACACGGGATGGCGAGCTCTTCAGAGTGCCAGGTTGCAACGGCCCTTTTACGAAATGCTGGCGATAGTGCCACGTTAGTGGCCCGATGTCCCCCAGTATTGACAATGCAGACTTCTGATAGCCAAGGGTTCTTCGACTCATCTTTTTGCCCCTAGGGACAAGCTTAGTCCGCCCCTGCAATTGTGCGTCGAGGCCCATGTCTGGATGATAGCTTAGTTTCAATATCATGTGCCATCCTTTCGAATCTATAATCTTGGACTTGATTTTAACGTTAACTGGTGCAGTGGCGGGCTTGCGTGACGCATATGCCCAAGGAAAGTTCAAGTCCATCACAGATAAAACTAGCTTGTTGCTCGGCCATAGTGTAGGCAGAATCTTGTCAGCAATAGCATCCACTGTCTGGACTGTAGAGACACTCTTCACCTTGACTACCAGCCCCTGAAATGGGAATTTGAGGCACTAGTGGGCGGTCGAGTGTACTGCATTCAAACTATCAATCCATGGACAACCCAGAATAGCCTTGAACAACGGGTCTATGTCCAGCACATAAAATTCCACGTCCATTTTTAAAGGCCCTAGCTCGGCCTGACATGTCACAACCCCGTGGCAAGCTCTCCTGGAGTTATCGTATGCTGCAATAGTTGTCGGTGTCGGCCTTAGCATGTCTTCAGATATGTTGCAGGCATGCAACGTGCTCAAGGGAAAAACATTAATAGAAGCTCCCGTGTCCACTAGAGCTGAATCAACGGCCACTTTGTTCAATGAAATTGTAATACATAGTGGCATCTGACGTGCCTCTGGGGGTGCTAGCTCTGACTCAGAAAATGAAATAGATGGCCCCTTTGTGATAGTGGCCAACACTGACGGCAAGTTGTCTACCGCCACGTCCTCGCTAACCATAACTTTCTGCAAAAAAGCCCTTAGGGCATCTTGGTGTAGCGTGGACCTCTTAATTCACTCCAGGACTGATATTTTAGCTGGCATTCTGTCCAAGTATTTCAACAAATCATATTTAGTGCCAGGCATGGGGTCATTTTCTTCTGCTTCAACTGTTGAGGAAGGAATTGGGGGGTTGGGTGCACCAGTAGAGGGGTAACTTCTGTAGAATAAACGCCCGCTCCGAAGGGCGCAATTTCGTGCCGGCACGGCATCAGATGGACTCCCGATTGGCCGGGTAGGGTGTGTGGAAGGAATAGAAATGGGGGTGAAGATGGCGGAGGCTGGCCTGACGGGCCCTGGCAGAGTGGTGATGGGCGAAGGGTTAAATGGAGGGGTAACGACAGCGGGTATGGCGGCTGCTGGTGCAAGGATTGGCGGAATGGTGAGTAAGGTGGTGGGTGCGATAGGTGACCTAGAGGGAAGGGAGGGTGGAGCAGTGGTCAAGGTGGTGGGCCGGAGAATGGAGGGAACAGAAGGCGCGGGGGAGTTGGTGTGGTGGAAGGCCAAGAGATGAGTGGGAGTCTCATCGTCATAAGACCACCCAGCATTAGGGGCTGGGCGGTGAACAACATTTACTTAAGCCGGTGCCGGCGGCTGCTATTGTGGAGCGGGTGGATGATCTGGCATGGGATTTTGGTGAATCCCGAGTTCAGGTGGCTGCTACTGCTGCTGAGGTTGAGGTTGGGGTGCTGAAACTGCTGCTACTATGGCACCGCCTGCTATGGCCTCGCCTGTCTTCTCTTCTCTTTAATGTCCTCTATCAACTTATGCATCTGGGCCCAGTCAATCCTTTGCCCCTCATGCAAATCATATACTAAATCTCGGAACTAAAAGCATCTGTCTACAGTGTGCCTGGGCTGCCGATGATATATGCAATATCTTGATTGATCAGCGGTCTGGTTCCAGTTTTAACGTTCCGGAGGGAGCTGTATGTCACCAGTGTACATCAAGGCCAAAAATATGTCTAACAAAGTTTCAGGGAGTGGAGGATAATGGGCTCTTTTCGGACCCGGTCGAGCAGGCCCAAAACTAGCAGGAGGAGGAACATTATGGTATTGGGGTGGCTACGGAGGCTGTTGTGGGTGTGGTGCTGTTGGGGAGCTTGGAAAGGGGGTGGGGGAGCTTGTGGAGTGGAGAACTGGGTGTTGCGTGGAGGTTGTTTGAAGCGGGGTGGAGCGGACTGGTTTGGGAACTGAACAGCCTGCACCTGTTCATTAGTCTGAACTCCCTTAGTAACATGGCCCTGGGATTTTCTTGTGGATTTGGATTTCTGGGCCTCAAATAGCGAATGGATGGGGGAGTCTTTGAACTGGGTCTAGATAAACCGGGCCCGACTGTACAACTGGTGCATTTTTGATATGTCATTCATCGCCAGTATATTCCGGAACGTAGGTGTTGCATTTGAACTCAATAATTTTACTTTTTCTTCTTCCGGGATCTGCCCGAGCACACGTGAGGCCATCTGCCTCCATCTATCTGCATAAGTGGAAAAATCTTCATCAGCCTTCATCTTTTCTGCTACCAAGTCAGTGAAGGAATACTCCGGGCCCACCCGGTTTTGGAATCTTGTTATGAACTTCTTTTTGACAATCTTGAAACTTTCTGCCTCCTCCAAAGGTAAAGTATAAAACCATTCTAACGCCACCCCATCCAATGACTGGTGGAAGAGATAAGCCATAAGGTGGTCATCATGCTGGAACTGCGCCGATTCATACAAAAACTCCCTTATGTGAATGAATGGGTTGCCATTCCCATCGTACTTACGATATGTAGGGAGCTCCGACTGAGGTGGGAAGCGAATGTCCCGGAAGTTAGGAATGGGGACATCGGCGAGAGACTATGGGCCGACCCGCTTATGGAGGAGGTCAATTTGCTGCTACATGGTAGCCCATTTATCGAGAAGTTCATGTTCCCGGGAAGGAGGAGACAAAGCAGGAAGAACAGAACCAGTATATGGAGTTGAAGGATAAGCTGAGAAAGGGGGAAGCCCATAAGTGGATAATGGGCCAGGGAAGGGCCCATATCCGCATGCGCCAATTGGGCTGCCCCTGGTTGCAGACGGATGAAGTCAGCCGGGGCCACAAGGGCTTGCGGCGCTGAAGAGACAGTGGTGTATGGATCAGAATAAGAACTCAAGGGGATCTGGGTCTTCCCCTTGTCGAGTGGATGGTGGGCCGAGGTAGAGGCTTGGCCCACCTCCATGCTAGGAAACCGGAGGGTCCAAGGATGGACAAGAGTGAGATCAATGGGTGCAGCAGAAGCATCCCCTAAACCAACAATAGGAGATGAAGTGGCTACCGCAGACACGCCATGAGAGGGAACTGAAGACGGGGCATTTGTCCCCTGAAGAGCTTGTCGGTGGAGATTGAGCTGGGTAGGATCTAACTGGGCCATCATGTGAAGAATCTGATTGGCTGAGTTCTGAGAGGAAGAATCAGAAACGGAGGGTTGAGCACCCTCAACAAAAATGGTTGGGAGAGGAGGGGAGGTCCCCTCTCTCCCCTACACATGGGCGATCCTAGGCGGGTCCTCCAGAAGTCCCTGAGGGAGAGAGTCCTCATGGGAGTGAGAGAAATTATAGGACGACATAGTGGCTGATGAATCGAACAAAGGATTGAAATAGGAATAGAAATGAGAGCTGCCCCTAGGAGAAGATCCTGAGGGTATGAAGCAACTCTACATGCAACACCCATCGACACAAAGGAACAAACCTAAACGACCTTCTAAACAACCAAACAATCAATCAAATGCACTAGAAAGAGAGGAGAGAAGAGGCAATCAATTGACCAACCAAGTTAAAATGATGCACGGCAAGTTTTAGGAGTTCTCCCTTTTAGAACCTTAGTGGATTAATTAAAATGACAATTCTCACAACCACAAGGTGCCTAACAAGGGTGGAATGGAAGACTTGGCTGACTTCTCAAGAGACTCTCTCTCTCACGGATGCAACCCTAGACTGGTGTAGTAAGGTACAACCTGCCCGACGTCCATGTGGGAATCCACGGGTAATGGGGGCTTACGGAGGTCCCGGGTAAGGTCACCTACTCGGCTCGAAGGAATATGGAGACGAGAGGATCCCCTATCAAGGTAAGAATGCAACTAATATGGAAAATATGAATGAATCCTATGCGCACCAGAGTGCATGCAAAATCTAACCTAAATCTAACAAACAATGATCAATCAAGTATAACAAATGAATCAATGATCATGCACAATAGAATGACTGCCATGGGAGATCAAAATAGCACCCAAATAATATGAAAATGATGTGAAATAATGATCAAAATGGCACTCACGGGTGCACTGTAGCACAAAAACACGGTCTAATGGGAGACCGCTCCGGGAGGTAGACGGCCTGAGAAGGACCGTGCAGTGACAGGGAGTAATAATAAACAACAAAACCGTAAAGACACAAAACTAAGATGGCTGAGGAGAAGCGTACCTGATGGAATGGTCTATCGAACGACAGTGCGACCTGTAGAACGGCCCTAAACAGGCCGCAGAGAATCAAGAAACCCACAAGCGTATGCAAGGCAATAACGTATCTGAGCCAGCAGACGAGCAGGATCTATTGGAAGACCGTAGAGGAAAATGCATGGTCTGGAGAGGACCACTGAAGCTAACAGGCTCACACAGAAGTAGACAACCGTGAGATGGAAATGAACGGTCTAAAAGTCGACCGTGGAGGCAAAGGAACGGCCAGAACCAGACCGTGCAAGCAATGACAGCGTGACAGAAGGGAAACATGGCGCACCTAAGACTGGGACAGAACGGTCTATCGCCAGACCACGGGGAGACGTGAGCGGCCCTGAGAGAACCGCGTACACCTCCGAGGATAGAAACGTAGGTGGATGAAATAGCAATCTGAAACAACTCAAACAAAACCCTAACCAAGCACAAAACATAGATCAGCAAAATAATAGCACGATTGGCACTAGGAGTCCCACCGTGATCGCCAAAAAATGGGATGTTGACATGTTTTCCCACCTTACTCCTTCTTACCTTGCCTTTTCTAAATCGAAAATGTAAAGACAAGCCAAACGAAGGAAAGAAAGAAAGGGTGGAGAAGTGTGTGTGATCGTGATCGCCACCAAGACACGAAGTACCTAGGAGTACGACGTACCTTGGAAACGGAGAAAGCACTCGCCCAAAGTTTAGCGTTGACAAGTATAGACAGCCCTGGAAGAACCGCTCAGTGGACGGGACGGTCGCTCGACAGACCGCTCATAGCGTCGAAGAAGGAAGCGGCACGAAGACTGATCTGGCCACAACACGGTTCCAAAACAGCTGCTTACAGGATCTGAACGGCTCTTAGAGGACCGCTCTTATCTGCAAACGGAAGGAATATGACCGACCAAAGCACAAAACTTCAAAGTTGTAGGACTTGATCCTCCACCCCTTCTGGCCGGCCAGAGGGGATGGGCCTCATGCTATGCTGATGCTGACATGCAAAACAATGCGAAAGACAAGCAAACAACACCCAAATTAGCCCTAAAACGTGTAGTAACTATATAACAAAATGGAAAATTGACATAATGACTTGGAAGGGGCGATACATGGGAGGTTTTTAAACCCCTATAGGGCATCAAAAACAAATGGGAGGGTGTGAAATGATGTGAAATAATGCAAAAATGCGTAAAGAAATGGGGAAAACAAGCATGCAATGAATGAACTAAAGACTAAACATCGTGACTAAAACTCAAATCAAATGACTACTCCCTTGAATCGGAGGCTTAGGAAGATGTAGAAAGACTCCCTCCCTGGTTACAGTTCACTCAAAAGTTCGGCAGAGCTTCGCCGTCGACGTTGGATCTCCCCCCTTTTCAAGCTTGGACTACGGGCCTATTTATAGAGCCCTCAAATTCCAATCTTGAAATTGGATTTTCCAGTGAAAATTAATCCAAGATGATAAAACCAAATTCGTAGATAAACCTTTTATCTTCCACCAGGTTAAAATGGCACCTCATTTAGTTGAGAAATCGTGGAGAAAATGGTGGAGGAAGGTGGAGAATTAACCACGGATGGAGAGAGAAAACCCACATAATCCACAGGTTTCGAGCATGTAAACGGTTGCGCAATAGACCGCCCAGACCATTATACGGTCCATCCCTACACCGTCCAATGTTGTCGGTGATAAATAAATAAAAATGTGAAATTATCCAATTATCCACCGAACTGACCGGCTGTCACGGCGTTGGACTCTTGAGGATAAAATGGTCTACTGCTAGACCACTCAACAGTGGAACGGTCCAATACTAGACCGTGTACACCTGTCGGTGATAAATCCAAAAAAATAAGGTAATTAGATAATTATCTAAAAAACCAACGAGCTCAGGACTCTGGGAACTGGACGGTCTAACGATAGGCCGTGTAATGGATATAAACTGCTATCTTCAGGCCGTGCAATGACTTGTCGGTGGAAATTCAAAAAATTAAATAAATATCCATTAAATCAATAAACGGTTCAAAGAAAATTGCCTAGTCACTGAACGGCCAGTCGCTAGACCGTGTAAAGCATGGGCATTTGAAATTGACAAAATGAGATAAATAAGCCCATTGAACCCAAAAGCAAGTGAAATTGAGGCCCATTAAGTCCGAATTCAAGAGCAAACCTTGCCAGGGAGGGAGATAATCATAAAACAAGTCCAAAAGCGTGCCTGAAAATAGCCCAATGAGTAATGGACAATTCGAGGCATCAACAAATGATGGTAAAAGGAATGACTCAACTCATAGGTAAAAAATGGGTGTCAACAGCGGAGTCTTACGGAGGCCTTGAAATAGAGGTTCTAGTCCGACGGATGGAATATCTGGTGGAGGGTCCCAACTATCCCAAGAAATTGAGTATCAAAACTGCGAAAAATGGGAGTGACGGTGATGCGGGACGGGACCACGGACACGACAAGCTCGCGATCGTCGCTTAACGAGGGAAGCGTCGGATGTGCGCGGTTGAGAAACCGGCAATGAGCTAGGGTGGTCGGCTCTCACTTGTGCCCGGATCGGGTCACGGGACGGCTTCGCTCTCTCTCGCAGCAGTGATATTATAAATTGAAAGCGAGCTAGGTATCCCTACACATGCTCTCTAGCAGCGGCATATAAAGCATATAAAGAATTAAGCTAATGCCAAGTGTAAGGGTGAAGGCGATACCTCCACGCTCTCGGCGTGGCGAAGATGGGACCCGGCCGGAACTCGTAGCCCCGAGAACTTAATACATTATGGTTACAGCAATGCAATTAAGCCCACTCCACGCAGGGAGGTAAAGGGCGATACAAGCGGGCCCGGGAGGACCAGTTTCGGGTTGACGGGCGGTTCCGGGTGATGCTTCGGCTTCACGCGTACTCGTGTTAGTGGGGGCCCACGTGCTGACCGGAGGGGTCGTGTGGGGCCTGATGACTCCTCTGTTGTGGAGACACTTGGGAAGCGTTCCCCTGGGATGGCGAGCTGCTGGAACGACCACCGGACACCGGGCGGCCCTCGGACGACACTCGCGGGGAACTCGGCCACAAACCTGAACTTCTGTTTACAGGCACGCGACTTGGAGGAAACTGCTGCTGCGATCAGCCCCTTCGTCGGAACGCGACGAAATTAGAGCCGTTGGAAAGAGGACTCAAAATGCTTCGACGTAGGGGTATTCAGAAAAAATAATCAGATCTGTATTTCTGATTGTTGAATTTACAATCTTGCTGAATTCGGGCCAGAACTGCAGGGGCAGGATCTATCTTCTCTGAAGATCGACATTGACCGGGAAGAAGACCTCTGAATCTGGCAATGATTTCTTCAGCAAAGTTGAAGGTCTCTGAGAGAGGAATCCGGGACTATTTTGTGTTTTTTGATTGGAAAAGAAATGGATTTTCTGGGATTTGTTTACTAGAACTGGGTCGGATCTGGGAAACTGTGGGCAGACTGTTCTTGGGAACTTGGACGAATTTTGTAAAATACTTGGAGGGTGAACCAAAAATTAAGAAAATTCCTGGTGGTAGAGGGATTTGGACAGAACTCCCAGTAATTTTGGACGTCCCAACAAAAATCAAAAGATGGTTCGAATGGGGTAGACTCAGAGCTGATGAACAGTAAACAGAACCAGGACAGATCTGGAACTTGGACTTGGACGAAAATCAAAAAATAGCTAAAGGATGAATTTTGACGTGATTTTTTTTTGTGGGGATAAGGGTTCTAGAGGGGAACCAACCCTGAAATTTTGAGCTTCAGAAGACGAAGGGAGTGATAGAAGGAATTCGGAGAAGAAGGATCTATCCTGAGTGGACAGAACACCGAAACCGTTGGCAACGACGCGTCGGCGGCGAGTCGATGGCGGCGGCGATCACCGGAGTTGCTTCAGATGCTGGAGGGGATCAAGGGGGAAGGGATTACACTCTAGAAAGGGGAGAGGGGGTGGAGGAACCAGGGAGAGAGAGGGGAGGGGTGCAAGATCCACTTGGGGGCAAATGCCTTTTTTTCATTCCTTAATTCATTCAATATGAAAAATACAACCTTATATAGAATGCCAACCAAACTCACCCTCAGCCCTTGGATCTAGGGGTGTGGATTGAAGGGCTGGGATGAAGTATGACCAACCTCCAAAATACAATATTTAAAGGAAGCCAATTCCTAATTTTTACAACATGTGGTCATAGAAAGGAAGGAAATAAAAAAAAACTAAACAACCTAGCCTAATGGAGCCAAAAGAGGGGGCGCCCCCCTTCATGGGCCAAGGGCCTCTTCATGGGCCATGAAACATCCACAAGCCCATGCTAGACTTGGACCCTTCCCACTTAGTTGGCCCATGAGGGAGTGTAACCCAATTTGGGCCTTAAGTACATTAGTGACCCATTAGACACCTAATGACCCAATATGAAGTAACACTCTTAATGGACTCTACTAATGGCAACCTAGCCTTGGACTTGACATAACAAATGGCCCATTGGCTTGATATAAGCCTTACAAGGAGCCCAAAAGAAAGAAAATACACAATTACAATCTCATACAAGCCGTAACTCACAAATACACTCCACCCGTGTAATGAAATCGCCTTTGATGTCCCATCAATTCTCCCCGGGTGGGAGGAACTCGACCCCGTCGAGTAGGGGTATGGCTGCTCTGGTACTCCGGCGGATCTGTCACCGTGCCAAGTAACGTGGGTATGCTCCACTCCAAATGATCGGCACCTGCTCATTCCATATATACTCGATATGCGCACTGCTATGGCTAAAGGTGGTCACTCCGAAGGGGCACTCTCAAAAGGGAGGAAACAGCTCGAAGACTCACTAGAATCACCGCTGAGTCCCTATAGGTGACTGATCCGGGTATAGAAGTAAAACCGATCCCATACTCATCAAGTGAGTCGACTCGCTTCACACTCATAAGAGAACGACAACGAGCTTGCACAAGACACATGCAGACTCACCATGCACTGACACATGAATGAAAACCACGCAAACAATCGACTCAAAATCACCACACAAACAAACCACACAAAGAAAACACACCGACTCATGCATGACTCTAGACTAAGGTGGTAGCATCGAACCCACTAGGTGGCGACATCCTGGGCGGCCGAAGGGTCGCCCAGCTCTTCCCCCATGGCATAGTATTCATCGGCCAGTGCCTCATCGGCCTCGTAATCGACATGCTCAAGCTCGGGAGGTGCGGATCCTCCAACACCTAAGGCTAGGGTGGTGCGAGCGGGACACTCGCTGGCAATGTGGCCAAACCCATGACAGTGGAAACACTGTATTCGCGATCGACTACTCTCTCCTATAAGAGGGGCCTTACCCTTATCATCCCGTCGGGTAGGGGGTGTAGGCAGTAATGGGGGAGATGTAGGTGCTATGGACAATAGTGGAGGGGGTGCCGGTGCCAGAGGACGGGCTATAGGAGCTGGGGGACGGGCAATGGGTGCCGGTGGTTGGGATGGAAATAGATCCCGGGGTGGAGGAGGACGAGGCCGTGGAGCGAAGTGCTCCTGACGGGTGGACTCCTGAGGTCGAGCCATGGGAGGCCGCTGATGTGGGCCTATGGAGTGACGGGGCTCGGTACTACGGAGAGGGGTGGGGCCCAACCGATGGCTAGACTCGAACTCTCCCTCAAATTGCTCCATCTCGAGAGCAACCTGGTATGCCTCTTCCAACGTCTTGGCATTGCGGCGGAAAAGCTCATACTGGTAGTGTGGCCGCAAACCACGTCGAAAGCGGGACACGGGCATGGTACTCTCCTCCGTGACACCACATCGTAGAAAGTACTCATCAAACTCCGCGATGTATTCGGAGACGGACCGGTCTCCCTGGCTAAGACTTTGCCATCTATCGATGAGTCGCTGGCGGTATGTGGGAGGAAGGTACTTTTGCCGAAGTTTATTCTTCATCTCGGCCCATGTGTCGATCGGGGGTTCTAGCCGCTGAAGTAGCAGGCTCTCCACATTCTTCCAATAAGTTTGTGCCTGCCCCATAAGTTTCATGGTGGCAAATCGGACCCTTCGACGCTCCGACATATCATACCATTCAAAATAACGGTCCATGCCAAACTCCCAATCTAGGTAGACTTTCGGATCCAAAGACCCGTAAAAAGCGGGAGGATCCGCTCGCACGGTCTTAAGGACCCGATCATCATCCTCATCTCGTTGTGGCTGAAAACCACGACGGCGTTGACCATACCCCTCGTAGGCATTGTCGGACCCATAGTCCTCGAGACCAAGGTCACGGTGTGGTAGTTGGGGAACCCGAGGAGGGGCGGGTGGAGGAACCAGTGGTGGCTGGTTTTGGGCCGCGGGAGCGGCCTGGACTTGGGCCATGGGAGCGGGTTGGACTTGGGCCCCCGCGGGAGGAGGTGCGGGTGGACCTTGGGCTGCCCCAGGAGGGTCCCCGTGTGACATCCTATCTAACCGCCCAACGAGGTCTTGGACCGACCTATCGGAGGTCTCCATGCGTCCCTCCATGGCCCTAAGGCGACCATCCATATTCTCGGAGAAGGTCCGAAAGTTAGCATCGGATTGGTCCAACCTAGCCATAATGGCCATCATCGCCTCTTGTAGGGAGTGGAAGTCTCCCGAGGTATCCCGTGGGTTGGCCATAGGTGGGGGTGGGGGTGAGTACTGAGTACCCCGACGAGTGGGCATGCAAACACACCGACTAGAAGACACCGACTAAAGCAAAACACACTAATGCAAAATGATGCACCTAGACTTAACCAAAACTCGGTACGCGGCGGAGACAATCGACCCGAAGGTCACTCGCACAAGTGTGCCGCCTTCCCGATAGGCGTAACCTAATGGTCGGACAACACCTTTTTATATACCGAGTAAAGGGATGTATGCGACCCAAAAATGACCCTTTTTTGTTGTTTTAAAAATATGATGATCTTAGACTCGACTTAAACCGACTAATGACTCGATGTAAATGACACCCTTTTTTTTTTCTTTTTGACACCCTAGACTCAACTCGCTCTGATACCAAACTGATGCGGGACGGGACCACGGACACGACAAGCTCGCGATCGTCCCTTAACGAGGGAAGCGTCGGATGTGCGCGGTTGAGAAACCGGCAATGAGCTAGGGTGGTCGGCTCTCACTTGTGCCCGGATCGGGTCACGGGACGGCTTCGCTCTCTCTCGCAGCAGTGATATTATAAATTGAAAGCGAGCTAGGTATCCCTACACATGCTCTCTAGCAGCGGCATATAAAGCATAAAAAGAATTAAGCTAATGCCAAGTGTAAGGGTGAAGGCGATACCTCCACGCTCTCGGCGTGGCGAAGATGGGACCCGGCCGGAACTCGTACCCCCGGGAACTTAATACATTATGGTTACAGCAATGCAATTAATCCCACTCCACGCAGGGAGGTAAAGGGTGACACAAGCGGGCCCGGGAGGACCAGTTTCGGGTTGACGGGCGGTTCCGGGTGATGCTTCGGCTTTACGCGTACTCGTGTTAGTGGGGGCCCACGTGCTGACCGGAGGGGTCGTGTGGGGCCTGATGACTCCTCTATTGTGGAGACACTTGGGAAGCGTTCCCCTGGGATGGCGAGCTGCTGGAACGACCACCGGATGCCGGGCGGCCCTCGGACGACGCTCGCGGGGAACTCGGCCACAAACCTGAACTTCTGTTTGTAGGCGCGCGACTTGGAGGAAACTGCTGCTGCGATCAGCCCCGTCATCGGAACGCGACAAAATTAGAGCCGTTGGAAAGAGGACTCAAAATGCTTCGATGTAGGGGTCTTCAGAAAAAATAATCAGATCTGTATTTCGGATTGTTGAATTTACAATCTTGCTGAATTCGGGCCAGAACTGCAGGGGCAGGATCTATCTTCTATGAAGATCGACGTTGACCGGGGAGAAGACCTTTGAATCTGGCAATGATTTCTTCAGCAAAGTTTAAGGTCTATGAGAGAGGAATCCGGGACTATTTTGTGTTTTTTGATTGGAAAAGAAATGGATTTTCTGGGATTTTTTTACTAGACCTGGGTCGGATCTGGGAAACTGTGGGCAGACTGTTCTTGGGAACTTGGACGAATTTTTTAAAATACTTGGAGGGTGAACCAAAAATTAAGAAAATTCCTGGTCGTAGAGGGATGTGGACAGAACTCCCAGTAATTTTGGACGTCCCAACAAAAATCAAAAGAGGGTTCGAATGGGGTAGACTCAGAGTTGATGAACAGTAAACAGAACCAGGACAGATCTGGAACTTGGACTTGGACGAAAATCAAAAAATAGCTAAAGGATGAATTTTGACGTGATTTTTTTTTGTGGGGATAAGGGTTCTAGAGGGGAACCAACCCTGAAATTTTGAGCTTCAGAAGACGAAGGGAGTGATAGCAGGAATTCGGAGAAGAAGGATCTGTCCTGAGTGGACAGAACACCGAAACCGTTGGCAACGACGCGTCGGCGGCGAGTCGATGGCGGCGGCGATCACCGGAGTTGCTTCAGATGCTGGAGGGGATCAAGGGGGAAGGGATTACACTCTAGAAAGGGGAGAGGGGGTGGAGGAACCAGGGAGAGAGAGGGGAGGGGCGCAAGATCCACTTGGGGGCAAATGCCTTTTTTTCATTCCTTAATTCATTCAATATGAAAAATACAACCTTATATAGGATGCCAACCAAACTCACCCTCAGCCCTTGGATCTAGGGGTGTGGATTGAAGGGCTGGGATGAAGTATGACCAACCTCCAAAATATAATATTTAAAGGAAGCCAATTCCTAATTTTTACAACATGTGGTCAAAGAAAGGAAGGAAATAAAAAAAACTAAACAACCTAGCCTAATGGAGCCAAAAGAGGGGGCGCCCCCCTTCATGGGCCAAGGGCCTCTTCATGGGCCATGAAACATCCACAAGCCCATGCTAGACTTGGACCCTTCCCACTTAGTTGGCTCATGAGGGAGTGTAACCCAATTTGGGCCTTAAGTGCATTAGTGACCCATTAGACACCTAATGACCCAATATGAAGTAACACTCTTAATTGACTCTACTAATGGCAACCTAGCCTTGGACTTGACATAACAAATGGCCCATTGGCTTGATATAAGCCTTACAAGGAGCCCAAAAGAAAGAAAATACACAATTACAATCTCATATAAGCCGTAACTCACAAATACACTCCACCCGTGTAATGAAATCGCCTTTGATGTCCCATCAGACGGTAAGTCATTACCACCAGAGTGGCATGACCCTTAAACAAATCCTAGCAATGCATTGAATAATATGGCTACAAGTCAAGATAACACAGGAAGATAACGCGGGAATGTGAATATATTGAATCCGAAATTAATCTACTCTTTTTACGAATTATATTGGAAAGAAAGTAATCAAGGGAACAATAACATGATCTGCTCTCCAGATTCAGTCATCTTTCTGTTGTGCCCCTGTGGTCATTTGAGTTATTTGATATTCATGGTTTTAATAATGGCTAAACACTATAAGTCATTGTTGTTTTCCACTCTCATATGAGTGACATACGTGATGTTTTGCTCATGATAGATAAGCCAATAAATAGACAAGGAATGGAGTGCAGATGGCAAATGTGAAAGCTCAATGATTGCGCCCTCGCACGCGGATCAACCTGCGCGGTTAGGTCGCGGGGATCAAGGGGGCAGCGCCCATTGCGGGGGTTTCTGGGGGCGGAGCCCCCGGAATAAAATTTTGATTATAGGAGCGATATAATCAATAGAAATCTTCAAGATAGTCAAGGTTGATGCCACAGATGAGAACGGGCTGCTAAAGGACTCAAGCGACGGAGCTAAAGGGGTTAACGGACTGACCCGGCATAACCCAGGGTCCGCCCAGTTGGCGGTCGACCGCCCCTGCCAGCAACCCACTGCCTGCAGCTCTCTCAGTGGCGGTCGGCTGCCAGCCTAGTAGCAGTCGACCGGAAATTCCAAGGACTAAATTTCTACAGCGATTCTCAGTAGCGGTCGATCGCCAGAAGCTTCTGGTCGACCGCCAGCCCCGAGCCAACAAATGTTGACTTTGTTTTCCACTTTGAGAAGAGCCCCTTTCCTTGTATTTGTTTAACCCCAAAGTCACCCAATCCCCCATGGATTGTGGATCTAGTCTGGGGGATGTCCAAGGACCATTCAAAAGATATAAAACCAATGCAAGATGGTTAAAAACCCTAGTTGATCATTTTGTTAATCCAAGGGAGATCAAAGGAGGCTACAAGGGTGTGTTCAAGGGAGATGAGATCGAGTACTATAGCCGTGAACAGTACTCCGGGGAGAAGTTCTTCATCAAATCCTCAATTGATTCAAGCTACTTCAAGAGGAGATCAACCCCAAGCCAAGTGAAGATAAAGTTACAACCATCATCTTCTTCCTCAACTCAAGTAGATCCAAGGAAACTCATTTCATAAGGAAGAAGAAGCCATTGTTGTTGAATCAAGATGAGAGCTTTGTGAAGAAGAAAGAAGCTTCTGTTGGTGATCTACATCGTGTGAAGAAAAGAAGATTCAAGATCCAGCAATCTCAGACAAGATCTTTTCTCTTTGAGCATATTCTATATCTTGTTTGAGTGTTTTCATAATTTATTATCTTTCCATTTCATTCAAATATTTGAAACTGAAGATCGTCCCTACCGGTGGTTAGTAGGAAGGCAATCGGAAGTTGTCCGATCTGCGGTGTTGACATCCCTACCTGTGGTGAGTAGGAACGTAATCGGAGGTCTTTCCGATTTGCGGTTCAGTGCGTGGCACTAGTGGAGCCTCACCGAATTTGCTGAGGGGTGGACGTAGCACTGGGGATTCAGTCCGAACCAGCTTAAATTCGCGTGTGTTGTGGTTTGCTTGTGCGACTGCTTTGTGTTAGATGCATGCTTAGGTTCAATCTCTATATTGCGTACACTACAAGAAAAATCGCGGATAGCGACCGACCTAGCGGTCGCTATTCAGTCGTAGATCGGTCGCAAATCTGCATTGCGACCGAACAGAGACTATCTAGCGACCGAACATGTCGGTCGCTATATACTAGTCGCTATATAGCGACCGACATAATTCGGTCGCAGTATCAGTCGTTACCAGAGACCGATTATTATCGGTCGCCTGATCGGTCGCTAATAATTCGGTCGCTATTCAGTCTCTATTCGGTCGCTACATTTGTTGTATTTTAAAAAATAAAATTAACCTATCGGATTTATTCGGTGGCTAATCGGTCGCCAGTCGGTCGCCAAGTATAATTATTTAATAAAAGAAATATAACGTATAGTCGCTATTCGGTCGCAATTCAGTCTCCATGCGGTCGCTAATTTTGCATTATTTTTTTTTTAAAAATTTATTTAAACTGATAAATAAATTACCTGATAAATAACAAATTCATAACATAAATATAAAATCAACTACACAGACAACAATATCGACAAATCTCAAATTCATCACATACAAGCACCTGATAAATAACAATTTCATAAAACAATAATAAATCAACTACACGGATCACAATCTCCACGAACCTCAAATTACACACAATTAAAATAAAATCACAAATTAATCATACATCCATAATAATAAAATGACAACATACACAACTAAAATAAAATCACAAATCCTCCACATATGTCTCATCCTGGTCGTCGTCTCGTCCAACATCATCCTGGTCGTCGTCTCGTCCAACATCTCGCGACGGATGATCCTGTATATCATTTAAAAAAATTATAATCAAATCCTTAATAAAGAAATCAAGCATTAACAAGACTTAATAAAGAAATCAAGCATTAACAAGAGTATGCCAATAGTTTAAGCCAGCTCATTTTCATATATATAAATACACACACACAATATAAATTCAAATTTCATCTTGTATTTTAAAAATGAAGTTTGAGCGCCGAGCTCAAACCGGGCATCCGATTTGGATTCCGTCAGTTCTGACAAGTCACTTTCATCTCCCCGGTCGTATTGGAATGATCGGCACGGCCATCCGACCGGTATTTCGAATTTTAGACCCCCGGACCCGTCCTAACAGTTCATTTGAACTAAGTGTATTTTAAAAATGAAGTTTGAGCGCCGAGCTCAAACCGGGCATCCGATTTGGATTCCGTCAGTTCTGACAAGTCACTTTCATCTCCCCGGTCGTATTGGAATGATCGGCACGGCCATCCGACCGGTATTTCAGATTTTAGAACCAAATGCCCCGTCCTAACAGTTCATTTGAACTAAGTGTATTTTAAAAATGAAGTTTGAGCGCCGAGCTCAAACCGGGCATCCGATTTGGATTCCGTCAGTTCTGACAAGTCACTTTCATCTCCCCGGTCGTATTGGAATGATCGGCACGGCCATCCGACCGGTATTTCGAATTTTAGACCCCCGGACCCGTCCTAACAGTTCATTTGAACTAAGTGTATTTTAAAAATGAAGTTTGAGCGCCGAGCTCAAACCGGGCATCCGATTTGGATTCCGTCAGTTCTGACAAGTCACTTTCATCTCCCCGGTCGTATTGGAATGATCGGCACGGCCATCCGACCGGTATTTCAGATTTTAGAACCAAATGCCCCGTCCTAACAGTTCATTTGAACTAAGTGTATTTTAAAAATGAAGTTTGAGCGCCGAGCTCAAACCGGGCATCCGATTTGGATTCCGTCAGTTCTGACAAGTCACTTTCATCTCCCCGGTCGTATTGGAATGATCGGCACGGCCATCCGACCGGTATTTCGAATTTTAGACCCCCGGACCCGTCCTAACAGTTCATTTGAACTAAGTGTATTTTAAAAATGAAGTTTGAGCGCCGAGCTCAAACCGGGCATCCGATTTGGATTCCGTCAGTTCTGACAAGTCACTTTCATCTCCCCGGTCGTATTGGAATGATCGGCACGGCCATCCGACCGGTATTTCGAATTTTAGACCCCCGGACCCGTCCTAACAGTTCATTTGAACTAAGTGTATTTTAAAAATGAAGTTTGAGCGCCGAGCTCAAACCGGGCATCCGATTTGGATTCCGTCAGTTCTGACAAGTCACTTTCATCTCCCCGGTCGTATTGGAATGATCGGCACGGCCATCCGACCGGTATTTCAGATTTTAGAACCAAATGCCCCGTCCTAACAGTTCATTTGAACTAAGTGTATTTTAAAAATGAAGTTTGAGCGCCGAGCTCAAACCGGGCATCCGATTTGGATTCCGTCAGTTGTTCCTCCAAGTTTGAGAGAGTTTCTTGTGAGAGGATTTGTTCCTCCAAGTTGGGGTGCTGACTTCTTTGTATATTTCTCCACATCTAGTGAAGTTCCACTGTCGCCGTCGCCCGTGGACGTAGGGGGTAACCTCCGAACCACGTAAATATGTGTTCCTATCTTGTGTGATTGTTCCTTCTTCTTCCTCCCTTCTTGTTGTGCGGATCGAGATCTTGAGAGGTCACTCTGTCCGTCGGAGTGGTCGTGTCATAACAAGGATCACTTCCTCAAATTTAATGGGATTGTGGATCAAATAAGTGGAAAGGTAAATGACTGTTGGATTATGAGAGACTTGGAAAGGTTAAACACTCCCGACTTCAAGACTACGGTCGATGTAATGATCATACTTCATCCAAAAGCAATTCCCACCTCAGGTTAATGAGCTCATGATCTCCTTCCCCATTTACAAAGCTTGCATGAAACAGTGGAGAGAAATAATTCATGCGCCCGGGATCAAATACATATTCACAGGTAAATGGTGGAATAATCATAATGTACTGCCAGAAACACTTGAAGTGGGCTGTACTCTGCTAGTTTACTTATATGGACATTGATCACAATGCATGATGGGTACACACCATGACACCATAGCACTATCATCATCATCCAGTCTTACGCCCAAGATTGAAATAAAAGCTATGTCAAATATAAACAGCAGAATGAGTATATTGATATTCACATGTATAATGGACAATATGGAAGAAGAAAACACCATGAGAGTACCTTCATTGGTCATAGAACCCATCACGTACATGTATCGCTTGATCTTTGCCTGGCTTTCCTGTTCACGACCTTTCGGCATCAACTCCGAGCTAAAACCAGGAATCATGGAAAATACCTGAAAGCAATAAAATTCATTCAGTTGGAGACGGCAACATGAGAAGTTATCCAAAGGGGATAATGTGGCCACAAGACATAGAATGCAATTCCATCTCCACTAAGAGCAGCCAAAGTTTCACAAGTGGAACCCTCAAGATGCAGTAAAATACACCCCAGTCGTTTCCAACACCTGTCATAAATAATACATTTGGTTAGTACCAAGCAAATTAATGAACATAGAAAAATGTGAAAGCAATCAGCTTATCTCCCGTGATTCCTGAAGTATCACTTAGGTGTGTTAGTCTCAGGTGAACCTTACCTTATGATTGAGTCTCTCATCATAAAAATGAAAATTCACAGAAGGCCCATGAAGTGAAAATTTAAAAAATGGAATAGAGAAGTCTGCAAAAGAGCTTAACCTGCCCCATAAGTCCAGTTTCCATAATTAGAACATGGATCGTAGTCCAAAAGACATTTCTCAAACCATTCAGCTCCCATTCGCCAATCAATCCCCATATCTCGGACAAGAAATGAGCAAACAATCTGCAATAAACAAAGACTCAAATGAATATGAAGTCTGACACTTGCAGTTCATGCAAGCTAGTAACTGTGTGAGGAAAATTTTCCTCGCTAATGTAGTATCCTTGATTAAAGACTAACACAGAAGAAGTAATCTAGAAGAAGAGAACAAACAATCTGCAGCATAGAAAAGCTATAGAAAGACTTCATCAAGCGTATATAGTATAGGCACTTGTGGGCCTGTATACAAGTTAATATTTTCAGCGGTCGCTATTCGGTCTCCATGCGGTCGCTAATTAAATTTTTTTTTTCAAAAATTAATATAAAGCTACTATAAATCACCTGATAAATAACAATTTAATAAAATAAATAACCTGTTACATAACAATTTCATAAAAACATATAAATCAACTACACAACTCATAATCTCCACAAATTTCAAATTCATCACATACAAACACACAAATTAATCATACATCCATAATAAAATGGCAACATACAAATAACTAAAATGAAATCACAAATCCTCCGCATATGTGTCATCCTGGTCGTCGTCTCGTCCAACATCTCGCGACGGATGATCCTGTATATCATTTAAAAAAATTAAAATCAATTCTTTAATAAAGAAATCAATTATTCTTGAAAATTAAAAGCAAGATGTTTTTCATTGAAGTGAAATTGACGAATGATAATTTTAAACGTTTTGCTCAAATCGGTAGTCCGATTTAGAATCCGTCAGCTCTGACAAGTCACGTCTACCTCCCAGGTCGTGTTGGAATGATCGGAATGCCGATCGGATCAGTATTTCACATTCTGGACCCCCGGACCCCGACGGCTTTGATTATAAACCAAGTGCATTTGCAAATTGCACTTTTGAGCGTCGGGCTCAAACCGGATGTCCGATTTAGAATCCGTCAGCTCTGACAAGTCACGTCTACCTCCCAGGTGGTGTTGGAATGATCGGAATGCCGATCGGATCAGTATTTCACATTCTGGACCCCCGGACCCCGACGGCTTTGATTATAAACCAAGTGCATTTGCAAATTGCACTTTTGAGCGATTTGCTCAAACCGGTAGTCCGATTTAGAATCCGTCAGCTCTGACAAGTCACGTCTACCTCCCAGGTCGTGTTGGAATGATCGGAATGCCGATCGGATCAGTATTTCACATTCTCGACCCCCGGACCCCGACGGCTTTGATTATAAACCAAGTGCATTTGCAAATTGCACTTTTGAGCGTCGGGCTCAAACCGGTAGTCCGATTTAGAATCCGTCAGCTCTGACAAGTCACGTCTACCTCCCAGGTTGTGTTGGAATGATCGGAATGCCGATCGGATCAGTATTTCACATTCTGGACCCCCGGACCCCGACGGCTTTGATTATAAACCAAGTGCATTTGCAAATTGCACTTTTGAGCGATTTGCTCAAACCTAAATCTAAAATCCTAAAACCTAAACCTATTCCCAAATCCCTAAACCTTAAACCCTAAACCCGTAAAAATTGTAAACCCTATAGAAAAAAAAACGTAAGCCCTAAAACCCCTAAAAACACTAAACTGCAGACCCCGAACCCCCTAAATCATAAAACCATAAAACCCTTAAAAATTATAAATCTTAAACCCTCCCCTAACCCCTAACCCCACTACGATCCCTTAAACTCCTAAACTGCTAAACCACCGATTGCTAAACCCCAAACCCTCAAACTAAAAATCCCAAACCCTAAACCTTAAAACCCTAAATCTTGAGTTACCCCTAAAACTAGAAACTCTAAAATCCTTAAAAACCACAAACATAAAAGACTAAATCTGAAAAACCCTAAATCCTAAACCTTAAACCCTAAAACTCCTAAACCTAAAAATCAAAAATCTTAATACTATAAACTCTAAACCATAAACCATAAATTTAAAATCATAAACCCTAAAATCACTAATAACATCAAACCCTAAATAAAAGAAACCCAAAAATGTAAACCTATATGTAAAACCCTAAAAGCCCCAAGAACCTTAAACCTTAAAAACATTAAACCCTAAACTCAAAACATTAAACCATAAATCTTGAAAACCTTAAACCCTAAACCCTAAACCTTAAAAATATGAAACCATAATATCTATAAACCATAAAAACTCGAAAAACCCTAAACCCTAAAAATCCTAAATTGTAATAACTATAAACCCTAAAAACATGAAAAACCCTAAACCCTAAAACCTAAAATCCTTAGAAACTAGACCCACTAAACCAAAAACCCCTAAAGCCTAAACTCTCAAAACCGTAATCCACCCCCCTAACCGCTAAACCAAAAACCCCAAATGCTAAATCCAAAACCCTAAACTCATATGCCAAATATAAAATGCAAACAAACCTAAACACCAAACAACTAACCCTAAACCCAAAAACCTAAACCCTAAATAACCCTAAACCTTAAACCCTAACCCTATATGTTAAACCCTAAACATAAAAAAATAAACTCATAACCCCCTAAACTGTAAAACCCTAAAATAATTAAAAACCATAAAATTTAAAACACTAAAATCCTAAACCCACATTGAACCCCTTACCCCACCCCTAATACATAAACTACTAAACCTCAAAACTGTCAAACCTTAAACTTTAAATCTTAAAACCGTAAGCCCTTAAACCTTAAACACTAAACAGCCCCTCAACCCTAAGCCTAGCAACCGTAAACCGAAAAACCCACACTTAAAATCGAAGTCCAAAAACCTGTAGCCCTGAAACCCTTCCTAAACCCTAACACCTAACCCTTAAATCCTAACCCTAAAGCCCCAAACCCTAAACCATAAAGCTTAAAATCCTAAACCCTAAACCCTAAAAGCCCTAAACACCTTAAACCCTAAAAATCCTAAACCTTAAAAGAGTAAAACCTAAATCTAGTACCTAAAACCTAAATCTAAAACCCTAAACCTTAAACACTAAACACTAAACCCTTAAAAACCTTACACTAATCATTAGGAAAGGAGAGGTGAGGCCAATCCAAATACAACACATGTTTGTGAATATATTATCATGCTAACACACAAAAATGACTATTTACATGCACTGGTATTTTACTACAAAAAATGGAAGGTCCATATGACTGTTAATAAAGGCAATATAAAGCACCCAAACACCTGAAAAGTGCACAAAATAATATTCTATCATATTAACAATAACATGGACTATGAAATGCCCTAAACAAAAAATTAGCATGGCCTAAACAAAATTTTCACATTAAATTCCCTGCAGGGGGTTGGGGTGGGGGGGGCCGCGGCGGGTTGGAGAGAGAGAGAGAGAGAGAGAGAGAGAGAGAGAGAGAGAGAGAGAGGGGTACCTGTGGGGGGGCGGGTTGGAGAGAGAGAGAGAGAGAGAGAGAGAGAGAGAGGTACCTGTGGGGGGGGGGCCGCGGCGGGTTGGAGAGAGAGAGAGAGAGAGAGAGAGAGAGAGAGGGGTACCTGTGGGGGGGGCGGGTTGGAGAGAGAGAGAGAGAGAGAGAGAGATACCTGTGGGGGGGGGGGGCCGCGGCGGGTTGGAGAGAGAGAGAGAGAGAGAGAGAGAGAGGTACCTTGGGGGGGCAGCGGCGGGTTGGAGAGAGAGAGAGAGAGAGAGAGAGAGAGACCTTGGGGGCAGCGGCGGGTTGGAGAGAGAGAGAGAGAGAGAGAGAGAGAGAGGGCAGCGGCGGGTTGGAGAGAGAGAGAGAGAGAGAGAGAGAGAGAGAGAGAGGGGTACCTGTGGGGGGGCCGCGGCGGGTTGGAGAGAGAGAGAGAGAGAGAGAGAGAGAGAGAGAGAGGTACCTGTGTGTGAGAGAGAGGAAGCCGGCGACGACGGCGACGGCGAGCGGCGACGGCGAGGCGAGCGGCGCGGCGACGACGGCGAGGCGAGCGGCGCGGAGGGGGGCTCCGGCGGAGGGGGCCTCGGGCGGGAGGCCGCACGGGGAGGGGGGCTCGGGCGGAGGAGGGGGGCTCGGGCGGGAGGCCGCAGGGGGAGGGGGGGCTCCGGCGGAGGGGGGCTCGGGCGGGAGGCCGCAGGGGAAGGGGGGACTCCGGCGGAGGAGGGGGGCTAGGGCGGAGAGGGGGCCGCAGGGGGAGGGGGCCGCAGGGGAAGGGGGCTCGGGCGGGGGCTCGGGCGGGAGGGTGGAGGGGGGGCTAGGGCGGAGAGGGGGCCGCAGGGGGAGGGGGCCGCAGGGGAAGGGGGCTCGGGCGGGAGGGAGGGCTCGGGCGGGGAGGGGCTCGGGCGGGCGGGGGTCGCAGGGGGGGAGTATAACGGAATCAGCGACCGATTGGCGACCGAATTTAGTTCGGTCGCCAATAGGTCTCAGATGTGCGACCGATTATTTCGGTCGCCGAATTGGTCTCTATTTGGGACCGACTAGCGACCGATTAAAGCGGTCGCTAATGCGGTCGCTATAGCCACTTTTTCTTGTAGTGGTAATCATCTTGCTAAGTAAATCATTGTGTCCTTCGTTAAGCTAGTTATATTCCACTACTATTATCATTATCTAGCTTTAAAGAGGGGTGTTTTGTGGAAAGAGGGGCAGATCTATTCACCCCTCCCCTCTAGATCCGCTATCCACTACTCAACAAGTGGTATCAGAGCCTAACCTCTCATTATGGGGTCCAACGACCTTGAGGGAATTGGTGGATCAGCGTCCAAGGGTTTTCTACCTGAAGGACATTCTGTGAATAGGCCTCCTTATTTTACTGGAACTAGTTATCCTTATTGGAAACATCGCATGCAGGTGTTCATTCGCGTCCCAGACTACGAACTTTGGCGAGTGATCAACAAAGGTCCGTATGAGCTTACGGATAATGAGGATTTGTGGACCAAAGAACAAATAAGATAATCCACTGTCAACTGGAGTGCCAAACACATTATCCAGTGCTCACTCCATCCAGTAGAATTTTTAAGAGTGGCTACCTGCACAACCGCAAAACAAATGTGGGACAAGTTAAGGGTAATTTACGAAGGAACCTCTGTTGTACGAGAAACAAAAGCCAACATTTTAGTTTCTGAATGTGAAATGTTCCGCATGAAGCCTGATGAGTCAATTCATAATATGTATGCTCGGTTAACTGTGCTTACTAATAGTCTAACTGATTTGGGAAAGAAATACTCAGAACAAAAAATTGTGAGAAAGATTCTCAGATCATTGACTCCCGCATGACACACAAAGGCTACCGTGGTTGAAGAATCGAGAGATCTCACAACTACCAAGGTAGATGAACTCATTAGGTCATTGATGACCTATGAGATCAACCTTAAGAACAAAGAGGCTGAGGTGCCTAAAAAAAGCCCCTAGCTCTTAAAGCAGGACCCAGCGGTCAAGGCACTTCTGATGAAGGTAAGGATTCGACAAGTGAGCGAGATGAGGATGACGTAGCCATGCTCACACGTAAGTTCAGAAAATTTCTGAGAAAGGAAAGTAAGAGCTTGATGAGAGGAAGATCAAAGGTAAGAAATGGTTTCAAATCTAATTCTGAAAACTTTAAGAAATCTGACAAAATCATTTGTTATTCTTGCAATAAACCAGGGCATTTCAAGAATGATTGTCCTGACAGATTCAAAAAGGCTGACAAATGGAAGGGCAAGAAGAAGAACAAGGCCATAGTGTCCACATAGAGCGATGAGGAGGAAAGTGATGACGGAACTAGCTCATTGGACAAAGAAAAAGAAGATCTTTGCCTCATGGCCAAAGGTGACGAAGAAACTGAGGTAAAATCTCCTTTTAAAAATTACACAATTGATGATTGGGAGGAAGCATATATACAACTCATGGAAAAATATGACATGTATAAAAAGGAGAATAAATCATTGAAAAATAAAATTAACTTGTTTATGCATGATCACGTCATGAATGATAAGACTGCTCTACTTGAAACTGAAATTGAAGATCTTAAGAAAATGATTAAGGATTTGGAAGAGGGAAGAAAAGAAATGGCTGACTTGGAAACTGAAAATAAAAATTTAATAAATGAGATTGATAGCATGAAGTTAAAAATGCAAAGTTATGAAAAGGACAGCACATTGAGCAATGAGAAGTATGAAGCTGTCAAACAAGTCTACACTCAACTTCTTCAAAACATTAAAAACCTACAAAAATAGTTGAAGGATAAATAACAATCTTTAGAAAAATTTGTGGATGAAAGAGAAAACCTAGAGGCATTGCTAGGTACCAGAATGAACTTCAATAAGGAAGGGTTTGGTTTTGAACCTACAAACAAAAGGTCAATTGGGCTAAAAACTGTCACATTCGTTTCATCTTCTGAAGCTTCCACCTCAAACACAACTCCCTCACAAAACCAGCAAAAACAAAAGGAGAAAGGGAAGGAAAAGATTGAAGAGGCAGTCACTGAAATTCCTAAAAAGTCAATCCAAAAGCCTAAGAAAGGTCGACCTTCCCCGCAGCATAGGTCAACACTTCCTTAGCCATTGCCTGCTCAATCTTTCAGATATCACCATAACTGGATTGCACATTCACATAAGCCAACACCACCCTGCTTTTGGAGAAATTGTGATTCATGTGTTCACCAATCTTATAAGTCTCAATCCCCTAGGTGGCAAAATAATCTTTTTCAACCCAAAATCAACCAGTGGCCACAATGGGTTAAGAAGCAAACTTCCTCAAACTTCCATAAATTCTAACAAAGAGCCTCCAAATCGAAAATGAATGTCAAGATTGAAAAGAAAAATCAAATCCCTGCTCTAAGCAAACAAAACATGAATGTTAGGAAGATTTGGATTCCAAAAGAAATGATTTCATATTTTAAAAACCTGAAGAGTTTGATGGGACTCAAATTTGGTTGGGGTCCAAACATAATTACTTAATTACTTGTGCAGGAATGTCTTGCAGCTATGCATAACTGGTGGTACCTTGATAGTGGCTATTCAAGACACATGACAGGAGACAAATCAAAATTTTGTCTCTTAGAGGAAAAGGAAGGAGGATACGTCACATTTGGAGGGAACACCAAGGGAAAAATTATGGGAACATGTAATGTAGGTAAGAACCTCTCCAACTCCATTTTTAACATGCTGCTAGTTGAAGGTTTGAAATACAACCTGTTTAGTATAAGTCAATTGTGTGATAAAGGTCACAAAGTGTTGTTTGACTCTCATGAATGTAGAATCCTTCAACCAAAATCTGACAAGGTAAAATTTTCTGGTAAGAGAGTCAACAATGTTTACATGATTGACTTAGATGATCCTGCTCATTTAAATCTTTATCTTGCTGCACCAAAATCTGAGCTTGCATGGTTATGGCATCGTATAATATGGCATGCTAGCTACAATGTCTTACATAAACTATTAAAGCATTCAATGGTGAAAGGATTGCCTGAACTTTTTTTTAAATAAGAAAACAAATTGTGTGAAGCTGTGCCCTAGGTAAACAAACAAGAAAATCATTCAAGGCTAGATCTGCAAACATGTCATCTAAACCACTTGAGCTGATTCATATGGATTTGTTTGGTCCAACCAGAACTGCTAGTTTAAGTGGTAAAAAAAATAGATATGTCTTGGTGGATGATTACTCTAGGTTCACATGGGTTTTCTTTCTCACACATAAAAATGATGCTTTTGATGAATTTCAGGCACTCTAGCAAGACGGTGAGTTCAAAATCTCGAACATTCAATCTGATCATGGTGGTGAATTTGAAAATACTGACTTCTATAATCTTTACAGGGCTGAAGGTATTTCACACTGGTTTTTTTCACCAAGAACCCCAGAGCAAAACGGTGCAGTTGAAAGAAGAAACCGAACACTCATAGAGATGGCAAGAACAATGCTTGCCAAACGGCAACTCCCAAGGAAATTTTGGGCTGAAGCGGTAAACTCGGCATGCTACATTATCAACCGCTCTATGGTAAGGCCACACACCAAAAAGACTCCTTATGAGTTGCTGAAAGGTAAAAAACCTTCTCTCATACATATGAAAGTATTTGCATCTAAGTGCTTCATCCATAATAATGACAAAAGAGATTTAGATAAATTCGAGTCCAAGAGCGATGAAGGTATATTCTTTGGATATTCTGATAGATCTAGGGCTTATAGAATTTCTAACATTAAGAGTCAAACTGTGGAAGAATCACCCCATGTTTCCTTTGATGAATATCATGATGATTCTAACAATGATAACTCTTACAGAAAAAATGATGAAGATGGGGAATTCCTAAGCATGAAGGATAAGAATGATCCTCCACAAGAAGAAACAAAAGAAGATGGTGACCTAGCTGAATCAAGCAATGCAAGGGATCAAGCTCCTAGAGAAAGTAATGATTCTACAAACATTAGAATTCTTAAGGATCATCCTTTAGAAAATATCATTGGTAGCTTGAATGACCCACCTAGAACAAGGTCACATTTTAGAATTGTGGAAGAATTAGATCAACTTGCTCTTGTCTCTCAGCTTGAACCCAAGAACATTGATGAAGCATTAAAAGATGATAACTAGATAAATTCAATGCAAGACAAGTTAAACCATTTTGAAAGAAATAAAGTTTGGCATCTTGTTCCTAGACCTTCATCACAATCTGTCATAGGCACTAAATGGGTCTTTAGGAATAAACTAAGTGAGGACGGTAATAGAATAAGAAACAAGGCTAGATTGGTGGCTCAAGGGTATAATCAAGAGTTCGGGGTAGACTTTGATGAATCTTATGCCCCAGTTGCTAGACTCAAAGTCATTAGAATTTTACTTACCTTTGCATGCTCCCTTAGAATAAAGCTGTACCAAATGGATGTGAAAAGTGCTTTTTTAAATGGATTGATCAAAGAAGAAGTCTATGTTGAGCAGCCCCCTGGCTTTGAAAACTCTAACCATGCATATTTTGTATACAAGCTAGATAGGGCGCTTTATGGACTGAAGCAACCACCAAGAGCTTGGTATGAGAGACTAAGCTCGTTCCTCATTGAGAAATGGTACACACGAGGTAAGGTAGATCAAACACTTTTCACCAAGAAGTAAGGTAAGAACATCTTGATTGTTCAAATTTATGTTGATGATATTATCTTTGGTTCTAATGAATCTGAAATGTGTGAAGAATTTGCTAACCTCATGACTAGCGAATTCGAGATGAGCCTAATAGGAGAACTCCATTTTTTTTCTCGGTTTGCAGGTCAACCAAGGAGAAGATGGGTGCTTCATAAGTCAAGCCAAATACATCAAGGAGCTGCTGAAAAGATTTGACATGACAAACAGTAAAATAATTGTAACTCCGATGAGCACCACAACATCACTGGATTCGGATGAAAATGGTAAATTAGTGCATGCAAAGATCTATAGAGGTATGATCGGCTCTTTACTTTATTTGACTTCATCCCGACCAGATATCCAGTTTAGTGTTTATCTCTGTGCTAGATTTCAAACTAGTCCTAGAAAATCCCACTTGACTACCGTCAAACGTATCCTTAGATATCTCGCCGGCACTCAAGATTTGGGATTGTGGTATCCGTCATCATGTGATTTATCTCTTATATCTTATTCTGATGCGGACTATGCTGGATGCAAGCTGGATCGTAAAAGTACTAGTGGCTACTGCCAATTTCTAGGCAGGTGTTTAGTTTCTTGGGCCTCCAAGAAATAACACTCGGTTGCCCTCTTAACCGCAGAGGCAGAATATGTTGTTGCGGGGAGTTGTGGCACCCAAGTGTTGTGGATTAAACACTAACTCCAAGACTACTTAGTGGATCTTGGTTATGCCCCGATTCTGTGTGATAACACTAGTGCTATCAACCTTGTCAAAACTAAACATATTGAGATTAGGCATCACTTCATTAGAGATGAGGTCGTTAAGCAAAACTTTGAGCTACATTTTGTTGATACTCTAAATCAAATTACTGATATTTTCACCAAGCCCTTGTGTAATGACAAGTTTTTAACACTCAGAAGGGAGCTTGGTCTTTACCGACCTTAGGCCAATAAAAATTGAAATGATGATCTTGTTCAATTTAGTTGTGTGTTTTTACATATTGGTTTCCATGCATTGTTTATATGTAATTATGTCATTTTGCATATGGTGTAGTATTGCATGTAGTCATAATGCATAATAAAGTTGAATTCATGTTCACGATGCATTGCATGATTTGTGTAACATCATACTTGTATGGCCATGGTATATTAAATGTTGATATATGGAAAGGCTGGTTATGTTTGTCTAGAAGCACTCAATATGCGTGAGGTTTCACCTCCGCCAAGTACCATGTGCCACTGTCGCATATAGGCCATATAGTAAGGGGGAGTTATCTTTTTGAAGTATTCATGTATATGTTTTATCTTCATTCTATTGCCATGAATAAATATACAACCATGTGTTGGGTCATGCATTTTATTTCTGCCAACTTCATGTTCAATCAGGTTAACCCCTGCATGGTTCTTGTCAACCTCTCCTTGACATTCGTCATTCCACTTGATTGCCAACATAACTCCTTGAGTGCATTCACTGCATATCCTTTGGGGGAGTCCTACTGCTATTCTTAATCTCTTGCAACCTAAACTTCATGGCTTATAGTCTAAATATGAGATCATGAGACCGACAGCACTACGGCGTAAGAGCTTTCTATTATATGAACTGATGATTGTCCATTCAATGAAAATGATTCAGATTTAATGATTTCCTTGAAGTTCAGATATATCTTTTGAAATCATCTATGTTCTGTGATTTTAATAGACCTTAACTAAAGATTGCATGTTGTTCCTTGAATGACTCTCCTAAAATCTGAAAATCCAAACGTCATGATAATCTTGGTGATACTTTAGAGCTTAGTATTGTTTCTAAACATCTTGATGAGCTGGAATTCTTGGAAATCAATTTGACAGAGCAATGATATTGTTGCACGGAGAAATATGTCACGTCATCAAATCAAGTGACGAATGATATGTCATGATGTGCCCCTGTTATCTCTGTAATAATTATATTGGACTCTAGGTAGAGTACTGGCATAATTGCTAAGAAATATATCTTCTCATCAAAGAAATGAGATCGGATATGTCATGACGTGACTTTGCTATCTCTGTTCACTCTGAAGCATAACAGTCAGTCTTACCAAATACCTAGGAATACTGGCGTCTAAACAACGTGTATTCTTACGGATATGAGGCAGGTACTAGACTCGATTGCTCGTAAAATATGAGTCATGTGCAATAAACTGTAAAAGATCATGCAAAATAGTGCTGAAATCATAAAATTCCATGCTTTAGTCATGCTTGTTTAGCCTCAATATTAATTTTTGTGCTATTCCCTTTGTAGTTATTGAATATGGATGTATAAGACAAGGGACAATTAAACACTGTCATGATATGCACTTTTGGTTCATTTCTATTAAAACTTGGATATAGCTTCTTTTCGAACTCCATTGTTGATCTCAGATTTCATTAGCTTTGAACCATATATATTGCTCACGGCATGTTTCAGGTTTGCATATAATGGCTTCCTCTTCACTTCCATTCAGCTCTGGTCTCTCAGACTTTTGTAGCCTTCTCCCTCCTTTTTGTTGTTGTCAAAGGGGGAGAATCTGCATATGTGGGTCCTTTGTGAGCTAATACCTTGAGCTTGTTTGTTAGTACCACTTTGTGAGTCCGTCCTCTGTGCGCCTTTGTAACTTGTCAAAGGGGGAGAAGCGAATTATGAAAGGGGGAGAGTGAAAGGGGGAGAGAACCTTCATCTGTGATGGGGGATTGCATAGCATTCACATGCTTTGATCATCCATGCATACATATCCGCATTCACATGCTTTAATTATCATGGAACTTGTGTTGCATATCTTGAGCTGCATATGTTATAAAATTTGTCATCTTGGACATTACAGCCACATAATGACTCACAGTGTTGCCATCATCAAAAAGTGGGAGAATGTTGTGCCCCTGTGGTCATTTGAGTTATTTGATATTCACGGTTTTCATAATGTGTAAACACTATAAGTCATTGTTGTTTTCCACTCTCATATGACTGACATACGTGATGTTTTTCTTATGACAGATAAGCCAATAAATGGACAAGGAATGGAGTGGAGATGGCAAATGTGAAAGCTCAATGATTGTGCCCTCGCACGTGGATCGACCTGCGCGGTCAGGTCGCGGTGATCAAGGGGGCAGCGCCCCTTGGGGGGTTTCCGGGGGCGGAGCCCTCGGAACAAAATTTTGATTATAGGAGCGATATAATCAATAGAAATCTTCAAAACAGTCAAGGTTGATTACACAGATGAGAACGGGCTACTAAAGGACTCAAGCAACGAAGCTAAAGGGGTTAACGGACTAACCCGGCATAACCCGGGGTCTTCCCAGCTGGTGGTCGACCGCCAGCCTAGGGGCGGTCGACCGCCCCTGCCAGCAACCCACAGCCTACAGCTCTCTCAGTGGCAGTTGACGGCCAGCCCATTAGCGGTTGATCGGAAATTCTAGGGACTAATTTTCTATAGCGATTCTTAGGAGCGGTCGACCGCCAGAAGCTTCCGGTCGACCGCCAGCCCCGAGCCAACAAATGTTGACTTTATTTTCTACTTCGAGAAGAGCCCCTTTCCTTGTATTTGTTTAACCCCAAAGTCACCCAATCCCCCATGGATTGTGGATCTGGTCAGGGGGATGTCCAAGGACCATTCAAAAGATATAAAACCAATGCAAGAGGGTTAAAAACCCTAGTTGATCATTTTGTGAATCCAAGGGAGATCAAAGGAGGCTACAAGGGTGTGTTCAAGGGAGACGAGATCGAGTACTGTAGCAGTGAACAGTACTCCAGGGAGAAGTTCTTCATCAAATCCTCAATTTATTCAAGCTACTTCAAGAGGAGATCAACCCCAAGCCAAGTGAAGATAAAGCTACAACCATCATCTTCTTCCTCAACTCAAGTAGATCCAAGGAAGCTCACTTCACAAGGAAGAAGAAGCCATTGTTGTGTAGTGGACAGCGGATCTAGAGGGGAGGGGTGAATAGATCAGCCCCACTTTTCACAATGTGGCCCTCTATATAGCTAGTTAAAATGAATTACAGCGGAATAGAAACTAGCTTCCAAGTGCGTTATGATTTGCTTAGCAAGATAAGCAAGATATATAACAATTCGGTCCTAAGCATGCACCTAGAACGAATCAATCACACAAGCAAACCACACTAGACAGGATTTTAAGGTGGTTCGGACTGAATCCTCAGCCCTACGTCCACCCCTCACAAAAATCCGGTGAGGCTTCACTTGTGCAGCGCACAGAACCGCAAATCGGAAACCACCGATTGCCTTCCTACTCACCACCTGGTAGGGATGTCAACCACAAATTGGAACAACCTCCAATTGCCTTCCTACTAACCACCGGTAGGGATGAATCACACTTTCAATATTTAAACAATAATGAAAATGAAACAAATGTGAAGGAACTAAAACAAGAGATTGAGTTGTGAGTGAAAATGAATTGGCCCTTGTATGAAATATTGATCAGCAACAAGGCTCCTCTTGGCTTCAACTCAATCTTCTTGATTCACCCTTGATTGGATGAATGTTCTTCACGGAGTACTGTTCACGTGAACAGTACCTCTTCCTTCAATTCTTCTCTCTTGATCTTCTCTTTGAATTTCTTTGAATGAATGAAGGAGATGATGAAGCTACCTTGAACCTTGATTGCTTCTTTAGCTTCTAGGAGTTTGAATGCTTGAAATATCACCTTGAATGAGGTGGAAAGAACTTGAATGGATGAAGATGATTTCCTTTGAAGAACTTGAATCAAACCAGCTTCCTTGGATCACTTTGATAGCCTTGCTTTGATGTAATCTTCCTTGAGGTTTGCTGGCTTTGATTTGAGCTTGATTCCCCTTTGATTGGATGAAGAACACCTTCACGAACTACTGTTCACGTGAACAGTAGCTCGTCTCCAAGCTCTCTTGCAGCCACCCTAGATCTCACAAGAAGCCTCTTGAAGCATTAGGGTTTCTAACCCTCTTACAAGAGTTTTATAGACCTTGAATGGTCTATGGACATCCCCTAGACCAGATCCACAATTTGTGGGGGATTAGGTGTCTTTAGGATTAAACAAATCAATGTTGAATGCCCCTTTTTGAAGTTGGAAACAAAGTCAACAATTGATGGCTCGGGGCTGGCGGTCGACCGGAATTCATGGGGCGATCGACCGGAATCTGTAAAATCTCCAACTTGTCGGTTCTGGGAAAATCGGTCGACCGGAAAAGTAGGGGCGGTCGACCGAAATCTGTAATTCCTGGAGTGTTTCGTTTCTGGAAGAACCGGTCGACCGGAAAGGCAGGGGCGGTCGACCGAAACCTGTAAAACGTGAAATTCTTAGGCTCTGGCAAATCTGGTCGACCGGCCAAGGTGTGTAGGTCGACCGGAAACACCTATACCTGCAAAAATGAAGTGTTAGACCAATGAAACATGTTCATAAGTCAAGATATTCATGTCCTCATCAATTTCATGTATTTTGGGATTGAAATCGACATAGAATATGCTTTAAGTCAAGAAATCAATGAATTTTGATCCCCGCGACCTGACCGCGCAGGTCGATCCGCGTGCGAGGGCGCAACATTCAACGTTCACCATTTCCACTTGATTCCTTGTCCATTCATTGGCGCACCTGTCATGAACAAAAACATCACGTATGTCAATCATATGAAGGTGAAAAACATCAATGACTAATAGTGTTTAGCCATTATCAAAACCAAGAATACATTAGAACTCATATGACCATAGAATGATGTCGAATGACCCAAGTGACCATATGAACTCAAGTGACCATAGGGGCACAACAGCCATTGTTGTTGAATCAAGATGAGAGCTTTGTGAAGAAGAAAGAAGCTTCTGTTGGTGATCTACATCGTGTGAAGAAAAGAAGATTCAAGATCCAGCAATCTCAGACAAGATCTTTTCTCTTTGAGCATATTCTATATCTTGTTTGAGTGTTTTTATAATTTGTTCTCTTTCCATTTCATTCAAACATTTGAAACTGAAGATCGTCCCTACCGGTGGTTAGTAGGAAGGCAATCGGAAGTTGTCCGATCTGTGGTGTTGACATCCCTACCTGTGGTGAGTAGGAACGTAATCGGAGGTCTTTCCGATTTGCGGTTCAGTGCGTGGCACTAGTGGAGCCTCACCGAATTTGCTGAGGGGTGGACGTAGGACTGGGGATTCAGTCCGAACCACCTTAAAATCTCGTGTGTTGTGGTTTGCTTGTGCGATTGCTTTGTGTTAGATGCATGCTTAGGTTTAATCTCTATATTGCGTAATCATCTTGCTAAGCAAATCGTTGTGTCCTTCATTAAGCTAGTTATATTTCGCTGCTATTATCATTATCTAACTTTAAAGAGGGATGTTGTGCAAAAAGAGGGGTAGATCTGTTAACCCCTCCCCTCTGTATCCGTTATCCACTACTCAACACTTTCTTGAAATAATAGAGGTTTAGTGAGTTCTATATTTAAAACATGTTGTCTAACTACTTCCCTTTTCAGAAATCAGGATATAGACAGATTGGGTTGCTGGAACCCGTGGTTGGACACGGCTTAGGCAGGGCCGGTACCTGCTGGTAGCGGTCTGTCATGGACCGCGATCTGGCCACCTCAGACACATTTTAAAAAAAACTACTTCTGGAAGATAGCGGTCTATTGCGGAACCGCGGCTTCCAGGAAGTGGTCACTGTAGTTCCGCGACCTAGAACCGAAACTCGCCTTCCGGCGAACTCAGACACACCTCGACTAAAAACCCGATTGCGAGCACTATACTACCCAAAATTAGGTAAACTGGTACCAAAAGAAAGAGCATTCGAAGACGCACATGATGGCATATTTTATTAAAGGTTAGGCCTGAGACAAAACCTAGCTTAAATGAATTAAGAGGAGGTTGTTGATGATGTCGGAACCCTAACACGTCCTCTCCTCGCTCGCCAAAACCACCCACGATCTCGCATGCCGCCGGCCACCCAAGCAGAATGGAGTTCTCCGAGGGTGTGGCCACCTATTTATAAAGCTCATGGAGCCCTGATAAGCGTGCATTTTCACATATTTATTTATGTCACACATGTTATCTTTGGGGCTTTAACATAGCTAATTATGCAATGTTCACAGTTAAACTCAGTCTTACACTTAATTCAAATTTGCATGGAATTAATTAAATTTTGAAATATGATTTAATTAGTGAGACTTGAGATGTAATTAAAAAGGATAAATATTGCATGATTAATTTTTTTTGTCTAGGGGTCATATTATATGTTTTTTTAACAAAAACTCTCACCAAAGTTTATATTTATTTATGCCTAGAGGACACGAAGTCATTGTTTGTGACGGCGACATCAAAGGAAGCAGGCTCCTTGATTACGTTTGTGTGCACAGAAAGTTACCGTCGAAAGAGAGGTTGGCCCTAGCGTGGAAATGCAAAAGGGAGGCATGTTTTTTCATTTGTCACGATCACACATAAGAGCAAAGGCAGCAGCAAACAGTAGCAAATGTTGACTTAGAAGAGTGGGTCACATGGGCTCTTACGTAGGAATACATGACAAGCACATGGCACATGGGGCAACATCTCACGTAGGTGAACAAGGCTTGGAGGTGGCAACAGCCAAATTAAGTTGATCAAAGGGAGGCTCTAACGTAGGTGAAGAAGGCATGGAGGGGGCAGCAGCCAAAGTTGACCTCTCACCAACTTTTTGTTGGTTATGTATGTCCTCAAGCCAATCATAACATGTACAATCTTTTTCATTAATAATGACAAAGGCTTTTAATATTCATTATGTGTGATTCGTTTATCGTTTCATAATGAAGTCCATGAATAGGCGTAATAGATATTAATTATGATGAGATCATAACAATGAGATTAGTATCTTTTAAACGCATATTCTTAATTGTTCCTAGTCAGGGATATCTGAGAAGGACATCAGATATCGAGTGAGACTAGCACAAGTTGCACCTGCTCATATGATGAGGGTGGATGGTCTCATAGACACTTGTGTGGAGACACTAAGGTGAACCTGTAGGTGCTCATTGATGAATGAGTTCACTGAATTGATCCAACATGAATCACTGGATGGTAATATTACCTGACTGTCAACTAGTTAGATTCATCGTCACAGTGGCGTGATTGGTCCTTTGACCTGAGACACCAAGGACATCTTGTCGGTGGACTTCTGGGTTTTGGCCTTAGCTTATAGATCTCTAGTCATGATGTCTTAATCAGTTATGTGATCGAACCCAGTGGAATACCTTCGAAGGTGATTGTGTGATCAATACATGATCATTCACTCTCGGTAACTGAGAGAGAATGCTCTAGGGAGTGATGCCTAGGAGTCCCTGGCCAGGGCAAGACAACATATCCGAAAAGGAGTTTTCAGGTAATACTTTTATGGCATCTAATCTAAGTGAGTGTGTGTTCTTGGGTTTCACAGTTAACCATACCATCAAGCATACTCGAGAGCATTGTACGAGTGAAGGACTATAGTCACGTGGTAACTGTTAACGGAAGGGTTCCTTGAGCGGGTTGCTGAACCCCAATGCCTTCTATGGTCATGCGGTGTTGCTTGGGACCCAACTTGATCAGAAGCCCAATCAATTATCATGAGATGATAATCAGATGAAGTGTTTATTTAATATGAGATAATAAATAAACTAATTTTACCAATAAGGGGTTATTGGGCTATTGAGCTGAAAACTGGACTGGCACTTGGGCCTTGAGGGTCACACGCATATAAGTTCTTTGGTTAAAGGATATTAAGTGGGTGTTTATATTAATTCAGGGACTTTTATGATAAATGGAATGGATTAATATAAATACATGCCAAACGGAAACCCTGGGCCAAGCTCCAGGGTTTTCCCACGCTGTGGCAGCCGCCCCTCCTCAACCTCTTCTCTCTGGTCGCCCCTTTCTCTCTCCCGGGGGTGCACAAGGTCGCATGCCACCCCGAGTGCCCGTGACGAGGAGTCGAGCGAGAGATCAGCCGGTGAGATACGAGACGAGGATGATCCCTCAACCTGAGAACCGCATGGATACCGCTAGAGGCCGGGCACCTGTGCGTCTAGCGGCATCGCTCAGAAGGAATCAACCCTTGGTGGCAGATCCGACTCCCCGCAAGGTAAATATCTGATCTTCTGTCACTTAGGTTTGTAGAAACGGATCAAGGGTTGCGGGGATTTAAGAGAAGAAAATTTTTAAATTCCGCTGCATTCTCATATCTCTAATTTCCTATGTAGTCCCCTTGGGATCCTTACACTGGTATCAGAGCCAGGTTTCCGCTTTGATCAGTTTCTACTTTATTTGTAATTGTTTTCTTTAGTTTCCTTGCATCGGTCTTGTCTTCTCTGTTGGGCTATTTGCGTTCATGGGGTTTTGAATCCATGATGGAATGCCTCGAACAGCGATAGCATTGGTTGTTGCGACCACCTCCCTTGGCCGACCTTGTGACGCCGGCGACCTGCCTAGCGGCGTTGTGTGACTGCACCGCAGGTGGATTATTCACTTCAACTTTACCGCAGGCGGCCGTTCTCATCCTTCTTTACGATGATACATGCTAGGGTTGGGAACCCTACCCGTCGTCGCTCCTGTCGGGTGAAGACGAAAGGGATCGTGGGTCCTTACCAGGTCATGCGGATTCGTCCCGTGTTGGTTCGAGCTATTCGGATCTCTATCGGATAATTTGATTACCTATCCAATAGAAAACACTCGGAACCCTATTGGATAGGGCATACCGTGGGACCGGGATGGGCGCTGCCCCCCCCCCCCTTGACCCCCCCATCGTGACCTGACCGCGCAGGTCGATCCACGTCTTTGTACCGCCTTAAAATTCGTTTAAGGGTAAAAGACAAATGGAATGGTTCCATATCGGTGGAGGGATGCATAGGAACTTATAGATAATAATTTCAGATTTTTTTTTTGAACATGTTGACATATGTTACAGCTTTTAAATGTAGATTTAAAGGCATGATAGAATATGAAATTTTTGAAAATGATCCATGCACCCAATTTTGATTGGATCCCTGGTTTTATGAAAACCAAAGCTATTTATTTTTGAAAATTCAACCTCACTTGATGTGCTTTATCATGTGTGGTGTGATTAAATGTTAATCGTCGGTGGTCATGGATATGCACTTAAAATATTTGTTGTCATGTGATGATATGTGTGTGGATGTGAAGTTGTATGTCGGTTTGATGGATGTGTCATTTATCGAGGCCTGCGAGCCTCCCTTTATATCTCCACTCCGATGTAATTCTACCTCCCTCCATTTATGTACTCGCCATAACGCAATTTCTCATTATGAATGTAAATTCTATTGTATTATTTACTTTGTAATCGAACCTGCCTATCGAGGAGGAGCCAGGATGATCCACAACTGTAGCTAAGAAAACTTTAGAAGATGAGATCTATTGAGTTTGTGTATGTTGCAGGTGAATATAATTGTTATATTAATTAATATGGTGACTAATTGTGTGGCTCCGATTGGTCACCGTGCTATCCATGACCACCACCAATATCATGTATGGGTAATGCATGCTTCTTTTATTTGATTATGAATCAAATGTTATTATCTAGGTATAGTAAATATCCATATATATGATATATTTATTTACTATCACTTAGGATGAGACCAAGATAAAATTTGTCAAAATCCCTCCTCGTTCAAATTTTAAGCTGTAGCGCAATCATTAAGAATGAGCTGCGTTGCCCTCCATCATTATAGTTTTAATATTGAAATCAGATTAGACAGGTTTGTTGTGCTATCCATAAGGCTTATCAAATCCGAGGAGAGAAACGGTGCAGCTTTGTTGTGCTATCCACAAAGGATACATCCGAATCTATGCCTGTAAAGTAATGATGGTACTGCTTAAACTGGACTTTAATGGCTTGTTGTGCTATCCACATGGCTATCAATGATCTAGGGAACAAAATATGATCAGATATTGCAAGAGTTGCAAGTGTCAAGAGTTGACTGCTCTCTGATCATGGTGTGGTTTGTTGTGCTATCCACAAGATCATACTATGAGTCAGTGAGATTCTGATCCCCGCTAGGAGACCGTCGGCGTCTCTCGTTCTGTATATTTGAGGGTTATACAGTTCGTCAAAAATAGTGGGAGTAAATCTTGATTAAAGTCCTGATCTAGATTTAACCATTATTAAGAGCATCTGCTTAATGCTCTTACATTTCCTTTGTAGGCAAAAATGTTGTCAGGTAACCCACTTCGTGGCATATTGGATGCCAACAAATTGACTGGCCTTAATTACTCTGACTGGCTCAGAAACCTGAAGATTGTCCTCAAGTCTGAACAGATTGCCTATGTCCTGGAGGGTGAGATTCCCCCCTGAACCACCCCTCGATGCACTTGAAGGGGAGTTGATCGCATATGCGAAATGGAAAGAGGATTCCATTCTAGCCCAATGCTACATGCTTGCCTCAATGAGCAATGAACTGCAAAGGCAACATGAGAAAATGGATGCTAGATCTATCATGTGCCACTTGCAGGAGCTTTTTGAGGAGCAAAGCAAGGTCGAGAGATATGAGATATCTAAGTCCCTGTTTAGAGCTAGGATGGCATAGGGCACTTTAGTGCAGACCCATGTGATGAAGATGATAGAATGGATTGAAAGGCTCGAGGGACTGGGTTTCACTTTTGATAAGGAGCTGAGTACCGACTTGGTCCTTCAGTCACTGCTAGATTCATACTCCCAGTTCATTGTTAACTTTACAATGAACAAGATTCATGTTAGCTTGGCTGAGTTGCTTAACATGCTTAAAACTACTGAGGGCAACCTTCAGAAGGAAAAGCCCGCTGCTCTTATGATTGGAAAGTCCAACAAGATGAGAAAAGCAGCCCAAGCCTTTAGGAAAGGCAAAGCAAAGCAGCAGACCAAGCAGAAACAAACTCAAAAGAAGGACAAAGGCAAAGGAGTGGAAAAGGGTGAGTGCTTCCACTGTACCCAGAAGGGTCACTCGAAAAGGAATTGCAAGGAATATCTTGCATTGAAGGCTCAGGAGAAAAAGAAGCTTGGTGAAGCTTCAGGTATCTATATGATAGATCTTCACTTGTCTATTAGAGATTCAACATCATGGGTATTAGATAATGGATGTGCTGCTCATATCTGCAATGATGTGCATGTACTGACAAGTAGAAGAAAGTTGAGCAAGGGCGAGGTCAACTTGAGGCTTGGAAATGGCGCAAGCGTTGCGGCGGTTATTGTTGGGACTATAAAGCTCAAGTTACCTTCAGGAGATATGATCATATTAAATGACTGCTATTTTGTTCCAAGCATCATTAAGAACATTATTTATGTTTCTTGCTTAGATAGAATTGGATACAAATTTACCATTGGGAACAATAGTTGTTTAGTTTATTTTAGAAATAAACTTGTTGCTTTAGCACATTTGGTGAATGGTTTGTATCTACTTGATATTTCTTATGATAATCTCCACTTTGATGTTTCTCCTAAGAGAAGTAGGAATAGTGTGAACTTAACCTACTTGTGGCATTGTAGGCTTGGACACATTGGCGAGAATAGGCTTCAGAAGTTGCATAAGAATGGATACTTGGATCCATTTTATTATGAATCATATGCAACTTGTGAATCTTGTTTAATGGGTAAGTTGACCAAATCTCCATTTAGTGGACATGGAGAGAGGGCCAAAAACATATTGGAACTAATACATTTAGATGTTTGTGGTCAAATGTCTACCCAAGTCAAAGGTGGCTACTCATACTTCATTACATTCACTGATGACTACTCCAGATTTTGATATGTGTACTTAATGAAGTACAAGTCAGAAGTCTTTGAAAAGTTCAAAGAATTCAAGAATGGAGTTGAGAAGCAAACTGGAAATAGTATTAAAACTCTTTGATCAGATCGAGGAGGTGAATACTTGAGTACGGAGTTCATACAATTCTTAAAGGATAATGGTATCCTTTCTTAATGGACTCCTCCTTACATACCACAGATGAATGGTGTATTAGAAAGGAGAAATCGCACCTTGTTGGACATGGTGTGATCCATGATGAGTTTCTCAAATTACCAGTATCCTTATGGGGGTATGCGCTAGAGTCAGCAGCATATCTTTTGAATAGGGTTCCCAATAAATCTGTGTCTTCTACTCCATATGAGATATGGAAAGGTAGAAAGCCCGACTTTAAACACATTAAAGTGTGGGGCTGTCCAGCCCATGTGAAGAGACATGACGCATATACATTGGAATCCAGAACCGATAAGTGCAGGTTTATTGGATACCCAAGAGAAACATTTGGGTATTACTTTTACCACCCCAGTGAACAAAAGGTGTTTGTTGTCAGGAGAGCTGTCTTCTTGGAAGAGGAATACCATATGCAGGAAGATAGTGGGAGTAAAGTAGATCTGGAATAGGTTCTAGATCCACAAACCATGCAAGCTTCATCAGATGAGCCATCGGTTCCGAAGCCAATTCAGGAACATACATTGGTACCCCGTAGGTCTGGTAGAGTACCAAAACAACCTGAAAGATATGTTGGACATATCGATGAAGGTGCATGTTATACTGAGGATGGTGATCCTCAGACCTACATAGAGGCCATTGAGAACCCACACTCTGTGAAATGGCAAGAAGCAATGAATTCTGAGATGCAGTCCATGTACACCAACCAAGTTTGGAACTTGGTAGACTTACCTGAAGGTATTGTACCTATTGGGTGCAAGTGGATTTTTAAGAGAAAGATTGGTGCAGATGGATAAATCGACACTTATAAGGCAAGGTTGGTGGCAAAGGGTTATCGTCAAAGGCAAGGGGTTGACTATGATGAAACTTTCTCACCAGTTGCCATGATAAAGTCGATCAGAATTCTTCTTGCCATTGCGGCACACTTTGATTACAAAATTTGGCAGATGGATGTGAAGACTGCATTCCTCATTAGAAATCTTGAGGAAGAAGTGTATATGATACAGCCCAAAGGCTTCACATCCAAAGAATTTCCAAATAAAGTATGTAAGCTTTAAAAATCCATTTACGGATTGAAGCAAGCCTCCCAGAGCTGGAACATGAGATTGATGATGCTATCAAATCTTATGATTTCATTAAGAATGATGATGAACCATGTGTGTATAAGAAAACTAGTGGGAGTGCAGTCACTTTTCTTGTACTTTACGTTGATGACATCTTACTCATTGAGAATGATGTGGGAATGTTATCATCATTAAAAGTATAGTTATCAAAGAACTTCTCCATGAAAGATTTGGGAGAAGCATCCTACGTATTGGGAATATGTATCAATAGAGATAGATCTAAGAGGATGCTTGGCTTCACCCAATCCATGTTCATAGTACCATTGTCAAAAGGTTTGGCATGGAGAATTCCAAGAGAGGTCTCATACCAATGAGACATGGAATTATTCTCTCTAAGGACCAATCTCCCAACACTCCTGAAGAGAGGGCATACATGGATAGAGTTCCCTATGCCTCTGCGATAGGGTCTATCATGTATCCCATGATATGTACAAGACCTGATGTGGCATTTGCTCTAAGTGTTACGAGCAGATATCAGGCAAATCTAGGTGATGCACACTGGAAGGCTGTGAAATGCATCCTTAAGTACTTGAGAAGGACTAAGGATATGTTTCTAATTTATGGAGGAGGAGACTTGAAACTACGAGCATACACTGACTCAAGTTTCCAGTCTGATCATGATGGTAGTAAGTCTACTTTTAGATTTGTGTTCACATTGAATGGTGGTGCAGTGAGCTGGAAGAGTTCCAAGCAAGAAACCACTATAGATTTGACGACAGAAGCTGAGTATATTGCTGCAGCTGAAGCCCCCAAGGAGGTAGTGTGGATGAAGAAGTTCATCACCGACCTTGGAGTGGTGCCGAGTATCTCTGATCCAATCCCATTGTTATGTGACAACAATAGGGATATTGCACAGGCGAAAGAGTCGCGGTCTCATCAGAAGTCGAAGCACATTCTAAGGTGATTTCATCTGATCAGGGAGATTATTCACAGAGGAGATGTATTGGTGGAAAGGGTTCCTTCCACTGATAACATAGAAGATCCATTGATGAAGCCTCTGACTTAAATCGTGTTTGAACGTCACCTAGAGTCTATGGGTATACGACATAAAGGTGATTGACTTTAGTCCAAGTGGGAGATTGTTGGTTATGTATGTCCTCAAGCCAATCATAACATGTACAATCTTGTTCATTAATAATGACAAAGACTTTTAATATTCATTATGTGTGATTCGTTTATCGTTTCATAATGAAGTCCATGAATATGCGCAATGGATATTAATTATGATGAGATCATAACAATGAGATTAGTATCTTTTAAACGCATATTCTTAATTGTTCCTAGTCGGGATATCTGAGAAGGACATCAGATATCAGTGAGACTAGTACAGGTTGCACCTGCTCATATGATGAGGGTGGATGGTCTCATAGACACTTGTGTGGAGACACTAAGGTGAACCTGTAGGTGCTCATTGATGAATGAGTTCACTGAATTGATCCAACATGAATCACTGGATGGTAATATTACCTGACTGTCAACCAGTTAGATTCATCGTCACAGTGGCGTGATTGGTCCTTTGACCTGAGACACCAAGGACATCTTGTCGGTGGACTTCTGGGTTTTGACCTTAGCTTATAGATCTCTAGTCATGAGGTCTTAATCAGTTATGTGATCGAATCCAGTGGAATACCTTCGAAGGTGATTGTGTGATCAATACGGATCATTCGCTCTCGGTAATTGAGAGAGAATGCTCTAGGGAGTGATGCCTAGGAGTCCCTTGCCAGGGCAAGACAACATATCCAAAAAGGAGTTTTCAGGTAATACTTTTATGGCATCTAATCTAAGTGAGTGTGTGTTCTTGGGTTTGACAGTTAACCATACCATCAAGCATAATCGAGAGCATTGTACGAGTGAAGGACTATAGTCACGTGGTAACTGTTAACGGAAGGGTTCCTTGAGCGGGTTGCTGAACCCCAATGCCTTCTAGGGTCATGCGGTGTTGCTTGGCACCCAACTTGATCAGAAGCCCAATCAATTATCATGAGATGATAATTAGATGAAGTGTTTATTTAATATGAGATAATAAATAAACTAATTTTACCAATAAGGGATTATTGGGCTGAAAACTGGACTGGCACTTGGGCCTAGAGGGTCACACGTATATAGGTTCTTTGGTTAGGGGATATTAAGTGGGTGTTTATATTAATCCAGAGACTTTCATGATAAATGGAATGGATTAATATAAATACATGCCAAACGGAAACCCTGGGCCAAGCTCCAGGGTTTTCCCATGCTGTGGCAGCCGACCCTCCTCAACCTCTTCTCTCTGGTCGCCCCTTCTCTCTCCCGTGGGTGCACAAGGTCGCATGCCGCCCCGAGTGCCCGTGACGAGGAGTCGAGCGAGAGATCAGCCGATGAGAGATGAGACGAGGACGATCCCTCAACCTGAGAACCGCGTGGACACTACTGGAGGCCGGGCACCTGCACGGCTAGCGGCATCACTCAGAAGGAATCAACCCTTGGTGGCGGATCTGACTCCACGCAAGATGAAGATCTGATCTTCTGTCACTTAGGTTTGTAAAAACGGATCAAGGGCCGCGGGCATTTAAGAGAAGAAAATTTTAAAATTCCGCTGCATTCTCATATCTCTAATTTTCTTTCTAGTCCCCTTGCGATCCTTACACTTTTCTTCCCCCCCAGATGTAGTCACCACTTATGCCTATGGTGATCCTAAGGAAACAATGCTATGTGGATGTTTTAGTCTATAAATAGACCTGTGCGGGGAGTTCGTGGGGGGTTGGATGGCTATTGTTTGGAGTTCTTTTGAGAGTGCATTGGGGGTTCTGTGAGGCAGGAGATGATTTAGAAAGGGAAGTTCTTTCTTCTATTCTTTTTTTTGGGTGTTGTGCTACATAGCAGGGAGCAAGTGAAGGCCTCCTTGTTATTTGTTGCAATTTTGTGATTCCTCCTCTTAGTTATTTATTTCGGACATCATTTTTATTTTATCACAAACATCACTCATCTTTTGTTTAATTCTCTTCACTAAGTTCTATGTAGAGTCGTCTTTTATATTTTGTGCAAGTGTTATTTAATTATTTCACTCAATCTATTTTCTTACAAGTTTGGTGATTATGGTGATTGTCATTTTCTTTTCATTTGTCTCATTAATTCTTTTATCCTAACTTTTCATTGATCCTTCATTTTGTTTATTTAATTTTAATTTCTCAATTTTAATCTGAAGTTTTTCAACCAAACTCTGACGTTTTTAAATCTTCGAACTCAAGATTTTCAACTCTAAAAATCTAAACTCTTTGGTAGATTCGACTCTGTCTCACCACTTAACTATTCTCTTTAATTTGTGGGCCGAATATTTAAATTTGGTAATGGGCATATTAATGACGTGTGTTTCCCACTATCAATTTTGTGTGCCGTTGTCGGGGATTCCCTCACGGACACCGGGCAGGTTGTACCAAGAAGCACCTTGGAGTTAGCTTGCCCTTAGAAGTTAAAAAAAAGGAAGAGTAGTTTTGGAACTTGTTGCTACTTTGGACAAATCGGTGTCTAGGCTAGAGGTTGAGTGACAAACGTCTAAGCGGGCTTGTGGTTATTTAATTAGGTCCCTACGAAAGTAGGGGTAGCCTTCCACAACACCACCTTTTACCTGGCCAGTGGACTAACTTTGTAGTAGGTGCCGATTCTTCTTTTGTTAAAAAAAACCATCATTTTTACATGTATCATTCACATAGTTGTTGATTTATTTACTGCCACAAATATAAAAATAACACACATTCTTTGGGTCCTATTGCAATGCATGCACGGTAGGAGATCCCTACATCCAATCTTGTTAGGACCGATAGGTGAAATTGAGAGGTTTGTGCATCTTAGAAACCATCATCAACCTAACCTCATGGCAGATCATAATCAACAAGAAGCTCCCAAACAGATGAAGGATTATTTCATGCCAAATCAATATCAACCATCATTCTATGTTCAAGCACCACAAAAATAAGCCATCCAATATGAAATCAAATCAAGCACCATCCAAATGTTGCCATCATTTTATAGTAATACAAATGAAGATCCTTACAAACACCTTGATGAGTTTCTCCAAATTTGCTCAACTGTCAAAATCCAAAACTTCAATGATGATGCCCTTCGATTGACTCTATTTCCATTCTCTTTGAAGGACAAAGCCAACTATTGGTTAGGAGCCTTGGGTAAACATATAGAAACTTGGGCAGAAATGCAAAAAGAATTTCTTAAGAAGTTTTATCCCATAGGTAGAACAAATATAATGAGGAGAGCCATCATGGGGTTTACACAAAATCCTGAAGAAAAAATTCATGAGATATGGGAGAGATTAAAGGATTTACTTAGGAAATGCCCCCATCATGGATTATCAAGGTGGCAAATTGTTGAATCTTTCTATGAGGGATTAACCGACAACTATAGGCAAATGGTGGATGTGTCATGTGGAGGGGCCTTCATGAGTAAGAGTGAAGATGAGGCATACGACCTATTTGAGATGCTTAGTGAGAACTCTATTAGTCATACCTCACTTTCATCATATGAAGGAATGGTTGGACCACCAAAAAGGGTAGGGCTTTATGAGGTGAAATATCAAGGAGAGGTTGAGAATAGGATGGACATTAATGCCCTCACTCAAAAGTTGAACAAAATGGACGTATTGGCGTAAAAGATGGAGAAAGTAGACCAATCGGCTCAGAAGCTAGATCAATTGTTAGCAATTAATAGGCAGGAGCCCACTTTCTCATATGCTTCTCACTCTCAACCATTCTCAGATTCTAATCCTCAAGAAGTTTGTGTTCTTTGTTCAAGCCCACATCACGCTGTTTCTGATTGCCCTATAGCGGCCCAACTCCCTCCGTTCATCCAAGAATAGATTTTCGCTGCTCAGGGTGTCTCCAAGCCGGCCTATGATCCATACTCTAACACCTACAATCCAGGCTAGAGAAATCATCCAAATTTTTCTTGGAAAAATCACCAAGGACCATCCCCATCATCCAATCCCTCCAATCATTCAGTTCAAAAACAACCATTCCAAGTTCCGTTTCAGTCTCATCAAAAATTGTATACACCTCAAAATCAATTTCATCAACCTCAAGCTCAGCTTTCACAGGCCCCATACCCTCAAGCTCAATTTTCTTAGGGCCAATATCATCAATATTCCCCATTCCGATCTAATCAAGATCAAGTTCTATCTCATCCCCCTCCTCATCCCAATTTTGAGGACAAATTTGAACAACTCCAACAACTGATTCTTACTCAGCAACAATCCATCTCTAAGTTGGAAACTTAAATCGGGCAACTCGCTGTTGCTAGCATGAGGAGAGAGGTAGGTTAGCTTCCAAGTCAACCTATAGCGAATCCAAAGAATCAACCTCCTGGCTTCCCTCAAAGAGCTCCTCTCCCTCCTCAACCTGGTCCACCTCAGCCTCCCCTGCCTGTATGTCCTCAATTTGAGAACGCTAAGGCCATATCAACCCTTAGAAGAGAAAAGATTTTAGAAGATCCATATAAGACTAAGGAAATGGGCAGTAGTTCAGCCCAAGGGGCCCAACAGGAAGAAAGTGATAGTGAGGATGAGGAGCCCATGATCATAAGAGAAGGAAAAAGGAAGCTGGAAGATGAGGAAAACAAGATGAAAAAGGATAGAGGAAGAACCCCATCATTATGTGCCAAAGGTGTTTTTCCCACATGCATTGAAGTCAAAGGCTAACAAGAAACTGCCGGTCCAACAAGAGAAGCTGACGGAGTTATTCAAGCAAGTGAATATCAATATCCCGCTCCTAGACGCGATTAAGCATGTGTCGGCATATGCAAAAATTTTAAAGGAGCTTTGCACACCAAAAAGGGAACCTATGGTAACTACCCAAAAGATCCATTTGTCTAAGGATGTCAGTGCGGTGGTTATGAACCACCTTCCAAAAAAATTGAAGGACCCTAGTGCCCCGTTGATCTCTTGTGATATAGGTGGAGTTACTTTTGATCGGGCATTGTTAGATTTGGGAGCCAATGTAAATTTGTTGCCCACCTTCATTTATGAGTAATTTGATCTGGGGGAGTTGAAGCCAACATCTATAATCCTTCAATTGGCCGATCGATCTGTGAAAATACCAAGGGATTTACTTGAGGATGTTATTATGAAAGTTCATGAATGTTATTTCCCAATGGATTTCTTGATTTTGGACATAGCCTCGTCCCAAGAGCTTAGACGTACACCAATTTTTTTGGGATGGCCCTTTCTTGCCACAACTAAGGCCAACATTAATTGTGCCATGGGAATGATGGATATATCTTTTGGAGGAGAGAAAGTATCTCTGAATATTTTTAGGGCATCACAATACCCAGACCAAGCGGAGGAATGTCATGATGATGATATAATTGAAGACTTAATGGATGAGAGTCTGGATGATACTAAGGATACCATAGAAGAAGGTAGCATGCTTCAAGACTCATCTCTCTCTTCTGCACCTTGGTCTAGGGTAGAGCCACTTCCTGCATTACAGTCCGAACCTGTCCTGCCATCCCTTTAACATCCTCCTACTCTTGAACTCAAACCTCTCCCGGGCTCCCTGAAATACGTGTATCTGGGCCCTGATCACAATCTTCATGTTATCATTGCCTCCAATCTAACCTCAGCTCAAGAATCCAAAATCTTAGATGTTCTTAAGGAGCATAGAGGGGCAATAGGTTGGCCAGTGGCAGAGTTAAAAGGGATTAGTCTGGATGTTTGCATGCACTACATTTATTTGGAGAGAATGCTAAACCAAGCAGGGAGATGCAGCGACAGTTAAATCCCAACATGAAGGAGGTGGTGAAGAAAGAAGTGGTGAAGTGGCTGGATGCTGAGATTATCTATTCCATATCGGATAGTAAGTGGGTCAGTCCAACGCACGTGGTTCCGAAGAAATCAGGGCTGACCGTGATTCAAAATGAGAAAGGTGAAGAGGTGCCAATGAGACTACAAACAGGGTGGAGAGTCTGTATTGATTACAAAAAATTAAACTCAATGACAAAGAAAGATCATTTCCCTCTCCCGTTTTTGGATAAAATTTTGGAGAAATTGGCTAGGCAAAGATACTTCTACTTTTTGGATGGTTATTCCGGGTACAACCAAGTTGCTATTTATCAGAAGGATCAAGAGAAAACTACATTCATGTGTCCTTATGGCACGTTTGCATTTCGAAGGATGTCGTTTGGGCTGTGTAATGCACCTGCCACCTTTCAGCGATGCATGATGGCGATCTTTTCTGAAATGGTGAGATAATTTTTGGAGATATTTATGGATGACTTCTCAGTCTTTGGTGCATCATTTGAAGAATGCTTGGAAAACTTGAAAAAGGTGTTACAAAAGTGCATTGAGTCTAATTTGATGCTTAGCTGAGAGAAAAGTCATTTCATGATAAGAGAAGGAATCGTGCTAGGGCATATTGTTTCGAATAGGGGGATAGAAGTAGACAAGGCTAAGGTGGACTTGATTTCCAATCTTTCTCCCCCGACTTCTGTTAAGCAAATCCATTCTTTTCTCGGCCATGCAGGTTTCTATAGAAGATTCATTAAGAACTTCTCTACCATTGCTCGTCCACTTACTCAACTGTTACCCAAGGACACTCCTTTCAATCTGGATGATTCTTGTTTAGAAGCATTTCATTTTTTTAAAGCGGCCCTCACTCAAGCCCCAATTCTTCAATCTCCTGATTTGTCGCTGTCGTTCGAAATAATGTGTGATGCTTCAGATTACGCAATAGGAGTTGTCCTAGGTCAAAGAATTGATAAGAAGCTCATGGTAATCTATTATGCGAGCTGCACCCTCGCCGGTGCTCAGATGCACTACACCACCATAGAGAAGGAATTACTAGCTATCATATTTACCCTAGAGAAATTTCGCTCATATCTTTTCGGGGCCAAAGTCATTGTCTATTCCGATCACGCAGCTCTTAAATATCTGCTTTCCAAGAAGGACGCTAAACCACGTCTTATTCGTTGATTGTCTTACTACAAGAATTTGATCTTGAAATCAAGGACAAGAAGGGGTTAGAAAATGTTGTTGTTGACCATTTATCTAGGATTGTGATTCCTGCTAGCACTCTAATGTCTGATTCATTTTCTGATGACCAACTTCTTGCCATTTGTCACACTCAACCCCCTGGTATGCTCATATTGTCAATTATCTGGCTGTCGGTAAATTCCTGGTGGGTGGACTAAGCAGGAAAAGGATCACTTCTTTTGAAAGGTCAAGCATTATTTTTGGGAGGACCAGAGCTATTTGACATGGGCCCTGATCATATAATCAGAAGGTGTGTCCATGAAGAGGAGCAACAATCTGTGTTGAACTTTTGTCACACCTTGGCTGTGGAGGGCACTTTTCAGGAAAGAAAACTATGGCAAAAGTTTTGCAGAGTAGATTCTACTTGCCCACATTATTTAAGGATGCATATGAATTTGCCAAAACATGTTTGAGGTGCCAAGCTGTAGGCAGTAATGTAAAGAAAGACATGATGCCGTTGAATCCAATTCTAGTTGTACAAATTTTTGGCGTTTGGGGTATAGATTTCATGGGATCGTTTCCACCATCTTTTAGGAATGAATATATCTTGGTGGTGGTCGACTATGTCTCAAAGTGGATTGAAGCAATAGCACGAGGACCAATGATCATAAAGTTGTGATGAAGTTTGTGAAGAAAAATATATTTTCTAGATTTGGCTGTCCCATGGCTATTATAAGTGATAGGGGTTCTGATTTCACACACTCTCAATTCTGAGCTTTACTTTTCAAGTATGGCATCACTCATAAGCTCGCCACCCCCTATCATCCCCAAACCAGTGGCCAAGTTGAGATTTCCAATAGGGAGATAAATAACATCTTGCATAAGACAGTTAAGCCTAATAGAAAAGACTGGTCTGATAGGCTAGATGATGCATTGTGGGCCTATAGAACTGCATTCAAAACTCCCATTGGTATGTCACCTTATCATCTCATCTTTGGAAAAGCCTGCCACCTCCCTGTTGAACTTGAACATAGAGTATATTGGGCCATTAAACAAGTTAACTTTGATCTCACTCAAGCTGGGTCCCAAAGAGCTTTGCAATTAAATGAACTAAAGGAACTGCATAACGAGGCCTATGAAAACTCAAAGATTTATAAAGCCAAAATCAAAGTATTTCACGATAAGCACATTCATAGAAAAATATTTCATGCTAATCAAAAAATTTGACTTTTCAATTTGAGGCTACGCTTGTTCCCTGGCAAATTGAAATCCAGATGGGATGGACCATTCATTGTTGTTAAGGCATTTGACCATGGAGCTGTTAAAATCTTAAATTCCCAAAATGGTCAAACATTCACTGTTAACGGCCAAACACTAAAGCCCTACTTGGAGAATGCTCAGCTAATACCAAAAGAATCCATTATTCTACATGATTCGGAATAACTATTCTTGAGCTTTCATGCGTCTGGCTGAAGATGGAAAACTTTGCGCTTCTAGGAGGCAACCCAATATTTATTATTTGGTGCTTTATTTTAGTGTGTGTTTCAGTAGACAGGTCAAATCCAGGAGATGAAGCTTCACCATCCATATCAACGATGGAAACTAGCCCCCAATGTCAAGTTGTATCCTTCCTCCTTAGTAATATTTATTATTACATTGTTCGGTTATTTCTCTTACTTACATATGCCATTGATGGCAATGTCATTTAAGTTGGGGGGGAGCAAAAAGAATTTCATGATACATATAGTACAACCTGATAGGAGTGCTTGCATAATGTCCTGCATATCATTCTATCTTGCAATCTGCATGAAAATGGAAAGATGAAATCTCTGACAAAGTTTTCTTGATTCATGCTCTTATTGAAAGTAATGCTGGAATAGAAAAGACTAGGGAGAAGGATGATGGAAAATTTATTCAACCTAGCTATGGAAAACTGATTTAAGAATCTCATTAAAGTTCATTAGCACTTTAGAAAAGAAAAAGAAACAAAACACTTTGCACGCTAATAAAATAAGCAGGACAAACCTTCTGTTATTTTGGAGTGGTGTCTGATACTCTGCATTTCTTGGATATGAGATCTTTTTAATAAAGCTATCTACCAAAGTTATCCATCAAATAAGTGCAAAAGCACATTGTTGAAAAAAAAATAAAACAAACAAAAAAATACCATGAAAAATGCCCCTTATCCTAGTAACCGGGCCTGCTTCTCCTAAGGCAAGAGTTGAGATTCACGTCAAACAGTGAAGGGTTGTGCAGCATCATGTGTGTATTAAAAAAAGAGAAAAAAAAGCGGCAGACAAAAAGCTACTATATTCAATGCTCGGATCTAGGAGGTGCAGAGTTAAAGGGTACTTATCTAGAATGGCAAATGAGGGATGCAATTGTTCAGGCTGTGGATTTAGTATTACACTTGCACAAGTGCTATTGAACTTTGGGTTGAATTCTTAGTCATGTACCTAACTTTCCTATCTAAGGCTAGTGTGTATTACTACTTCCGAATTCCTGATCTTTAGTTGATTCTATGACGGAAAAACTAGATATGGGGGTATGGGAATTTTAAACTCTTGTTGGTCCTTAACTTTTAATTGTTTGTATTACTCAGGGACTAGCAAAGAGTAAGTTGGGGGGATGTAATAAGCGTGCATTTTCACATATTTATTTATGTCATACATGTTATCTTTGGGGCTTTAACATAGCTAATTATGCAATATTCACAGTTAAACTCAGTCTTACACTTAATTCAAATTTGTATGGAATTAATTAAAATTTGAAATATGATTTAATTAGTGAGACTTGAGATGTAATTAAAAAGGATAAATATTGCATGATTAAATATTTTTTTGTCTAGGGGTCATATTATAAAAAAAATTTTACAAAAACTCTCACCAAAGTTTATATTTATTTATGCCTAAAGGACACGAAGTCGTTGTTCGTGATGGCGACGTCAAAGGAAGCAAGCTCATTGATTACATTTATGTGCACGGAAAGTTAGCGCCGAAAGAGAGGTTGGCCCCGGCGTGGAAATGCAAAAGGGAGGCATGTTTTTCCATTTGTCACGGTCACACGTAAGAGAAAAGGGAGCAGCAAACAGCAGCAAATGTTGACTTAGAAGAGTGGGTCACATGGGCTCTTACATAAGAATACATGACAAGCACATGGCACATGGGGCTACATCTCACGTAGGTGAACAAGGCTTGGAGGTGGCAGCAGCAAAAGTTGATCAAAGGGAGGCTCTCACGTAGGTGAAGAAGGCATGGAGGGGGCAGCAGCCAAAGTTGACCTCTCACCAACTTTTCTTCCCCCCAGATGTAGTCACCACTTATGCCTATGGTGATCCTAAGGAAACAATACTATGTGGATGTTTTAGTCTATAAATAGACCTGTGAGGGGAGTTCGTGGGGGGTTGGATGGCTGTTGTTTGGAGTTCTTTTGAGAGTGCATTGGGGGTTATGTGAGACGCGAGATAATTTAGAAAGGGAGGTTCTTTCTATGGTTTTTTTTTGGGGGTGTTGTTCTACATAGCGGGGAGCAAGTGAAGGCCTCCTTGTTATTTGTTGCAATTTTGTGATTCCTCCTCTTAGTTATTTATTTCAGACATCGTTTTTATTTTTTCACAAACATCACTCATCTTTTATTTAATTCTCTTCACTAAGTTCTATGTAGACTCGTCTTTTATATTTTGTGCAAGTGTTATTTATTTATTTCCCTCAATCTATTTCCTTACAAGTTTGGTGATTATGGTGATTGTTATTTCCTTTTCATTTGCCTCATTAATTCTTTTAGCCTAGGTTTTCATTGATCCTTCATTTTATTTATTTAATTTTAATTTCTTAATTTTAATCTGAAGTTTTTCAACCAAACTCTCACGTTTTTAAATCTTCGAACTCAAGATTTTCAACTCTAAAAATTTAAACTTCTCCGTGGATTCGACTAGGTCTCACCACTTAACTATTATCTTTAATTTATGAGCTAAATATTTAAATTTGGTAGTGGGCATATTAACGACGTGTGTTTCCCGCAATCAAGCCCCTAGGGTCGTGGTATCGATCTAGGAAGGTGGGGAAATAATCCCGCGAGGGAATCGCTAATGACTAATTCAAGTGCCGCCGATCCAAAATTCAAAGTCTAAGGTTAGGGTTTTCAAGAGGAAAGTAAGGGATATCGAACCTTCTACGTGGGCCAACAGTTTGGGTTCGATCAGAGCCCATTAGAGCTCAAATTAAGGTTTAATTAGGCCATCTATGGGTCGATTCTTCCTAGTTCCGAGTTCACACCTAAACTCTGATTTGGGCCTAATAAAATTTTCTTTTGGGCCTTTTTATTTCAAAAATGTTGCTGGAAATTCTTTCCTCCATAGGAATATATTTTTTCATATTTTTATTAATTCTTCTAATTTTTGCATATTGAGAAGGCTATTATTTTATTTATGATTTTTAATTCGGGTTGCTACATCTTCCCCCACTTTAAGGAATTTGGTCCCTAAATTCACCAAACTTATTGAATCAAAAAACAACTATAGATAATGACCTGAGAATAATTAGGGGTACTGCTACTTAATTGCTTCCTCTAATTCCCACATGGCTTCTTCAACTTCACGTCTATTCCACTGGATCTTAACCATCAGTATGGACCAATTCCGGAGTTGTTGTTGCTTTCGGTCCAAAATCTTGATAGGTTTCTCTTCACAGGATAAGTCCTCCTTCAACTCCAAATCTGCATGCTGGATGACGTGCATGGGGTCATACACATACTTCCTCAACATCAATACATGAAAGACATTATGAATGTCGGATAATTATGGTGACAACGCCAGCCTGTAAGCCACTTCTCCAACTCTTTCAAAGATCTCAAACGGACCAACATACCTCGGGCTTAACTTACCTCTAACTCCAAATCTTCGGACTCCTCTCATAGGTGATACTTTCAAGAACACATGCTCGCCGACTTAAAATTCCAAGTCTCTTCTTCGGTTATCAGCATAGCTCTTCTATTTGGACTGAACTACTTGCAAACGGTCTCTGATAATCTAAATATTCTTAGATGTCTCAGAAATAAGATCTGGTTCGAGCCATTGCTTCTTACCTACCTCATCCCAGCACAGAGGTGATCTGCAACTCCTTCCATACAAGGCCTCAAACGGTGCCATCTGAATACTGGACTGGTAACTATTGTTGTAATTAAACTCGATCAGAGGTAAATGCTCATGCCAACTACCTCCAAAGTCAATCATACAAGCTCTCAACATGTCTTCAATAATCTGATTGGTCCTCTCTGTCTGTCCATCAGTTTGAGGGTGAAAGTTGTACTGAAATTCAGACGAGTTCCTAAGGATGCTTGCAAACCTTTACAAAAATGGGAAGTGAATCTTGGATCTTTGTCAGATACAATCGACGCAGGAATACTGAGCAGCCTCGCCACTTTCTTCATATACAGAGCAGCTAAAACATCCACAGCCCATCTTGAGTTAACGGGCAAGAAATGTGCGGACTTAGTCAACTGATCTACAATCACCCAAATGGCATCAAAACCACCACGAGTCTTTCGTAAGCTCATCATAAAATCCATGCCAATACTCTCCCACTTCCATTGTGGTATCTCGAGAGGCTTCAATTTTCTAGTAGGCCTAAAATGCTCGGCCTTAACTTGCTGACATACTAAGCATCTGCTCACAAATTCGGTCACTTCCTTCTTCATGTTCGGCCACCACAAGGTCCTCAAATCTTTATACATCTTTGTAGCTCCAGGGTGAATAGTGTACTTGGACCGGTGGGCTTCTTCTAGAATCTTGTTCTTTATCTCAGCAAAGTCGGGAACACAAGTTATACCCAGAAAAAGCAATCTACCATCTTCTACTAGCAGGAAATCCGGTGGTGCGGATACCAGAGCAAGAGATCGGCTCGACTCAGCAAGCCGTCGGTACCGGACATGCAACACGACTCAGGCGACGCCGACATCCTTGTGGCTAGGGGACAGTCTTGAGTTGGAGTGTATTTGGTGTGTATTTGTATGTTTTTATTTGGAGTGCATTTGGTGTGTATTTGTATTTTTTGGGTTTAATTTGGGTCCAAGGGATTTAACTTGGGTATTTAATTTGGGTCCAAGGGAGATGGTCCAAGGGAGAAGATTGACCAAGGAGCCAATGTTGACTAGAGAGAGGGGTGCCACCTTCTTTGTCCCCATGTGGAGATTTTAATATTCCTCATCCCCATTTTTCCCTTTTTCTCTCCCCTTGACCAAGGGTATCTAGGGTCTTTTGTCCTAGGTCTATGGTTTAATATATAATCTCTCTTGTATTAATTTCGGAGATAGAAAGAAATCAATTGAAGCAAAATTTGTCCAAGGCCTTCTTCTTCCTCCTCTAGCAGCTGCGATGGTGGCTCAATCTAGGGTGTGACACCCTCTTTTTAGGAGTAATTCCCACTTCTACCTCCTCCTCTGGATGCGACTTCCAACCACCGCTGCCTCCATTCGTGCCGCCATCGAGCCGCCAAGAGCTTTTCTTCGGCTTGCTGTCCAGAGTTGCGACCTGCAGAACAGAAGGTGAAAGAGGAGGTTAGATCTCAAGATCTGACCGTCTGATCGAGATAAAATGTTGATGGTTTGTTCCCCACGTCCTCCCCTACTTCCAGATAAATTTTCACGTTGATCAGCCTCCGTTTGAATCCCTTCCCACTGCCATCTTTCCACCCCTCACAGTCTGCCTGTGTGCAGATCTGCGAGACAATAGTCTGAAGATCTATTTTTCCCACACCCAAACGACGCCAAAAAATTACAAAAATATTTATGCATGATCCTCACTTCCCCCCCTCTCACCCATAAAATCCCCAAGACCTAGATCTACCAATTTCCCTTCGCTCAAACCCCATCTATAGGTAGAACACAATATGTCCTGTCTGTTCTGTAATCCGAGCCAGACAAACTATAGGGGTGTAGAAATTTGCATTTCAAATCCGACCGTTGGATGATTCCCAAATCTTGATGGATTGAAGCCCTTCCGGTGCCATTTGCAACGGCATTATCTTCGTCCTGATCCAACACCGGATCTGGGCGTGGTGACTATTTCTGTCGGGTGGCGCAGATCTATCCAATGACAGGCTAGCAATAGTAGTCCCTGATTAAATCGTCTAAAAATTACGCCGGCTCAAATTCAGTGGCCGCCGCTTCCGAGGATCAACCAGAGACGTCCAGCCATCGTCCCAACCGATCGTTGCATCTAGAAGACTTCCGGAGGTCCCCATTCCATTGATCTTCACCGCTTGCTATCCTGTAGACCCAATTCGTGCCGATCCAAACCTGCAGCCCGCCCCCGCCCTGGGAACCCCATCGACGTGCTGCACGCCAACCCAAGATCAGTGCTCCCGGGTCCATTATGTAGCCTATTACCTCCTTGCGTGGAGTGGGCCGTGGAATTACTTCTATAATTATTGATTATTTTACTGTACCGGGAGTTACGGGTCTTGGTCGGGACGTCCTCCCCACACCCCGAGCGTGGAGGTATGCACACCACCCTCCTTGTTGCATTTGCTTGTTCCGTATTTGTTCTTGATGCCGCTACATGTGAGCATGTCACGCCCCGAGATTATGCAGCGGAAACAATCGAGAACGCGAATAGCTGGCATGGTAAGCCTCGAGCAAGTAATATAATCAGAGCGCAATAACAATCACACAAAGTAATTGCACAATAATTTAATCAACCTTCACTTATATTTCATATTAAATAACCATGAGTCTAGTACATAATATCCCACTTTCTTTCTAGACTGAAATAAAGACAAAATTACATACTCAATCTAGACATAATTTGACATTCTAAGTCTTCACTCCAGTCCACATATCCTTTAATCGCTCTCGGACCCATCACTGGAATGACCTGAATCCGAATCTGACCCACTAGTACTTCCTGAAACATTGAGAAAGTAGGTAATGAGCACACTTGTCTAGTAGATATCTTCGCATCAACATGATTGGCAATGTTAAAGTAATTAATATCTTTTGCTCTAAAGAAAATGATAAATCATGCAAATACGATCAAACATGCGATTAAAACTTAAAGTAACAAAGTATAATCAAGCTTGAGATACGATAAATCAAGAATATATCAAGAATATTACTTTGGCCTTTTCATGAATAAGAATGTAACAAGAATGTACTAGCAAGTCATGTAACAAGAAAGAATGTACTCTTCACTTAGTAACAAGTACTTCGTGAATTTCTGTGAATATTTCACCTCACCAGACGTGGATATTTCCGTAGATTACCGTGGACATTTCACTTATTTATAAAGAAAGTACTCCCAGCGCAATGCGATGCTAGTAGCATCATACCCCATGGTTTAAATAGTATTTTCCCGACAATCAGCCGAGGTGACTAGCATAGTCATTGAACACAATCAGTGCTCGAACTGCATCTTCAAGTATAAATCAAGTTACTTCCACATATAAAAATAATGTGGCCAAGAATGTACAGTTTCAATGAATGTTTCATGAATAAGTATCCAAAAATAAAAATACTTCTATTGAGAACAAGATGTCAATAAACACATTAATAACTAGGTTACGCCACGGAAATAAATTGGCAACATAACGGTAGATTTCTTAATTCTCAGAATTTACTTAGGTATTTTTGGAATAATGTGACAGGTTCTAGATAATCAATTAGACTATCTAGGATCATAAGAATATTAACCCTTGGGTCAAACTTTGGGTCAACTGTACTCAGTGAAATAGCGGTCGTTTACTAGGCACTTTCTTGAATAAAGCGGTCTAGTTTTGGACTGTTAAGGGCAAGACTGTTCAATATTTAAAATAGATTATATGGAGTAGTTAGCGGTTAAATAAAGAATCGTCAAGGATCCTTTAGCGGTCTAGTAAAGGCCCGCTAGCAGACTCTGGCGGTCAACCATAAAGCCGCTAAGTTCCAAAAACATAAAACACCGCTCTAAGTGCTTTCTCGACAATGGGTTTTATTGGTACAACCAACTCGGCGTCCTGATGGGAATCCCAGGCTCACGGAGAATTACGGAGGCCTTGAAACAAGATTTCCTAGTCCGTTGGAAGGAATATCTAAAGGAGAGGTTATCAAGTCCAAGATTGTGTACTTAATGTGCATGTGTAACTAATGGTCATATACTGGGATATATGCCTTGAACTTATGAAATTGACTCTATAGATGAGAATGAGATCATTAAAATAGCGATCAAGGTAAACCATAAATCATCTAACTTTAGAAACATGTATTTAATACAAAAGTATATGACTTTGGCAAGAAATTAAATTATGTTAAAAATAATCCTAAGTACAATAAAGAACATGAAATCACTATTATGAATCAGTAATTAAAACTCAGAGTAGTGAAATAACATTAAAACATGTTGGTATATAGTTAGCTAGGCTTATTTATAAGCTAGACGGACTGCTCTTGATTTAGTCTCGGGTTGACAAAAATCAGAACATTGGCGGTCTATATTAGAGCCGTTATAAGCATTGGCGGTTTATCGTGAGGCCGCCAAAGGGACTTTAACGGTCTATTTCTGATCCGCCAGAGGTTTCATAAAAATCTGACTAGCGGTTTATCGTAGGGCCGCTGCGCAGGGTTGGCGGTCAAAGATTAGGCTGCTAGAGCACATCTGACAGTAAATTAAATAAGAAGATCTAATGTTTAAAATACATCATGTCTGGAAATCAACATATATTAACTTCTCTATCATGATAGAACAAAGATTAGGCCAACAATATGCATAGGATTCATGTATTATGTCAAAGAGAATTAATTTAGTTCATTTAGGGCTAAGAAAGATGCATGGATGTATAGATCCTATTAAAACATGAAATTCTCCGTACACAATACATGAAATCAAGTGCAATAAGAGGGCCTTTAATCCTAGAATGATATTTTAGCCGTTCATGAGATGACCTACCTCTGGTAACACCTCTAGACTTTGAATTTCAGACTGGAAGTCAACCCCTGTTTTGCACTTCCTATGATAAATCAGTAACTTCACGCCTGGATATTTCTTGATCCACTTGACCTAAGGACGTGAAATTTTGAGGGTAAGAAGAAGATACTAAGGGGAACAAAAAGTTTTAAAGGCACTAATGCTAAATACCTTCATCTGCATCCCTAATTTCCTGATCTTCACCACACCGTTGCATAGTTTCCTGAGTTGTTGATGTGGAACCAGTAACTTTGGGAGCTTCTATCTTCCTAATGGGTTGATCTCCTAACACGAAATTTTGAGACAAGTTAGTCCTTAGTATTAAGAATAAAAACTTCAAAAGAACCTACCTGAAATAATACCTCCTTACCTTAGTTCCACGCGAGCCAAATGTAAGGGTCGCGTATGTGAAACTTAGAGTCTATTTATAGGGTTTGACTAGGGTTTCGTGGATTAGATCAATTCTAGAGTCCCTAGTTGGTACTATTTCGACTTCTGAGAGTCCTTAAGATGTTTATTAGTCCTCCCATCTCGGTCTCTTGGAAGATAAATGTTAAAAATCTAATCTTTTTACTCTTTCTTCAACTTACGGAACTGACAGAATGTAGCGGTCTAAGACTGGACCGTCAATCTCCATATAGCGGTTTTACGATAGACCGCCATTATCATTGGGCACCGATTTTAAATTTAATTCAAACTCTTTTACTCACTTATCAATTTAATTATCTTAAATAGGGATATTTATTCCTTATATTACGTGAATATGCTAATTAACCTTCTAGAATATAGGCCAAACTTTATGGGCTTGGTCCTTAAGTCCTTTGGGCTTATTTTAAATGGGCTAGGTCAATTAGTTATCACACTAGGGCCTTAATAATGATTTTATTGAACCCAAAAATTCATTTATTACTTATTTTGGTCTTTAAAAATTCTTATAAATTCTTTAAAAAAATTAAATACTTTAGAAATATTCTATAAAATTTCCGGGGCATTACACCCTCCCCCACTTAAGAGAATTTGATCCCCAAATTCAATGTATGGATTATACAGAGAGTGTACTTATAGTTAAATAATTCTGAAAATCTTTTACGCATAATTTCTTCGGTTTCTCATGTTTCTCCTACTTTCGTCCATTGGATCTTGATGACAGGAATAGTTTTTTTCTGCAGTTGACGTACTTCTCGTTCAATAATCTTGACTGGCCTTTGCTCGTATGTTAAATCCTTTTTAATTTCCAAGTTGTTGTAAGTAACGACATGGAAAGGATAAGGAACATATTTCTTGAGCATTGAGACGTGAAATATATCAAAGACTTCAGTTAATTGAGGAGGTAAAGCAATTCGATAAGCCACTTCACCAACTCTTTCTAGAATTTCAATAGGACCAATGAATCTTGGAGTAAGTTTGCCCTTAATACCAAATCTTCGAATACCTCAACCTGGAGAAACTTTAAGAAACACATGATCTCTTACTTGAAACTCCAAGTCGCGCATTTGATTGTCAACATACGATTTCTGCTTGTCTTGGGCCATATGCAGTCTTTCTCAAATAAGTTTAATCTTCTCGATAGTATCCCTAATGATGTCGGGACCGAGAAATTATCTTTCTCCTATTTCATTCCAACAAATAGGCGAACGATAGCTTCTTCCATATAAAGCTTCAAACGGTGCCATTTGAATACTAGCTTGGTAGCTATTGTTGTATGCAAATTCTACTAGATGCAAATGATCATGCCAACTATCTCTAAAATCAATAGCACAAGCCATGAGCATATCCTCCACCACTTGATTTATCTTTTCAATTTGACCATCAGTTTGTGGATGGAATGTCGTGCTAAAATTCAGTCAGGTCCCAAAAGAATGTTGTAGACCCTTCCAGAGTTGAGATGTAAACCGAGGATCTCGGTCGGATATGATGGTGACAGGGACACTGTGTAGTTTGACAATTTCTTTTATGTATAATGCTGCTAGAATATCCACAGACCATCAACTTTTTATTGGCAGAAAATGTGCAGACTTAGTCAATCGGTCTATGATTACCGATATACCATCGTGTCCACCTCTTGTCTTAGGTAAACCCATGATGCAATCCATCCCTACACTTTTCCATTTCCATTCGGGAATATTTAAGGGGTGCAATTTACCTGCGGGTTTTAAATGTTATGCCTTTACTTGCTGACAAGTGAGACAGCGGGACACGTAATCTGCCACTTCTCTTTTTATGTTAGGCCACCAAAAGTTCCTTTTAAGATCTTGATACATTTTTGTACCACGAGGATGAATAGTGTACTTGGAATTATGAGCTTCTTCTAGAATCAATCTCTTAGTATCAACATGATCCGGTATACAAATTCGGCCCTTGAATAGCAACCTTCCATCATTGGCAATAGAGAAATCCAACCTTTGCTCTATATTTGTTTTGATCTCCAACAATACTGGATCGTTGTCTTGCAGCTTGACCAGATCTTCTATTAATGTGGGTTGAGTTCGGATGTTGGATGCGAAACAATCTTCCTTCTTTATGTCAACATCTAAATTCAATTGGGTAAATTGAGGAATGAAATTTGTCATACTAATCATAAGACTCGATAGCTTTCCTATCGATTTTCTGCTGAGTGCATCAGCTACAGCATTAGCCTTACCAGGATGATATTGGATAGCAAAATCAAAGTCTTTAAGGTATTCCCATCATCTTCTTTGCCTCATATTCAGCTCCTTTTGGGAGAATAAATATTTCAAGCTTTCGTGGTCCGAATAGACCATAAATTTCTCTCTATAAAGGTAGTGACGCCAAATTTTTAAGATAAATATAACAGCTGCCAATTCTAAATAATGGACAGGATAATTTTCTTCGTGACGCTTCAACTGTCTTGAAGAATAACATATCACCTTCCCATTTTGCATAAGAACGCACCCTAGGCTAATGCTAGATGCATCCGTGTAGACTTCAATTCCACCACCCTCAACGGGCAATGATAATATAGGGGCTGTCGTGAGATGTTCCTTAAGAGTTAGGAAACTCTTTTCACAGTCCTTCGACCATACAAAAGGATTTTCTTTTCTTGTAAGTCTTCTCAAAGGAACGGCAATCTTAGAAAAATCCTTAATAAACCTCATGTAATAGCCTAGCCAGCTAGCCCTAGAAAGCTTCTTACTTCTGACACGGCCGTTGGCTGGCTCCAGTTCTTAACAGCTTCCACCTTAGAAGGATCGACAGCAATACCTTCCTTTGAAATAATATGGTCGAGGAATGAGACTTCCTTTAGCCAGAACTCGCACTTACTAAGCTTTACATAGAGTTTGTGTTCTCTTAGTGTCTGCAAGGCTATCCTCAAGTGCTCTTCATGTTCTTCCTTAGTCTTGGAATATATAAGGATGTCATCAATGAAGATGACCATAAACTGGTCAAGATAAGGCAGGAAGACATTATTCAGCAGATGCATGAATGCTGCCGGGGCATTAGTTAACCCGAACAGCATTACCATAAATTCATAGTGGCCATAGCGGATTCGAAAAGCAGTCTTGTGTATATCTTCATCCTTGATCTTGAGTTGATGATAACCCGACCTGAGGTCGATCTTGGGGAAATTTTCTGCTCTTGAAAGCTGATCAAAGAGTTCATCGATACGCGGCAACGGATACTTGTTCTTGATAGTAAGCTGATTCAGCAACCGGTAATCGATACATAGCCTGAGAGATCCATCTTTCTTTTTGACAAATAGAACTGGCGCACCCAAAGGGGGTATGCTAGGTCGAGTGAATCCCTTGTCCAATAACTCCTGAAGTTGTTTCTTCAATTTCTTAAGTTCTGTGGGGGACATCCTGTAAGGAGCTATTGAAACAGGTGCTGCTCTGGGAAGAAGTTCAATGGAGAAGTTTACTTCCCTTTCGGGTGGTAAACTGGGTAGATCTTATGGAAATACATCAGGAAACTCATTTACGATAGGAATATCTTCTAAGATAATCTCCTCAGATTCGGTGATAATTACGGAAGCAAGAAAGGCTTCACACCCTTGCAAGATAAGTTTATAACTGTGAAGAGATGAAATAATGGCAGGATGCTTCCTATATTTGATACCAAGGAAGAAAAATCTTGGAAGACCATGTTTTTGATAAGAGATAATTCTGTTTCGGCAATTAATGTAGGCATCATGGTCTACCAGCCAATCCACACCTAGAATGGCATCGTAGCCCTCCATATCAAGGCATACGAGATTTGCAGGAAGATTGTAACCTTCTACTACCACCTCACTATCAGGATAATAGTTGGTAAGTTTAGTTCCGAGACCTAAAGGTGTAGTAATAGCAAGGTCCGAAGGTTAAGAAACTGATGAAATGGGCAAAGTCTTTGCAAAAGTAGTGGATATAAAAGAATGAGAAGCATAAGTATCAAATAATACAAAAGCGGGATGGGAATAGATCTGGATAGTACCTTCCATTAGCCCATCATTCGGGGGCGCTTCTTCCTCTTTTAGAATAGCATTTAAACGAGCTTGATGCTTACGTCCACTCCCGGAAGATAGTTCCTTCATAAGGGGGCAATCCGACATGCGGTGCTCCCTACTGTCGCAACGTAAACAAGCACCAAGGTGCTTCCAACATTCTTCGGCCGAATGACAGAACTTCTCACAAAAGGTACAGGCCATGGCGACCTGCTTGTCTTCTTCCTTGACTTTCTTATTCTTGTGGTAGCCACTACCACTCCCGTTCCGGGATCTCTTCTTGCTATCACGGGATTTGTAAGGTTCTGTGATGCTGAATTTACTTTTCTTATCACGTCGATCAGACCTTTGGCTTGGTTCTTCGCCCTTTCCTTTCAACTTCTTGACTTTCTCTAAGGTCCTTTAGCACAGATATGCCCGTTGGACCATCTCCGCAAAAGTATGGATATTTTGAGTCCTGAGCTGCTGAATAAAATCGGGTCTTAACCCGTCCATAAACCGATTTACCTTTAGTAAATTGGCACTGATCAGATGAGGAGCATATGGCGCCAGCCTGGAAAACTGAAGCTCATATTCTGCCACTGACAGCATACCCTAGCGTAAAGAAGCGAATTTCATAGACTTCCGCTCCTTGACGTGCTCAGAAAAATATTTGGCACGGAATAGTACAAGGAAACCTTCCCATGTATGGGGTGCATCTGCTGGCGGTGCTGGAACCGACTTCCACTATATACGGGCATCCTTGTTAAGTTGAAAAGCAGCAAGGCGAACCTTCTCGTAATCCGCACATTGCATAACTTCAAATATACGATTCATCTCATCAATCCAGTTTTTAGCTTCGTCTGGATTAGAAGAACCATAAAATCGTGGAGGATTTAGACTCCGAAAGTTGCGATGTAAATCTCCAGCACTTGCTCCTGCACCAGCTTGCGCCATAGTTTATAAAGCCTAACTAAGTAAGACCAGCGACGGTCTCTTGCATTCCATTCCAGTCTACGCGATGAGCCATTATGATAAGAATAAGGTACCTGAGAAAAATAATGAATTTGTTAATTCTAAGGGGATGTTAATCTTAGAAATAATTCTAATGACTATCTCACCCCAGGTTCAACCCAATTTCTCTCACAAGTTAGGATTTTCTTTCCTAGTCCATAGGTATGGGTTCTTAAACCTTGGATATAACCTATGACATGATATTTTTCCCTAAGTCATTAGACTTAGGATCTGATACCACCTTAACTGTCACGTCCTGAGATTATGTAGCGGAAACAATCGGGAACACGAACAGCCAACATGATAAGCCTCGAGGAAGAAATATAATCAGAGCGCAATAACAATCACACAAAGTAATTGCATAATAATTTAATCAACCTTCACTTATATTTCATATTAAATAACCATGAGTCAAGTACATAATATCTCACTTTCTTTCTAGACTGAAATAAAGACAAAATTACATACTCAATCTAGACATAATTTGACATTCTAAGTCTTCACTCCAGTCCATATATCCTTTAATCGCTCTCGGACCCATCACTGGAATGACCTGAATCCGAATCCGACCCACTGGTACTTCCTGAAACATTGAGAAAGTAAGTAATGAGCATACTTGTCCAGTAGGTATCTTCGCATCAACATGATTGGCAATGTTAAAATAATAAATATCTTTTGCTCTAAAGAAAAAGATAAATCATGCAAATACGATCAAACATGCGATTAAAACTTAAAGTAGCAAAGTATAATCAAACTTGAGATACGATAAATTAAGAATATATCAAGAATGTTACTTAGGCCTTTTCATGAACAAGAATGTAACAAGAATGTACTAGCAAGTTATGTAACAAGTAAGAATGTACTCTTCACTTAGTAACAAGTACATCATGAATTTTGAATGTACAAGAATGTAACAAGAATGTACTAGAAAGTCATGTAACAAGTAAGAATGTACTCTTCACTTAGTAACAAGTACTTCGTGAATTTCTGTGAATATTTCACCTCACGAGCTGTGGATATTTCCGTAGATTATCGTGGACATTTCACTTATTTATAAAGAAAGTACTCCCAGCGTAATGTGACGCCTGTAGACACGCCATTCCTGACGTCTCCTGAGAAAGTCTCATATTACTATACGACGCCCCGCGACGGCTTACGCATTTCGAATCACTTGAGTACTTCTTTTTCTTGAGTCTTCTTCCGCCCTTTTCGGCATCCGGAATCGTCTCGTCACGGCATTCGGACGGCATCAACACCAGTCAGACGCATCAAGAGGTTCCGGAACCAAGAAGGGTGTCTGCCGGGCGCCCGCCGACGCCTGATCTAAGGACCCGGGTGGGTCTTAATGGGGGCGTCCAGGCCCCTGGACGCCCCCATGATTTTAATTTATTTTATTATTTTCTCGAGGCCCAAAACAAAATAAACAATATATATATTAATGGAGGCGTCCAGGCCCCTGGACGCCTTCATAAAAACAAAAACAAAAAATATTTGTAGAATGTCACTTGGCATAAAAAAGATAAAAAATAATTAAATATATATATATATTAATGGAGGCGTCCAGGCCCCTGGACGCCTCCATAAAAACAAACATAAAAAAATTAAAATGCCAACCTTGGCATAAAAGACAAACTCACAATAAAAATAACACATTTTTGGAGGCGTCCAAGCGCCTGGACGCCTCCATCACATCCATCACGGGCGCCGGCCACCGAATGACGGTTTGTCGTGTGTGAAAAAATCCAAATTTTAGAGACGTCCAGTCAGCTGGACGCGCCCATTTCTGAATCACGAGGCGCCGCTCACAAAACCACGTGTTATGCCAAACCGCGTGCGGCCGTCGTCGGTTTTCGGTGGACCTGTTTGAGACGTCCGGGACCCTGGACGCCTCCACAAAAATATTCCAAAAAAATAAATAAAAATAGAATAAAATATTATTTCGGCCCTGATGGAGGTGTCCAGGGTCCTGGACGCCTCCACCCTCCGGAGCCCTATAAATAGAGGCCCACCCCCTCAGTTCTGGGAGAGCTTTGAAGTGATCCGATAGGCTGCCGGAGCCCAGAGGCTACGGAGTCATTTTCTAACCCGTGGGTTCTTTTGTAGGTGGAGGTTCTGCCGGCTTCTCGGGTGTTCACGCTCGCGAGAGGAAGGTCGTCTTCATCCACCGCGCTTCCACGTCGTCCCCACGCTGCCGGAGCTCCGCCGGATTTCACCCTCGGCTCATCTAATAAGCCTTTTCTTCCCCTTTTTCTCCATAGTTCTTTACATTCATCATATTGCACCCTCTATCCCCCTTCACAAGGGCGCCTCTTCTCTTATACTTATTGCATCCATCATCTCATTTTCCTCCTACTCGAGTCTGAGAGGGGTTTAAAAGATAACACCAACCAGGTGTGTGTCTTGCCATCATTTCGTTATTTTTACCGCAAGGATTTGAATACTACACCTTCATCTTTCTAATCCACTTGTTACTTGTTTGTCGTTATTTTGTAAGGGTACCCGAGGAAAGCCCTCTCCGTCGGCCGGCCGGAAGGAGAGGAAGAAGCAACCCGCCATCTCCCGCTCTTGAGGTAGGCGCGATCACTTTCTTATTCTGGGGTCTTTCTCCCCCTGGCGATCACATCTTTTCATCGAGGCCGCGGCGAGTCACTTCCCCAATGGCCGTTTAAATTTCTGTTCTCATATTCTCTTTATATCCTGTTATATTCTGCTCATATCATCGAGGCCGCGGCGAGTCACTTCCCCAATGGCCGTTTAAATTTCCGTTCTTATATTCTCTCTATATTCTGTTATATTCTGCTCATATCATCGAGGCCGCGGCAAGTCACTTCCCCAATGGCCGTTTAAATTTCTGTTCTCATATTCTCTTTATATCCTGTTATATTCTGCTCATATCATCGAGGCCGCGGCGAGTCACTTCCCCAATGGCCGTTTAAATTTCCGTTCTTATATTCTCTCTATATTCTGCTATATTCTGCTAATATTCTCGAGGCCGCGGCGAGTCACTTCCCCAATGGCCGTTTCAATTCTTGTTATTTAATTTTTGCACCATTCCCGCCCCCCCGAGGTCGCGGCGAGTCTCTTCCCGCTATGGCCGTTTGAACTCCATATCTTGCTATATTATACTTGTCCCGCTCGCCCCGCCGGAGCAATCTCCCGTGGTGGCCCCTTCTCTCTTCTCTATCATCTCTGTGTTGCAGCAAAACAATAAAACAAACAAAAAGAGGAGCCCGCGCGCTCCGCGTCCTCTCTCCGCTTCCCGGAACCGCGTGACGTCGCTCACAGATTGGCGATCACGGTGGGACCTCTACTGCTTCCTTTCGGCTACCCTTGCAAGTTCGGCACCACCCGTGCCTCTCCACCTTCGCGCCCGCGCGCGCCCCCGTTGTGCTCACGGCAACACCGTCAGTTTTGATTGGTTCTTTGTTTATTATATGTCTGTTATTTCTGTTGTTTTCTTACTCTATATATCTGTCAGCATTCTATTGCATACATCCATTCCTCTTTTCTATCCTTTTTTCATTTTTTGAGGATCACCCTTTCCCGGTGAAAGATGGACCCTCCGTTTGGGAATTCCTCTCAACGGACTAGAATCTCCTACACTGGGACCTCCGTAAGTCCCCGACATCGAAGAATCTCCTCTTCGTTCACTAGGCTGGTTGTACCATTGAAGTTTCCCGGAGTTAGTCATTTCATTCGTGGTGAGACGAGAGACCCTAGCTGACACGGCGGTGAAACAAAAATAAACTAGGGTCCCCATTTTGTGTGAACTTCGGATCTCGTTAAAAACACACAAAAAATCACCAAAATCAAAACACAAAAAAGGGCGTAAAGGCATCCACTTGTTTGATAATCTCTGCTACCTACTTGCTAGTGTATGTTTTTGCATTCTGGGAAAACTGTGAGCATGTCTCACGAGTCTTCAGAGGAAAACCACCCTAGTCGTGGTTTGACAGTCAACCCGCGAGTCTATGCTATGGACTCGGGTCCTTCTCATGACCCCTCACATGAGGTGCAGGTTATTGCCGGGGACACGTCCCTACCACAGGATATCTCTTCCTTACTGGGCGTCCTCGCCAACACGGAGCTTACCTCTGAACAGCTCCGGGCCTTCCAGGCCATTCTAAAGGGGAAATCTGTTTCCCCCACGCCCCAGGAATCAACTCCGGCCATCGCACCTCTCCAAGAGTCCGTGCAGGCCATTCCATCTCCTTCATTGGCACAAGCCATCCAGTCTCCCTCGCTTCAAGGTCAAGCGAGCCAACAACCACCCTCATTCCAGTTCCCGTCACAATCTCAAACTCCCGTTCTTCCCCACACGCCGCTTCAGCCAGGGCCAACTGTCGGCGGTCCGACAGCTCCCTCTCATTCGGGGTTCCCCCCTCAAGTCTCGGGGAGACAGTTTCTCCCCCAGTGGCAAGTGCCACCTTCACCTCCAGAGGAGCTCGCCCAATCACTCCTCAATAGGTTCAATCGCATGGACGAGCAGTTTTAAAATCTAAGAAGAATGGTGGACGTGAAAGCCACCCCGGAGGTTACTTTGCCAATCCTTCCCGTCATTCATCTTCCTCCCTCCGAAATGCCCACGTACCGCAGATACAATGGTACCGGCAACCCCTTCATTCACCTCAAGGACTTCATGTATGAGTCCTCCTATTGGCAAAACGATCAGAGGTCCCTAGCATACCTCTTTCGGAGATCATTGGATGGTCCTGCGCTTGAGTGGTTCTATTCTCTGGAGCCCCGCGAGGCCAAAAATTTTGAAATAGTCCAGAGAAGGTTCTTGCAGAAATATAGGGATAGGGTCGGTCCCTCACTCTCCATTACCAACCTAGTGGCCGAAAAAATGAAACCCGATGAGGATTTTGTCCGATATGCTGATAGATGGAGGTCTCTGGCGGAAAGAATAAGGGATACCCTCTCCGAGCCCGAACAAGTGAAGATGATTGTGTCTAATGCAACCCCACAGTTCAGACACGTCCTGGCCATGAATAAACTTACTACAATGGAGGAACTCTATGAAAGGGCCCGGTACATCCAAACCCAGTTAAAAGACTCCCCCATTATGAACATGTTTGAGTCACCGAAGCCCAAAGTGGTTAGAAAGACAGGCGCTGGTGTCCCGGGCGGAGCCACAGAAGGGGTCGTGACAAATGAGCAAGTGGGTGCGGTCAACAATGCCAACTATGCAGTCAATCCAAGGCCTCCACAAATGCCCCGACTCCCCCTTCAACCAGGTCCTTTCCCTCTTCGTCCTCCACCCCAAAATAATCCACCCCAAGATAATATGCCTCCATTACGCCAACCCCAGCAACAACAACCACAACCTCAGCAACAACAATCACCACTTCAGTACAACCAAGTTCCACCCCCTGGGAACTATGCTCCCCAACAGCAACAAAGGAGGCCGCTCGGTCCCAAGAGAGCCTACTATCCACCATTGCCAGAAACTTTAACAGACATTTTTAATGCCCTCATGGCATCAAACCAACTCGCCCTACCCAGAGAAAGGCCCGCGTGGCCCCCCAATGTTGATACCTCCAAATACTGCGTCTACCACAGGCAGCCGGGACACACAGTAGAATACTGCTTCCATTTCAAAGATTACATCCATGATATGAATGATGAACATCAAATAGATTGGGATGAGATGAGACGATACGTCGCGGCTCTCAAGGCTAGGAGACCTCCTCATAGACCACAGCAGCAGTTACAACAGCAGCAGCAGCAGCAACCACAACAACAACAACAGGCTCAGCAGGCCCCACAGCAACAGCCCGACATGGGCATAATCCAGAATCCATTACCGGAGCACCAACAGCCCAATCATCAGGTTAACCCCATCTCCTCCTTCCCGGAAGTCGGGAGAGAGCAGGTGTGGCACCAGGAAAGTACCTCCATTCTTTCTACCGCCAATCCTATCATCACGCAACACCCTTACCTTGCCCGGGTAGCACCTCTCTCTCATCAACCCCCGTCAGTATCACCATCACCATTTCCACTACCATTACGCCCTCTCATCCGCACCCCGACCTCCTATCAACCGACACTCTCCACTACGCCTTCACACCCTCTCACCTTCTCTCACTCCCCCACTTTACCATCCACCTCTACCACATTTACCCCTACGCCTTCTAAACCCCTTATCATCCGTCAACCATACATAACCCCGTCTTTCTCTACCACATCACCACTAATGCCTTCAAAACCACTCATCACCCACCATCCACCTCAAAACCATTACCCGTTTCAAACCTTACCCACTTCCACTTTGCCTCCGCCTCCACCTTCCAGACCCCTTATCCTTCATAATCCTCGCGATATCCCCTCTACCTCCACCATGCCTCCACCTAACAAACCCCTCATCAGAATCCCTGCTCTTGTCATCACCCCTGCTTCATCAACCATTCCTCCACTACTACCCCTCAAACCCCTGTTAAAACCCACTGCTACCCCCACAGAGGTACAAAAGCCGCAGGCAATGGTGCTCCGGAGTGGAAGGATTTTCCACAGGGTTTTCTCCCACAACAGTCAGAATCCTGAGCTATCTCAGCCAGAGAAGGATGATGGAGAACAACCAGAAAGAGCTATCCCTGGAACACAGTATGATCTATTGAAACACCTGGATAAGACACCTGCTCGGATCTCCATCCTGGAGCTACTTCAAAGATCCACATCCCACCAAGCAGCCTTAATGGAGTACCTTCAAAGGGTCATGGTGAACTAGGACCTCCCTGTAGAAAAGATTTCGACCGTCCTGACCCCAATAGACACACAACCAGCCATCATGTTCCACAACTACGAGCTCGCTCCCAAGGAAGCTCGGAAATATGCATTGTGCATTTCAATAAAAATTAATGGGGTATCCATAAACCCGTGTCTTGTGGACACGGGTGCGTCCATAAATGTGATCTCCATGTGCACTCTTCAGTTGTGTGGGATCGACGAGGAACAAATAAGACCTTCCTCGATCACGGTCACGGCCTATGACAATAGCAAAAGGCCGCCGCAGGGGATGATTATCCTGAAGGCAGAACTAGGCCCCATGTCAATTCCCACGGAATTCCATGTCCTCGACATGGACCCCACATTTAAGGCTATACTGGGTCGCCCTTACATCGAAGCCATGGACGCTGTGCCTTCCACCAACCATTTAGTGCCTGAAGTTTCCTTACAATGGGAGAATTATTAAAGTGGTCAGTACACCTGTCCTTCACGCAGTGGATGCTATCAACACCTCTCTGCCTTCTGTTTGGCCGTCTCATCGGCCCATATTATCACTGCTGGACGTGTGTGATCCATCTCACATTCCACTAGCACCAAAGGAGCTGGTCAGGGCAACCGCAACATCATGTCTCCCTTTTCACTCCAAAGGTTGGGAGATTATGAGGAACATCGGTTATCAACAGGGAAAAGGTCTGAGCGCACAGTTACAGGGTATGCTCAAGCCGTCAAAAGAAATTAGGCCGAACCGTAGGTTTGGCCTAGGCTTCAAAGGACCGTTCAAGGAGGATTGGGAGCCCCTCACATGGACTCTATCAAACCACTTCAGCAGAGGACCCGTTGTTCAGATGGGAGATTACCCACGGGAAGCATATGGGGGATCACATGCTGTATATTTGGCTGAAAAATGTCCGAGGATCACCAAAAGAGGCAAGATCAAAGATCCGGAATGCGAATGGGACAAATGGTTCGATATACGTGACATTTACGTTGCACTAGAAAGGATGTTCTCGTCTCCGCAGCTTGAAGGACCACCATTGACCTCCGAAATACCAGAGAATATTACCACTCTTGCCAAGGTTCCAAACTATCCTCGTCCTCGCCAGAAGGACCCTGTCATCGACGGATCTTCATCCGTCCTCAGCATTGCCGTTGACGACTCATTAGCCGCCATCTTCTCCATCCACTCGTCTCAGCCTTTGCTGATATCTTCTTCCTGGGTCAGACAATTGTCTGATGATCTTCCCAGGTCCCCTTCTTTGCTTACATACCTACGCGGGCTTTTCAACCCGCGCCAGGTCTTCAACCATAATCTGCTCTATGAGCCTCACAATCCTCTAGCCATAACCACTTTCCTCTCTCCTCCAATCTCTTCCCACTGCTTTGTCATTAAAAATGAAAACGAAAAAAAAACGTCAATTTTCAAACTCCCCAACAACACATCTTCGTTGAGGAAACCTCCTACATCTCCCACGGGTGCGTACCGCCTTGCGGACCACCCGTCCAAGGTCCGATGAGTGACCTTTTCTACCCCTCCTCTGAGGGGTCTTCTCCTGTACATTCTACACCGTCCTCTTCATCTTCATCTTCTTCTGTAAATATTTTCAGTCAATCTAGGAATGATAGGCCGAGGGTAGTACCTAGGAAGAAGTCCAAGGGGAGGCAGATCCCTCGTCGATTCCTTCTGGATTTGGCCGCCAGGTGTCAGGCCCTTCTTGCCATCCCCCAGTTGTTAGAAAATCCCATCCAGCTACCCGAAATAGAATGCGAGGGCGACTGTGCACCTGATGAAGGGTATGGAGTCTACGAGATCACGGATGAAGAATGCCCCACTGAAGATGAGGGTGAAAAATATGAAGATGCGGCGGGCGCATACGCAAGTGGAATGAGGAGATTCGACGAGCCGTCAACCGCCGTAGAAGAATCCACCAAAGAAGTCAACTTGGGAACTGAGGAAGACCTTAGGATCATCCTCATAAGTGACAACCTACCACCCTCTGAAGAAGAGGCATTAATTGAGGTCCTCAAGGAATATAAGGACACGTTTGCATGGAGTTACGAGGATATGCCGGGTCTAGATTCAACCTTGGTCGAACACCGTTTAAACCTAAACCAGGGTCCGTCTCGTA